>JAOTOM010004943.1:247500-337500 GCA_034440615.1 Ashinkailepas kermadecensis
ACGGAGTGTGCCCTCCAAACCATTTGGGCCTGTCCTTTGCCTTCATGTATTTTGCCCCCCCCCCCCCCCCATAATTCTCAGAAATCAACACCCGTGTGTGGGAGCGTTGGCCATCAAAAAGGGAATTCAGCCTCCCCGTAACCAAATTTATAAAGTGGCATCCATGTGCGCATCCGTGTATTAACTACGTAACTATAGCTGGCAGCATGACTGGGAAGACAAGTTCGTGAACATGGGACCTGGGGATCTTTGAACAGCATAGGTCACATTCCATCTCTATGCAGTGAGGTGTAGTACTGGTGGCGCATATCTATTGCAATAGTTTATTGATAATTATCTTAATTGTAGCTCTGAGAAACAGCCGAAATATATATACATATGTATTTTCTTTCTGAACACCCTTGTACACAAGTCTGTTATTTTTGTTGTGATACTTCGAAGTCTGATAAGTCTTACAATTATTACTTTGCCCATTACTATTTGTTCTCTGCGGCTCTCGTTGTCGGACATTTTTGGTCGGTGTCTGGCATTATTTCATTTTCCAGGTGTTATTTATTTCCCTCAAGAAGGTGAGAATGCAGTAAAGCAGTGCATGAGAGGGTAATGCGTTCCATGGGCTTTGATCTTCGTTTCGCCCAGCCACGCCTCCATTCGCCGTCCTAGAACTATCAGCTGAAAATGGCAACAGCTGAATGGGTAGTAGTCTGACTGCGGGCTCCGTTGTCCGCTGGCTAAAAAGCTTCAACAGCACATGTTTTGAAATAACAACTTATACCTATGAAGGTCTGGAAATGGTTTGTGCAATATTGAGGAAAAGACGTGGGAGCATATATTTGCTTCTTTCCCTCCATTTTACAATGCATGTCAAACTGTTGCTGTCCCAGGGATGATGGTCTGGGATTGCTCTACAGAGACCAGTTAGGTAAGTTAGCTTCTAAAGTTAGGCAGATCCAGCATGAATTACCAATACACTGTCAATTAGGAACACTTTTTTTGTTGGTGGGTATGAAACATTTCATGTGGGTTCAGTGTTGTCTCATACACTTGGCTTTTTTTTATCATAGTGGTAGACATGGGTTGGGATGCTAAGCTACCTGAGCTAGGTCCTACCTACCAGGGCTTGAGTGTAGCTTTGCAGTTTAAGGTAATTTATGATAAAAAAATCCAATGTAATGTTTATGAAAGTGCTGAACATGATGTGACCACTTCCCTATTTCCTCTGCAAATGCCTAGTTTGGCTAAGTTGTAAAGCAAAACAATACCCAAAAATTGGCTTGGAGTTTGGTAATATATCATTAAAATATTGTTCAAAATAAATAAAAAGGTACTATTGCAGTGTAAGGTAACCACAAGCCAGGTTTTACACAAAATTTACCTCAGTGAAGCATACAAAGGGTTTATGTTTGGCTAAATTAGGATAGGTTAGGGTTTTGTTATAAGCTTTAAAAAATCAACTTTCTCTGGATTAAAAAAAAGTTTTTCTTTAGGAAAGTTCAGGATGGCTTAGGTGAGGTTATGTAAGATTAGGTTTTTTTAATAAACAAATTTTGAAGAAAAAAAATGTTTGGAAATTTTCCATTAAAAAAATCATAATTTGCTTCCTTGCATGGATGGTTAGGTTAGGTCAGGTTATGTTACATCATTTCCTCTTGATTTTGAACATTATCTTGTATGCTATGCTTCCCAACTTCAAGCCCCTTTGTGGGTGTTATTTTCCTTCCAAACTGAAAAGTATCCATTTGCAGAGGAATGATTGGTTACATCATGTTCAGCACATTCACAAACTTTGCATTAGAAGAAGAAATTCCAAGAAATCAGAAATTGTCTTGAACAGCAAATTTATCCCCTCCAACACAAAAAAGAAAAGATGTAGCACAATGTAACTTAACCTAGTCTAGCCAGTATTATTGCGGTGCAAGCTAACCACAAGACGAGATTTAACACATCTTACCTCCATGAAGCAGGGGACGAGTGGTCTAAGGGTAAGATGCTCATCTCACAATCAAAAGATTGTGGGTTCGAATCTCACCTGTCGCTACTCTTTACCCGCTACCAATTGGCGTGAGAGATTGGCGACGCTATATGACTCAATGGTCAATGTGTTGTAAAACCAATAACCAACCAACCAACTCCATGAAGCATGCAAAGGTGTTAGGTTTGGTTAAGTTAGGTTAGGTCAGGCTTTTGTTGTATGTTAGAAAATAATAAATAAAAATAAATTTGGTTAATTAGGTTAAATTTCCAAGATTCTTTAGTTAAATTAGGTTAGGTTAGGTATTTTAATTTCAAATTTTTAAGAAAAATCATTTCAAAATTTTCAATTTTTAAATGAATTTGTTTCCTTGCATGGATGGTTAGGCTGGGTTAGGTTAGGTTACATCTTTTTTCTTTATTTTGAACATTACTTTTCATTCTGTCACCCAACTCCAAGCCCCTTTTGGGTGTTATTTTGCCTGCCAACTGAAAAGTATGCATTTGCAGAGGAAATGAGTGGTCACATGTTCAGCACATTAATAAACGTTGCAGTAATAAAATAAATTCCAAGAAATCAGGAAGAATGGAAGAAACTAAATTATTTGAGAAAGCAAATTATTTTTTAATAGAAATTTCCAAACATTTTTGCTCTTGAACAAAATTAAAAGCAAGAAACCTTATCTAACGTAGCCCAACCTAAGCTAGTCTGAACTGTTTTTGAAGACAAAAATCAAGTTTCTTTAATTTCAAAAACAAAAATTGTTGGATTTTTTAGCTTGCAACAAAAGTCTAACCTAACTTAACTTAGCCTAACCTAACCCCTGTGTATGCTTCATGGAGGTAAATGTGTGTAAGACCTGTCTTGTGGTTGCCTTAAACTGCAATAATATGGGCTGGAGATCTCTCATGAAGCCTGGAATTCCAGGTCCTTCTTTTCAAGACATCTTTTCAGATTTAATGGGGAAAATGACAAGTTAATATTAACAGGGTACCAAACCTACTAACCCACCCAGGATCTCCAGCCATGGTACCTACTTAGGTAGGTAAATGCCTACCTCTTGTGTGCTTTTAACACAGTGACAGAAGACACCATATTTGAATATAAATAGAAACTTACCTATGTGTGTTGTAATATTTCAATACAACTAGCTATGACTTGAAAACTTGATGGTGAAGAACATTTATTAAGCTTGTATTTTATTTTGGGTGTGGCATTTCAAGAAAAATTTGTAATTATATGTTTCTGGCATGGAACTAAGGAGTCTGGAGTGGTGAGGTTTGGAGTGGAGCTGAGGAGCCTAGTGAGAAACAGAGGAGTCTGGAAGGAATGAAGAAACATGGGAGTCTGTGGAATAACAGATGAATTTAGATGGGAACCAGGGATAATGGAGAGATACCAAGGAGCTTGGCAAGGTTTAAAGGAGTGTGGGACACACTTCCATTCCTTCCCAGACTCCTCAGCTACTCTTCATTCCCCTGGGCCCCTTGGCCCCTCCACATACCTCTCCATTATTGCTCAGACCCCATAATTCCTCCCATGTCCCTCCATTCCTCCTTAGACCCATCAGTTCTGCCCCAGACTCCAAAGTTACTGCCAAGGCTTATGCTCAGGCTCCCCATTTCTCCCCAGATTTCACCTTTCTTCTCCATAATCCTTTGTTCCCCACAAGTCCCTTGGCTTTTGTTCAAACTCATCCATTCCTCCCAGTGTCCTCAGTCTCAACACAGAACCCTACATTCCTCTGCAGATGCTGCAGCTCTTTCCCAGTTTTCCCAGTTATTGACTCTTCTGTTCATCTCCAGACTCACCCATCCCCCACCCAACTCCCTTGTTCCTCCCCAGACTTCTCCAGGTTGGTTGGTTATTGGTTTTACGACACGTCGACCGTTGAGTCATGTAGCGTCGCCAATCTCTCACGCCGATTGGTCGCGGGCGAAGAGTAGCGACAGGTGAGACTCGAACCCACAACCTTTCGATTGTGAGACGAGCATCTTACCCCTAGACCACTCGTCCCCACTTCTCCAGGTTGGCACACTCTTGTTCAGATTTCCACATTTCTCTCCAGACTCCTAGATTCATCCCCAGGTCTTTCATTTCCCTCATACTTTTCTAGACTCCTCCATTCCTTCCCAGACGCCTCTGTTCATCTCCAAACTCCAGTTCTGCCCCATACTTCTGTTCCTCCTTTGGTTCTTCTGCTTTGCTTCAGACGTTTCCATTCCTCCTCAGGCTCATTCCTGCTTATGCTCATCTGTTCCTTCCCATGCTCTGCTCCTCCTCAGACTCCCAATTCCTGCTTCATCTTCTGTTTCTCCCTGAACTCTTCCATGGAGACTCCTTGGTTCCTCCTTACTCCTCCATCCCCCAGACAATTCAGTTCCTCCCCAGACACTTCAGCTCCATACAAAGCCTCTATTTTTCCATTATTTAACACCAGTGATGTCATAGTATTGTCATGTGGCTTGCTTTATTTTGTGACATCAAGACATTGGGGACGAGTGGTCTAGGGGTAAGATGCTCGTCTCACAATCGAAAGATTGTGGGTTCGAATTTCACCTGTCGCTACTCTTCGCCCGCGACCAATCGGCGTGAGAGATTGGCGACGCTATATGACTCAACGGTCGACGTGTCGTAAAACCAATAACCAACCGACATCAATACATTATTTCATTCAGCTTTCTATACATGGTTTTATATCTTGGCTACATCTCCCTACATACCCAGAGAATGGGCAACAGTACAAATTTTAGTATTAATATACATGGACTTTCTGGATGAAACTAGTTGCTAGACCACGAGACCCCCAACTTGTAAGTTACAGTCGCATGCCCATGGAGTGCTGTCTATCCATGTGGCACATGCTCCTGTGCACAGGCTCCTGTACAAGGGCCTGGATCTGCCTTTGTTATCACTGGCAACGATTGCGATACAATGCTATCAGCAGATGGCATTGTTTAGCAGACTTCATCATAAATTTTATCTGTACCTGGAATTTTGTTGCAAGATGCTTGTGTATCACAGTCCATAATGTTAAACATAAGCATGATACAAAATATTTTAATAAATGAGTCACAGAGACTTCATAAGCACACATCAACATGCACGATGTCGATACTTCCTTGGAAAGGATACCAGTCTAACGAGTGCTATAAAGTCTAACCAGTGCTCTGAAAGTGGTATATTCCACCCTATTTCACAAATAATTTATCACTGGCATAGTGAGAGGAGTGGACCTATAATCGCAAAAAGTTTGACAATATGCCTCTAATGTGTGGAATATCACCTGGCTTTGACTGGATATGATGGACTGATGATTTCTGTTGTGACTTTCATTTGTGTGCCGTACCTACGTTTTTCAGCCTGGGATCTTTGGTGCACCTCCACACAGACCCAGCAGACCAGAGCACATGCAAAGTAAATGAAACATACAACAGGCTCACAATCTGTCGCTGCTCGAAGTATGTGTCATGGGCCGTTGCTTGTGCTGGGGTTCCGGTGCTCGTGCCAGGGCGCCGGTGTCCATGCTACTGGTATGGTGTTGGTACCACGGGCGCAATGTCAGTGCTTGCTGTCTGGTTATGTGGCGACACGGGCCAGGTAATGCCATGCCATGGACCTGGTAGGGTGCGTCGGAGGCGTGTGAGCACCACGGATTGGGCATTCATGCCAGGTGTCTGCCAGGGACCCGGTATCCGTACTGGGGATGCAGTGTTCGCGTCAAGGGCACGGTGGCCGTGCAAAGAGTCCGGTAGTAGGGCAATGTGGGCCCAGAAGTTTCGTGTCGGTATACCATGTAGCACCGTGTTGGGGGCGATGCCAGAGAGTTGGTACTAACATTCTTGGATTTTTAGAAGGGAAGCCTGTCCCTTCTGCCCCACCCCTCTCCTCCGGTGGCGCCATAAGTCGCACAACTTCCCATTCACAGACTGTGTTCTGTTGCATAAATCAGTGTCATGTGCCAATTATGGTTCTGGCAGTGCCCCTCGGCTGTCGCAGGGAACCGACAAGGTCGTGTCAGTAGCCTGTCGGTCGGAACAGGAATCTCGCATTCATTTCCGTCCGCCACAGTTACTGTTAGAGACCAGTGAGGTCGTGTCAGGAGCCCTTTGTCCACTTGAGCAGCTTGTTGGTCATATTTTCGACACGTGACGGATCATCAGGGCTCCGTTGGTGACTTTGATGAACAACCAGTCAACCATGCAGGTGGTGCATTTGTCCTTGTTAGGGGATCGGTAGGGCTGTGTCAGGGGCCCTTCGGTTACGTTAAGACGTTCCTGATTGCTCTAGAGGACCGTTCGTTGTTCCCAGACGACTTTCTGATCTGTTCATGGAGCCTTCCATCGGTTTCAGGGTCTCTCTTGCTATCCCAAGGGTCTTGTGAACCATCCAGAGGCCCCTATGTCGGTTTCAGGGCCTTGCGGTCACCCAGGGGCTGCTATTTTGTCGGTATCAAGAGTTCACTCTCAGGGCCTTTGCCTGGTACAGACACGTCTTGTTTCAGCCATAGGGTCCACCTGATGACCACACACCCACTATGTCGGTCCAAGACCTGCCCACCACTGCCATATGGAACACCTCGCCGGTCTAAGTGCCCTGAAATGACAACCACAAGGTGTCAAACCCCAGTGTAGTCGAGTAGAGCTATTGGGAAGACGAAATGAATGCAATGTTCTGTTCATATGGGACGTGCTGGATATTTTAAATTTGCTTCAATCAGTCACCTGAAGAAATTGCAACTAATTAAACCGGAGGATAATTAAGGCTGTGTCTCCAAACCTTCGATTTTTGTCCAAAAATCACACCAGCGTGCGCTGTCACGTAATCCAGGTACGTGACGTGACGTGACGTTACATTACGTGATGACAATGTTGTGGGAAATCGATCCGTGCACAGGGCCGTATTTGTGCTTTGGAATCTTACATGTGGAGATTACAACTATAGGGTAATCAAATATGAAGATTTTTTTTTCTAAACCTGTGACATCAAAACCTCAGCTTGCACTTTCCAGTGCATCTTGAACACTTTATCACAGAGCAGGACATTGTCAAACCACCATTCAACCTCCAATTGAAAAAAAATGAGAGGGTGATGGTCAGTGCATGATATATTATCGATGCCAAAAATCCATGAGCGGCCGATTTGTCTAACGCTGTCCGTGCAGAGTTAGTTACCGAACTCCGAAGTTTTTGTTGAGTGCAGTTTTGAACTCCAAATCAAAACAGCATGCTGTTTACTGCGAATTCCTATGCATTAGGATATGATTGGATGATTTGTGTTCAGTCTGTGTGAAGCACGTATCGTGTCATTTCACAGAACACACTTCTTCCATGCCTGGATATAGTTATTGCATTAGGTGGAGATGTGAGGCAGATTGAATGTATCAGAACAAAAATCAAACCTTTTATAGATTTTGAGAGATGCACTTTACTATTGGCTCGAGATCCTCCCACCAAGCTGTTTCGTTGGTTATAGCAATAAGCATGCTGAAACATTGCTGCGGCCAGAAGTCAAATTTGCTAACTGTCCTTAACACTATGAACTTCCCCGTGAACTCTTTCCAAATCAATTCAACCACATGGTTGAATGCCACATGGTTGCCACCAGGTCCAGCACGAGTGGCGTCCTGTTTTGTCGCACCGGAATGTATGGCCTTTCCTGTCAGTGTCCTGGAATTCCAAAATTTACGTGAAAATGACACCTATGAGGGACTTCTTATGACACCATGCAGACATTCAATCAATCAATCAATCCTTGTATTGGTACCAAGAGATACTCAGTATCAAATGTCAAACGCTTTAAAAAAGGGGGGACAGAGGCTTCTAAAACATTTATTTCACATGCATACAATTCTCAAACATTCCCACCGAAAACCCCTTTTCCCCCCCCCCCCCCCTTTTATTTTAAAAAACCAGCCTATTTTCCCCCCCCCTTCCTTCCCCGCGGATTATTATTAAAAAAAAAACACCCCCACATGAAGAGCGTTGCGCAAAAAGTTTTAGGCGTGGGCGCTCTACTAAAACGGTGTTGATCGCGTAGATCGAGAGCGACATCACTTCTCAATGTCACAAGATCACGCAGGGTTTCAGGTGCTCCCGAGTGATGCACTGCAAGATGAATTGTTTTGGCTTCTTGAATTTATTTCCATGAAATTTGTCAACATACAACTGTATTAACTGAAGTTTTCACCGTACCCGATTCCTGCCATCTGTGCCGTCACAATCTTGCTACCAGATGCGGCGTTCATCCGTCAATATCATGTTTTGCCTACACATTTTCCTATCATAGTGCGAAATTGATGCAACATCATCAGGGATTTTTACGTTTTTCTCTGCTACCTTCCACTCTAGGATAAATGGATTTCAGAGCGCAGTCCTGGACGGCGACTAGACAGTGTCCAGTCGCCTGAAGATTAACGACCTGTCATGTCGCCTCAGGACTAACGGCCTGTGCCGTTGCCTCACGACCGACGACATGTACTTGAACGGCGTCCTGCCACGTCGCCTCAGGACTAACGCCCAGTCCTCTCGCCTCAGCACCGACGGCCTGTCCTGTCGCCACAGCCTGTGGCACGCGCACCATGAAGGTGACCCTGCCGAACGTGGTGACGGTGGAGCGCGACCCGCTCACGGTCAGCCTGGCCGACGAGACCACGCAGCTGAGCAAGTCGCTGGAGCCGGACCGGGTGGGCGCCGGCGCGGCCACCACCTCGGCCGGTCTGTCTGCCGCGCCCGCCAAGGCTGTCGCCCTCAGCAACGCCAACTTCAAGGTGGGTGCGGTCGTGGTGCCGGCCCGGCCGGGCAGTGGTGTCACTCGCTGCCGTCGGTGGTGGACTTCGTCCTCCCGAACACGTATTGAATGAGGTTATCGTGGCTCATAATGTCGGCTTACCTGCGAGCATTCCTGTTATGGTCGTTGCGTGTGACATCATGCCGAAAAATAATACAGCCAACATGGGAGTGTTTTCAAAATGACCATTGAGATTACGGTAAAATCGGCCCCCATCCAAAGCTGTGCATTCGGACAAGCTGTTGGCAAGCGCGCGCCACTGTGCGGTGAGCGTCACCAGTCGGAAGCTGATCCGGGTGCTTGTCAGCTGTGTTCGTACACTGTGACCATGCATTTCTGAGAACTCGGGCGAGTGTCGACGACGGCCGCAGTCGTGCGTCGAGTCACGTGATGCATGGGCTGCCCTGTGGCACCACCGTAGCACGTGCGCCTCTGATTTCCGCGTGTGCGCTGGTAGGAGTTGTCGGAATCTGATCCGGCGTCGGTGTGATCCGGCCAGGTGGTGAACAGGCTCAGCGAGGCAGTGCCGGTGATGATTAGTATCAGCGGTGGAGCAGCGTGGGTGTGGCGGGGTACGGTGAATGCGCATGGGCAGCGAAGCGTTATCCAGATGACGAATGTGTGAAAGCTCGCTTTGTGCGAAAACGAATGGATCTGAAGCGTGTGTCGAGCGATTAGTTCAGTTATATTACAGCGATTAGTTACATAGTTACACGGGCCAGAGTGTAATGGTGTGCAAGTATCGGACGATGAAGGTGGAGCGAACTGACTTAACCATGCATTGGCGGCAAAATGTGCTGATATAGTTGCAATTAGTTTGCCGAATACCCATTAAAGTCATACGGATCTCTCAACTGATTTTGCTGTGTTGATGGAATCAGTCTGATATTTGTTGAGAAACATTGTTGTAGGTAATGCGTACTGCCCAGATGGACTGAGCTCCAGCATCCTGCGTGAGTGTGCCGAGGAGCTGGTTGTCACCCTATGCAAGCTCTTCACTATTTCGTCACCTTTTCTTCTTCTTTCGTATCTTTCCCAAGCAAGTGGACAGAGGCTAATATCCTCCCTGTCTTCAAAAATGGCTCCTGTAAGCTTCAAGAAAATCATCGATCGGTATCACTACTGTCGCTTATCGCCAACGTTTTAAAGACAATTATTTGCGATCAACTAATGCGTCGTGTCCGCCCCTGCCTGTCTCCATCCCAGCATGTGTTCATCCCTCATCTTTATTGCGCCACAAAAATAACACCATATTTATCCCATAGGTGGGGAGCAATCTCCGAGGGTGATCAGTTAATGCGGTGTACACGGATTGTCTAGCACATTTCAAAGTGTGAACCATCTTCTGTAAGCTGGAGCGTATGTACGGTGTTGGTGGGCTATCGCTGGACTGGCTGGAGTTGTACCTAGACGAAGGCAGAGAGTGACACTTAATGGAAAAGTGTCGGATTGGGTACGTGCTATGTCGAGTACTCAGGTGGACTGATCTCCCTGCTGTTGTTTCCTTTTGTAAACGACCTGCCATCTGTAGTGGACATTCATTGTCTGATGTTTGCTGATCACCTCAAAATGTTTCGTAACGTAAATAATCGAAATCATGGCCGCACATGACAGCAAGACGTTCACTCAGTAACGTACTGGACGGCTGGTTGGAAACTCAAGCTAGCTGCTTACAAATGTAAATCCTTTAAAATCACATTAAGGAGCAACTTCATTACTCTTCTTCACATAAAATAAACGACACAACTCTCCAAAATGTCAGTGTTGTGCGGGACTTAGAGTCATTCCGAACATCAACTCACTTTTAAGATCAAATTAGTACCGTGATGTCAAAAGTTAACAGGGAACTTGGCCTGCTCCTTCGGACTTTTCAGTCGGCGTCCCTCGGTGCAAGCTGAATAAGTGGGCAGCTCTTGCTGCTTATAACTCGAACGTTGGATATATCCTAGAGTACTGCTCGGTAATTTGGGCTGGTGCGCCAAATGCCATCACGTTCGTATTGAGAGGGTACTTATGACAGCATACGTTCCTGATATGACTGGCTCACTACACGGAACCAGGCTGCCACTCTCAGGAGTATGAGCACCAGAGATTGTATAATCGCCAGTCTCTACATATAAGACGCGTACAGTGCGATGTTTTGTTTGTATGTAAGGCGTTCAAAGGGTTCATCTCTTCATCTCACCTTTTGAGTCTTGTTCTGTTCGTGCGCCATCCGGAACCACCAGGAATGCTCAGGCAACACTTAGCAGGCAACCATGTGCCGTTTGGCCGGGTAAATAGTGTTACAGCTGGTATGTGTCCGCGCCCCTAGCACTGTCAATGACTTCATGCTCTTCTCGCTGACGGCCGATCTTTTATGTGACCCAATGGGCCGAGTGAAGCGACAAACCGCCGCTTATACTGCGACTTTTAGAGCTAATCTCTGATATTACTTATGCTTCTCAAACGTGCTTCGCGTCGTCATTGTGGCATTGCACTTGTGTCATTTATGCGCGAACGTAGGCTTATTTGTATGTAACTTAACATATAATTGGGCGATGCCTGCCAATAGTGACCAATAAACGATAAATGATGCACGATATACGGACTGGTCTCCAACCATGTCGCTGTTACTTCGCTGTGCTGCTTGGGGGTCTTCCTGACCGTATCACGTCTGACTGGCTGTGTGGCTGCTGGGAGTAGGGTTTGACTAGCGGTGTCGCTGTTGCTTCGCTGTGCTGCTGGGAGTAGGGTCTGACTGGCCGTGTCGCTGCTGGGAGTAGGGTCCGACTGGCCGTGTCGCTGCTGGGAGTAGGGTTTGTCTAGCCAGGTCGCTGTTGCTTCGCTGTGCTGCTGGGAGTAGGGTCTGACTGGCCGTATTGCTGCTGGGAGTAGGGTTTGACTAGCCGTGTCACTGTTGCTTCGCTGTGCTGGTAGGGTCTGACTGGCCGCGTTCCTAGTAAGGCTATCGTTTTCGTTCCCGTGCTCACTGCTGTGTCCGCTACAGCTACATCTGGGCGACTGCTGCTGCATTAGAGCGCCCGTAGGAAGCCGCGATTACTCATCCCCGCCGTCGCTGACCACACGGCTGCTGCCGTCGTGCTATTTCATGTCCTCAGCCGTATTCGTCCCCATTTCCCCGTCCGCGTTGCGCCGCTTCGAACAAGTCTCATCAGCGTAGCGCGTGAGTGGTATGTGGGGCGACCTTCGCAGCCAGCTGTTACGATTTGGCGGCTGTCACTCAGGTGGTCAAGGTGACAAACGCCGCCGGCGAGACGGTGGAGGAGACCATTCAGAAGTACGTCAGCAACGTGTCGGCACAGAACAGCGGCCAGCAGATCATCATCCTCAAGTACTCCGAGCCAGAGGAGGTCACCAAAGTCAAGCATGAGCCAGACCCGGCCACGCGCACCGAACTTCAGCAGGTGGGTGACGTCACTTGTTCTGCACTGGTCTGAGGTTCAGGTCCGTGCAGTAGCGTGGCCAGGACTGGTGGATGGGTGAATTAACTCCACCCCTTCCCCACCTAATAGGAAAACTGCATTTTGCCACGTGGTAAGGTTTAGGGAATATGCGCCATTGCATTGTGTCAAATTTGGGAACAATTGGGTGAGAACGACACGGAACGAAATACATTTTTACATCTGTGTTTGAACAAGTTGTTTTGTTTTTTTAAAAGAAATGTGGTCCCAACTTTTGTTGGAGATGCTTTGTGAACCAGGGTTCTATTGCTAGGCAGAGCTTGTTGCGTGAACCCTGGTCCCACCACCCGATCCATTAATTCCAGTTCAACGACATAATTTTGACAGAAAGTTTAACGCGCCGTCAATGCACCGATACGGTCTCCCCGGTAGCTGATACCCGGCCTTATCGGGCCAGATGCCAACTGACCCTCCCAGCCGGGGGCTAAATGCGAACGCTTGAAGCGACTCGAACACTCTTGCCAGGACAGGGAGACCAGTGCAGGCCAACGCTCTAACCAACTGAGCTATCTGGGCGGCTCGGTGTCTTTTGCCGGGAGCCAGAAAATATACCACTTATGCTCACAACATTGGAAATATAACGCAGGCTATCTTTGTCTGCACTTCTTTTGTTTGAAACCACCGTCGATTTACCTCTATTCAGAATTTTACACACACATATATATATATATATATATATATATATATATATATATATATATATATATATATATATATATATATATTTACATCTTTGGGAGCAATTATCAAGCAATTGTATTTACATCTAACGCCTAAATCGACGTCGATTTGGACACACTGTCTCACTGTCGGCGCGCCTCTAAACCCAAATTGTCAGTAAAGGTTAGGACGTCAGATCAGATGGTGGTCGTGCGGTTCACTCCTTCACCTATGTCGCTTTTAGCCCCTCCCCTGATATAAATCCTGGTTATGCTACTGTCATTGACACTAGCAGACCCTGTCGGCCCACGGAATGTGCTGGTTCGAACCGCGACTGTCACTTAGTGACGTCGTATATCACGCCGGTCCGGCGCCAGGCAGACGGAAATCCCGCACACTCACTGTCCTACCAACCGGGACATGGGTCACGACACGTGCCGTTGCCATTCGGTTTAATCCGGGCAGGCGCCATGCGCAACGACGTGTGCAGCTCTTCTTGCAATCTGCATAATTTTGGAGGGCGCTGCGCGCAACATGATCAATAATGTGGTCGACAAGCCCATACATTCCAATAAATAAATAACTAAATAACTAACTGGGGGATGCTGTTTGTAAGAGATGCCAACTTATGTGTTGCTCATCACGCAACCAGCTCCTCTCCCCATCTCCTTCCCTCTCCCCATCTCCTTCCCTCTCCCCATCTCCTTCCCTCCCCGTCCCGCACTGAAGCGGACGTACCCGGCTGTTCCGTTTTATCGCGGGATTGTGTGCGTTTGCTGCGCCCATGCTGCTGGCTCCGACACGAGAGGACGTTCCCGTCTGCCGCGCGTGCGTCGCTGGTGGACCGATGGTGGTGTTGCGCCACGCGCAGACGGACGACGGCGTCTGGATGGAGGTGGAGGTGCCGATCGGAGCGGAAATCAACGTCAACCAGGACGACCAGCAGACCATCATCGTCGAAGAGATGCCCATGTACTTCACGGAAGGTAGGCCACCACTTCGTTATGTATGCTACCCGGGTGTGGTAAACCCTGTCCAAGTTTGAGTCCGGTAGACGCACGCAAGTGTCATGTGTCCGATTCTGAGTCGAATTCATACTAAGCTGAGTAACGCGAGTCATAAGTGAACCTGGGCGTGATGCACGTTATCCTTGAACGAAAGTCCAACCAGTATGATTGATGCATATTGATGTGAGCCTTAGTTTGAGTGATGGCAAATGTTGAGGATTCGTTTGCATAATCGCTATATATTCCCCATTTTCCGGCTGATGTTTTACAGGGGTGTCTAGCTTAGAGAGGTGTCTAACTTGGGACACCTGCTTCCCGTTTCGGTACCATGGGGCACGGCCAAGCGGGAATATTGTAAGCCAGGAACACTTCCAGATGTGCTGAAATCGTGGCAGTTTACGATGACTGTTCCACGTAGACTGTTCCAGTAGACGTTTGTATCAGACAGGCTGAAAGTTATTGAACTGCAGGTGTCAAGAAGGCCGATATTTATTGAGCAGTTGACGTCGGATAAGATTATAGCGATTTATTTGCAGACATCGACAAGACGCATGTTTATTGAGTCGCGGACAGCGGATAGGTTAGACTAGATTGTGGTACATGTATTGATTTAACTGCGATTTATGAACGTCAGTATTGAATCTTCAAAACAAGGGCGAATGACTATTCCGCTTCACTCCAAGGCGAGCGCAATTCTGGAATATCGTTGACTGTAGTCATATTTTTGAACGTCATAAGTGAAATATAGGGAAAACGGTCCCGTTTGTATTTCGTTGTGGGTGTGTTTTAATGACCACACATGCAGATGGTTGGATAGACGTCGCTGCACAATGGCACTCCGGGTATGGTGTTTAGGTTTCTGTCGGTTGTGATATCGACTGTGGCTGTGAGTTGTAACCCCAGGATGGGAGCATAAGGATAACTGCTGGGCCCTACAGCAAACGTTTAGCGAAGATGACAAGTCAGATGCATAGGCAGGCTGAAATGTTTGAGTGTACTTTTTGGTGATAAACCGTCTAGAATGGATATATTAGCACTGAGAGTGTCTTGTGTACGCTATCATGCCTGTTGGTTAGCTGGATAAAAGCGGTCTGTGTTGAACTGTGTGTTCTGGCCTGGCTCATGGCTCCTGGCGCACGCATAAGCAAGTTGGGAAATACGTGAATGGTCAGGATATCCAGCAATTCCATGAACAATGTCTAGATTTGGGCGACCGGGTTTTGAATCCCAACGAAAGGGGCGCAATGCTGTCAAGGTAGCCGACGCGCCCAAAAACTCAACCGCACACATTCTTACGAAAATAAACATTTCCAACTTTGTGCAGTTCTCTCAACATACCGTATGACAAACACCGTTGTGTTGTGTTATGCACGATGTGGTGGGATAATTAAGCCAGCGTGATCGGCGGTGCGATCTGTCACCGCACGGCCACACAGCCTCCGTGCCAGTACTCGCGCGTGCAGTGCCAACGCCGCCCCTGACCCTCCACCCGCACCTCGGCTCGGCCAGGCTCGTAGGTGGTAGAGTACCACATCGCCGCCTCTGACCCTCCACCCGCGCCTCGGCTCGGACAGGCTCGTAGGTGGTGGAGTACCACATCGCCGCCTCTGACCCTCCACCCATCCCTCGGCCCGGTCCAGGCTCGCAGGTGGTGGAGTACCACATCGCCGCCTCTGACCCTCCACCCATCCCTCGGCCCGGTCCAGGCTCGCAGGTGGTAGAGTACCACATCGCCGCCTCTCACCCTTCACCCGCCTCTGCCCGATCCAGGCTCGCAGGTGGTAGAGTACCACATCGCCGCCGACCCGAAGGCGGACGGCGCGGCCGGCGGCGCCTCGTCGTCGGTGAAGCGGCGTATCGTGCTCGAGCCGGCCGCCTCTGGCAAGCGGCAGAAGAAGGACGCGCTGCTGGCCGCCTCGTCGCCCTACCACAAGTGCGCCGACTGCGGCGAGGAGTTCGTCGCCAAGTACAAGCTGCTGGCGCACCGCAAGATCCACGACGGCAAGCAGCCGTACACGTGCAGCCAGTGCGGCGAGCTGTTCCCCGTCAAGAACATGCTGGCCAACCACCTGATGCAGCACTCTGGCGAGCTTACGTGCACCTTCTGCGCACGCGTGCTCAGCACCAAGCGCTCCCTGCAGCGGCACATAGCTCAGCACACGGGCGAGAAGGTAAGTCAGCTGTCACCATTGCCGTTATGGCTTATATATATATATATATATATATATATATATATATATATATATATATATATATATATATATATATTATTGAACACACACTCCCTGCTAGAGTCGCAAGCTCATTCCAATTGTCTTTCGGACGATTTGACCAAATTGTGTCAGTACAGTATCGGGTCCAGTAGGGTGAAGATCATGCCTCTGCTCTCTGAAGTGTTCAGAACCTCTGGCGAAGCATGCGTAGTGTGCTTCGCAGTGTCTTCGCAGACACTTCGTAGTGTCCCCCACCACTGTCCAGGGGGCTGGATTGTTTCGATCTGGTGTCACCAATTAAGAAATGTATATCCTGTTAATTAGCTTCGGTGGAGTCTGGTAGTTTGCAGGACTACATTAGTTTTGCATGTGATTTGTCTCACACTCGTATCGATGCATCATGGTATTCCGTTGCTTGGCCGCACTTATTCTTTTGTAATGAGACGATTATTCGATCGATGTTCCCTCCACTGCACATGATGCCTTCTCGCTGGCACCTCCCATCCGAATCATCATTGTAGTGATGCATGTGCATCGTGATCGCCTCTGGAGATACGCATCTTCATCGTGGTTTTCTGGAGACATGCTCAGCATTGTATATTCGGCATCGTCTCGGCTCTCGTGTCGCCAATTCCATCCCCATCTGATGTGGTCCGTCGGAGGGACTGCCACCACCCACTCTGATCCTACCGCCACCACCCGCCCTGACGTGATGACCCACCGCCCACCTTTGAACTCGTCCCGACACCGTCACCACGGCCTCGTGACAATGGAGAACCGCCGCAGGAGTACAAGTGACGTGATGTCCCACCGCCCACTGTTGCACTCGTCCCGCCACGGCCGCCGCCCTCTCGTGACATTGAAGGACCGCTGCAGGAGTACAAGTGACGTGATGTCCCACCGCCCACTTTTGCACTCGTCCTGCCACGGCCGCCGCCCTCTCGTGACATTGAAGGACCGCTGCAGGAGTACAAGTGACGTGATGTCCCACCGCCCACTGTTGCACTCGTCCCGCCCCTGCCGCCGCCCTCTCGTGACATTGAAGGACCGCTGCAGGAGTACAAGTGACGTGATGTCCCACCGCCCACTTTTGCACTCGTCCCGCCACGGCCGCCGCCCTCTCGTGACATTGAAGGACCGCTGCAGGAGTACAAGTGCACCGAGTGCGACAAGGACTTCTTCGACCGGATCCAGCTGGTGGAGCACATGCGCACCCACACCGGCGAGAAGCCCTTCTCCTGTCAGGTGTGCGGCACCTCCTTCGCCAGGAACTCCAACCTGCTGGCGCACATGCGCATCCACAGAGACGAGAAGCCCTACCACTGCGAATACTGCGGTCGAGAGTTCAGGTTAGTGGAGGGCATGTACTGTGTTGGACGTGCGGACACTCGGTGCGTGGTGGGTGTGCACTGCTGTTGTAGTTACCGGCCTGGTGCAGGGCCTTGTTGACGCTCTCCGGTCGTGAGAACAACGACCGTGCTGGTAGCTCAGCCGATAGGTACGCTGACGTGCTTTGGTCTTCCCTGTCCTGACAAGGTAGACTGCGAGTCGCTACACGCGCTTGTATTTGTCCTCCAACTGAGCGAGTCGGGTGGAACCTTAGCAGGCTGGGGACTCCGCCCCGGGACTGTTGTGTTTGATCATCTCCTGTGTGTAATCCCTCTAATGAGTGGTAATTATCCAGCTGAGCGAGTCGGGTGGGACCTCAGCAGGTTGGGGACGCCGCCCCGGGACTGTTGTGTCTGACTATCGCCGTTGAGTAATCCTTCCAATGCAATGGATGGGAATTACCCAATCGACTTCTGTGTCGGATTTTTGGAGGAGACTCGGGGATTGCTCAGCAAGCGTGGACAATAGAGAACAAAAATGCCGTAAGCGTGGACAATAGAGAAAACAAATGCTGTAAGAACCATACCGGTAGTTCAAAGTTGGTGATGGAGATGCACACCCAAACAAGCTTAATAATGACGTCATTTTTGCCTTGTCCACTTCATTTGTGATACCTGAATCATAAAACAGAAATAGAAGACCTGAGAACATTTATCAGCTTGCCAATGTGTATATCAATACAAAAAGTAGCAAGAAGCATCCACCGCCGAATGCCCGTTTTGAGGACACAAGCAACGTTTCCCAACATTTTACTAACATTTTTGGTGGCCTCATGGTAAGCGTTCCCAAGTGCAGTCAGATATGGCCGAGATACAAACCCCTTAGTTATGTCGGTTTTAGGGCGCTTCGACGAAAATGTGTGATAATTTAGCGCCCATGATGCTACAAATCCCAGTTAAAATCTTGAACTCGATGAAATGAGATAATGCCAATTACGGGTCAATGTACACACGTGGCTGTTTGAAGAATAACGAGTTTACTTGGTGTTGTGGTGCATGTACTCATTAATCGTTAAATACCTTCAGCCGTTCGAATTGCCTTTACGAACACATTTATGTCTTGTTTACCCTCGGTTTCAATGGAGGCACCCTTGCTAAATATAGAAATTCTGAGTAAACTTCGTCCGAAAATGGTTTGTATGGAAACTTGTATACATTTTAATATAACTTAGTTTGGTTTCGCTCCAAACAAAAAAGAACACGTAGTTATTTGGGTTTTAGGGAGCTTCGACCGAAGTTTATGCGTTTGTGCGTATAAGTTTATCATTTGGCGCCCATGATGCTATGGGAGCCCATTTGAACTTGAGGACTTGAGATAATACCAATTTCGAGTTAATGTACATCGCATGTGACTGTTGGGAGCATAACAAGCTCAATTTGCTTCGTGGTGTATGTACTAATTGATCTTAAGATGCCGTCAGCCGATAGAATTGCTTTTATTAACACATTTGAGTCTTGTTTACACTCGTTTTCAATTGAGGCACCCGTGATAAATATATGTCAAATTCCGAGTGAACGGGAGAACTTCTTAGTTCGAAAATGGCTTGTATGGAAACTTGCATACATTTTACTAAAACTTAATTTTGTTTCACTCAAAACAAAATGCTCAGTTTTTATACTTCTTAACAACGTACGGCGACTCCCAAGTGCAGGAAGATCCCGCCTAAAGAATGCCGATTCCACCTCAGTTCCAGGTGCATAGCGGAGCATGTATTTTCTTTTGGAAAAGAAATGGAAGTATTGCGCTTTCATTGAACTTCCATTTCGGCATAGTTTGGACGGCCTAGGTTTTCAGGGAACGATCTTGTGGTTTTGATTGGGTTTGTATTGGGCATACGTTTCATATCAACGTCTTGTATTGGTATTTCAACTTCGCGGCCTTCACTCCAATGATGTCATTCAATTACGTATGTCTGACACTTAGCTCCTCAATGTTAATCCTGGTATTATTTTGAAGGTGTATCGTCGAATCGTGAGGTCGGTTTTCTTTTTCTAACTCAAGTTCTCTACTCGGCGCAAGTTTTTCAACCTTCGCCGCCATTATGCACTATTGTAATGTAACCAATACATGGATACATCCGGAAAGGTTCACGGCATGGGTTGTACTCCGTTCTCGCTACCCTGGTGATGGGTAATAGCAGGCAGGTGCTTCCTCAGATATGGGCAAGTTTTCCAACCCTAATCGCCAGTGCATGCTTTATGCGCAAAATGACAAACGCAGTGGACGCGCCCTAAAGCACAAATCCACCGCCAGCCAGTGCATGCTACTGAGTCCATAATCTGGCTTTATTTATATACTGTTGCGAGTAATGCAGGGTCGTTCTCGAGGTCATATTGACGGTAGCGTATTTTACAAGAGTATTCCAAAATGATCGAAGTTACAGCATTTCTATTGCCTGTGCTCAGGGTTGGATTTGTACTTTGTAATCCTGAATGAAAAGAAAGTTTCGAGATGATCAAATACTGCTCTTCAAACTTGTGACACCAAAATATCAGTTTCCACTTTTCATTGAATCTTGAGCACTTTACTCCAGACCAGTTAATTATCAAACAGCACCATACGACCTACAAATGAAAAATGAGAGGATCATTTACTGGAGGGTATAATGCTCCGGATGCCAAAGATCTAGGAGCAGCCTATTTTTCTAACCCTGTCTGTGTATGTATTGGTTGAACCTAGTGGCCATTGGAAACTTGGTAGTATAACTTATGAACAAGTAGCTCTTTGAGTTATAATGAATCGTGCATGATGAGCCCGATCTTTTCAACTATAGTACTCAAGAGCAAGTGAAGGAGGTGATGGAATCTGAGGAAGCAATTTGATGCAAACTTATCGTGTTTTCTGTTCATACCACGACAAATTATTTTAGGAATCCAACATGTTGCAATTCTTTGATTGGGATCTTCGATGCATCTTGGTTGAATAGTCATGGTTGGGAAGATCTGAGCATGTCTTGGACTTGATAAGAAGAGGATGCATGGAAGAGCATTGGACCTGAAGCAGAAAATAACAGTTTATCTTTATTAATATAGAATGTGTATTTTTTTACCGCCCCCAAAGTGATTAGCTCTCCCCCATGGGAGCTATGATCAATTTCGAAACACAAGATAACAAACCCAATTATTTACGCCAGAATACATGTTCGAAGTGAACCAGATATGCAGACAGTGGGTACGTTTCCTCGTGTCAGTTTTCACCAGGAAAAGGATGGCTTTCAGATTGTGATTTTTACTGTCTCAACATGCACCCCGATTTAATTGACTAGCAGGCATTTCGCAGTCATTCTCCGTTTCGTTATCTCGAACTGCTTGCATATCATTCGTGGAATTGTCGACAAGAGTTGCATTGGCTACCTTTATTCAGTTAGGTGTGTCGGCTCACTCAAGTCTTATAATCTGCGGAAGCACTGGTGCTTTTAAACCGCCAATTTCTTCTGTCACATATTAGGCGCATGTGGCCGTACAATTCAGATTCAATAGCATGATTGTAAATGATGGCTATGTCTTCAAAACACTTCTACGGAAAGCTATTGCTTTTCAGTGAGACGTCTATACCCCCCTGAGACCCTTAACTAGAAAATGCATGTGCGTATATAGTGTGTAGGACGGTGTGCTGTGAAATTATATATGCACGGGGTATGCGTGTACCTGCTGTACATTTACGTGTGCGCACGGAATGCTCCACGCTGTGGCAATGCAACAATAAGGAAGAGCGTTGTATGGGGAGGCATTATCTTAGTCTAGTTGTGCTCTAATATTACGTATATTTGCGTCGTTTTCGTGTATCGGGTGTAGCTTTCTGTTTGATATTGCATGTCAAGAAGCCCACGATAAGCCCACGTACATATTGGAGACGTGTTCCGGATACTTTTTCCTGGAAGTGTTGTGTGACGTTCTCTCCTCCGTGTATTGGCCGAGCCTTTGTCACTTATTAAATCGGCTTTTCCTGGTTGCGAAAACTCGTTTGGCATGGCATTTGGATCAGGGGTCACCTCTGTATCGGTAGATATCGTTGCACCAGAGACGAGTATCCCCTCTCCCATGAGGCCGCGTCTGTTTCACTGCCGTCAGACGGCTCATTGATGGTGCTCAGACTGAAATTGTGTGTCCTACCCCACCTGACCTGACCCGACCCGACCCGACCCGATCCCATCTGACCCGACCCGACCCGACCCGACCAGACCCGACCAGACCCGACCCGACCCGACCAGACCCGACCCGACCCGACCCGACCCGAACCAGACCAAATCCAATCTGAACCTAGCCGACCTGACCTGATCTCTGCCCGGCTGCAGATGGCGCAATAACATGGTACTGCATCAGAAGAAGCACATGGAGCCGGGCGACTTGGACACCCTGCTCTCCGAACGACCTCAGATCGATTCGGGGGTCTTTAACGAGGAGAGCAACGGCACTGAGGCCAGCAACTAGCCCTCCATAGCTGGCCGATTTCTCCCTGCCGCCTGGCCCTTCCGGTCTCTGTACCCCAACTCATTTTCCCCGGTTAGCTTGCCGTCTCTTTTCGGCAGGACAATTCTGTTTTCATGATTATATTGAAGCTCCGCCTAATACCTGACGGAGGCAGAATGCATTATTGTGTGGGGTTGCATCGAATTCAGCAAAGCGGTGTGCGAGTGCTGGGACATCCTGCAGTGTTCTTATTGCTTGCGTTTTTCACTTCGTTTGCTCTGGTTTTATGCCCATGCACTGTTAGCCTGGATCTCCATTTTCTCGTTTTCTGTGCCACCTTTCGCCATTCCCATGCCTTCTGATGACCTGCACCTTTCTTCACACTTACTCGCGCTGATTATTGTCACTGACGGGCTGGCAAGTCATCGGCCCGTCATGTCCATCTCCCTGTCGGTCGGACCGACCGCCTCCTCTGTCGGCTCTCCCTCGTCCTAGCCAACCATCTAGTCAGTGTGTACCTAGGACTGCGGCCGGACTGCGGCGCAGCCAGCGGGGCAGTAGTGTGGCGTCGCGCCGGCCCGGTCCGGAGCGGACGGCGCCGCGCCGTGAGACAGACTGAAGCGGTGCGTGGGTGGCGCCAGCTGGGGCGGCCACAGCGTCGGCGAGCTTTCTCCTCTCAGAGTACAAACACTACCGCGGCCAGGTGCCGCTCGTGCGCGCGCGTGCGCGGCCCGCCGCCGCCGAGCCGCTCTACCACGCCGGCGGACGCGCGCGCCATGTGTGCCGCCAGCGCCGCCTGGTGTGCCGCGCCGGAACCGACGCGTCACGCGCGCCACCTGCCGCGCGGCGCCGCGTGCTGGCGACGGTGGTGGGGCGCGCGTGCCACCACCCTGCAGCACCACCCGCCACCATCCGCGGCGCCGCGTGCTGGCGACGGTGGTGGGGCGCGCGTGCCACCACCCTGCAGCACCACCCGCCACCATCCGCGGCGCCGCGTGCTGGCGACGGTGGTGGGGCGCGCGTGCCACCCCCCTGCAGCACCACCCGCGCGCCGCGTGCTGGCGACGGTGGTGGGGCGCGCGTGCCACCACCCTGCAGCACCACCGGCGCGCTCGCGCGTCACGCCAAGGCTCGGTGGGTGCGCAGCGCCCCGACTCGCGGCCGCTGTTCGGTCCGACCGCCTGCACACGGGCCATTGTATCGTCGCACATTATACTGAGACCCAGTTGAATGGGTCTCGCTCATCGAAGGTGGACTCTGCTGGTGGCATCAGTCCGCCTGCCTCGTGCAGCGTGGCCGACAGCGGCACTTGGTGTGCTGCCGGGGGCGGAGCGTGTGATTGCTCTCATTGCCATCGTGTTATGAACGGTGTTCCGTTTGTCGTGTACATAGTTCTGTTGGAAGCGTCAATACAAGCGCATTGTGAGGTGCTCCTCTGTTGGATGAGTGGGTGAAGTTCTGCCTGGGGTGACAGGGAACACCTGCGATGTATTTCGTGCACGTGGGCGTTGCTTGACCAGTCGATTCGCTAAGAAACTGATCGATATATTCAGACGTTATCACATTATCTAGCCTCCTGGCATCGAAAGAAACTCGAGTTCAGCAAGCTGTGACCGTGCTCCACTTCGCGTCCATGGCCATTGAAATGGCTCGCCAGAGTAGGTGACATTCCACGGTGCCGTACCTTTGGAACTGCTCCCCTAGGAATTGCGTTGTGGTGCGAGGATTAAGGAGCGTGGTTATTCATATCTCGTCTGACAGGTCTGTCGTCAAGTACGTCGTTTGAAGGTCAGCATGCCCGTTATTCCTTTGTTTTTACGCTGTAGTTCATCGTTCTTTCCACATCCATTCTTTCCACATTTGTTGAGTTTTACTGATGGTGAATCCTCTCGCGGCAATACCCATTCATCACAGTATATTGAACAAGTAAGTGTGCAGGACACCAATAAGTTAAACCCATCGGGGAACGCGACACTCAATCATTTTGACGTGTCGCATGGTCATTAATGCATCCTTCAACCTGGCCAGCTAAGGTGGTTGACCTCTGCCTCCCCAGGCGACGGAACAACGACGAAGTCAAGGTGTCTTGATTGAAACCATACCAAAAGAAGAATAGCATTAGATTGTATGACGCACTCGAATTCCAGGCCATTTGGTGGGACCAACCTCTCGCGCCGATTAGTCGCGAGTAAACTAAGTAATCTTGTCGTTCGTAGGATTCGAGCCCACGACCTTGCGACGATCAGCCAATGCCACCCATGACGAATGTCAAGCGCATTTGGCAGTACTATTGAGTCGGTGTGAAAATAATGGCTTTCCATTAGGTGTGAGATGTCGAAACGAGTACAGTAGGATGTCGAAATTCGCCATGGAAACGACGCCGCTTAGCATAACTTGTATGTTTTTCCAAGTACTCTTACCTGGAATTGTTATGCTCGTGCATCACGGTCCGCAATGGTGAGTACAAGCATGATACTTATCAACGAGATACTCTTGGAGGTTATATTTGAAGACTTCATCAAGACTCATCAAGAAGCACGATGTCCATGCTTCTTTGGGAGAGATGTCGATTCAGTGTTCAGAAAGTGGTATATTCCACCCTATTTCGCGAATAATTTATAACTGTACTGATGTCATGTTTGTCGAAATCGTGATAGTCCGACCTATTAATCTCCAACTTCGATGTTCCTTGTTGGTCACAAAGTCAAATATGATCTGTGCGACACACATGAGCTGATCAAGCCCAGCGAGTAGCAAAACTAAGGCCAGTTTTTACACACTAAACAAGGATGAACTGTATAATAAATCCGTTAACTTTATCTTCCAGACGTTTCGGCTAACGCCTTCATCAGCATAATGCTTTCAAATAAGAATACGCTTTTTTGTCTAACATGTCTGTATTGTTCGCTTTTATGTCGTACATTTGGTACTGACGGTGGGTTTTGCATGTAATCACGTTCCAATTACACGTGCTAAAAGGGCATACTCTGATTTGAAAGAATTGCCCTGGTGAAGGCGTCAGCCGAAACATTACGAAAATAAAGTAAGCGGTTTTATTATGCTAATCGTCTTTGTTTAGTATATACATACACACACAAATGTATACACATACACACACTTGTATATGTATATATATATATATATATATACATATATATATATATATATACATATTCACCTCATCTGGCCGGAAGTTCTGGAAGATTGCTTATTAGGCATGCAATCAGTAAGAGTTCTGGTAGTGTGTGTCTCCGATAAATGGTCTTGAAAAAGCTCTGATACGAACTCGTGAATCGGGCATCGCTTCCGTCAGAGGTAACGGCAGCTCACGGCCACCGGGCCACTGACAATGTGCTTGTAGATTAGGTGCAGGTGTCAGTTGAACCTCTTGTCAAAATGATGGGGGTGGAGGGGGGATAAGACTACTTTTTCGAAGCCAATCTCAGACAATTATTATTTATGATATAGGCTAGATGGTTTGATGTAAATTTTCCAAAAGGCACGCAGTTACATCAACAAGATTTCGTTTTTTTCATGTGATTATGTGAATAATTAACCATGACATTGGATATCGATAGGTTGATTTGGCACCTAATATTTACTGTATTAAAGAGTGAACATATACTCGTTATTTTGTTTATTTTACGCAACCGTAAAACCCTGCTTTTTATTAACTAACAAAGATTCTCCATAAATATCGATCCCCAATCACTGTTCAGGCAGACATAGCTGGCATAGCCACCGCTATACGTGCATGCGGTACATGTACAGCATAGGATGACCCATTGATGCATTTTACATATCTTCGGTTTCCGGGCATAAT
Source organism: Ashinkailepas kermadecensis (assembly GCA_034440615.1). Classification (NCBI taxonomy): domain Eukaryota; kingdom Metazoa; phylum Arthropoda; class Thecostraca; family Neolepadidae; genus Ashinkailepas; species Ashinkailepas kermadecensis. Next base: position 273,227 of record JAOTOM010004943.1, read on the forward strand.
TCGATGTTTTTAATACGGAGTTCACATATGCCATTTGGTCCAAAAAATCGAATTTTATTTTCCCGCCCACCGCTCTAAATTCATTAAGGTGAAGGATCACGATATTTTTCACGTTTTGCACTTTCACTTCCATCGAGGGCGGCTTTCTTTCCTAAGCACATATCTGGTATGCGTAGGTGTAGGAACAGGGGGGCATGCCCCCCCCCCCCCCCGACACACACTTTTCACGAAAGTTTAGCATTAATGTTATGGCAATGCATGGCAAGAATCAACTTCAGAAGGGTTTGGCACCCATTTTTTAGATGTTTCTACGCCTCTCCTGGTAGGTTGGTACACTAGTGTTGCAGATCGGTACCGCTTTCGGTGTCCATCACCCTCGTCGTTTTGCCACAACACTTGGCTGCATGCAGCTCCTTGATCGGTAGTTCATAAGCTGACTCATCGGTGGCAGCACCATCGTGCCACAGTGAACAGAGCATTCGCCAATGGTGGGGCGAGTTTACGGATGCACGGGAGTCAAGTACTAATGCAGGGAGATATTTTGAGACGGGGATGAGTGGATTTGCCGTCAGGAGTGACGACTTATGAAGAGCGAAGAGAGATTGCAACAGAAAGTAATAACTCTTATCATTTTCATTCTCAATTATTATCCACGCATTCGCTGTTACTCGATGTTGTGAGTGAAAACGTCCAAATTGGAACCTTTAATTGACAGCTTATTGCAATCCAACATTTAATATCTCTCTCATTGTCGTCTCCCCTCCCCCTCTCTCCCTCCCTCCCTCCCCTCTCCGTCCCTCCCCTCTCATCCACTCTCACCTTCTCCCTCCCTCCTTCCCCTTCTCCCACCCTCCCTATCCTCCTCTCATATCGACGTATCGAGCATGGGCGCTGCGAAGATTACACATTGGCACGTGGATTACACATATATTGCACATTACAGAGATTGCAGAGATTGCACATCATTACTATAGATTCAAGATCACATAACTGCATCACATTTTGCGATTTTCCACCGCTATCGTCGCTTGTCCGGGGTTACACTTCCTCGCTGCTACCTTGTTAACGGCTTGGCTGTTTTGCCGCTGGGCGTCTCAAACCTGCCCCGCCGACTCCGTTGGCAGCTTCACTGCTCTCTTTGTTGAGTGGCTGAGGCAGAGCACGGTATTTCAGGACGGCGTCGCCAGATAAGCTCGCAGCTGCTCCAGAGTCAGTATCTGGATGTACGGCGGCTTCAGTGTCGCGTTCTCTGTGGTGTGGAGAAGAACGCCCAGCCATTGCAGGGACACCTCTGCAGTCTGCAGAATGACTCCACAACAGCTGTAGAGGAACTCTGCAGTCTGCAGGGAGCACAACGACTATTGTGGGGATGCCCCAACAGTCTGCAGGGAGCACCACAGCCACTGGATGGGCACCCCTGCAATCTGACACTCCATGCAATCTGGAGAGAGGGAGGGTCATGTTCCAGCGGCGGGCCTCCCCCCCCCCCCCTCTTCCCGTCACCCCACCAACAGGTCAAACAGCGTGTCGCGGTGTCGCGATGTCGGCTGCAGGCGCCGTCGCAGGATCGCACGGGCGGGCGGTGGACGGTGGCAGTGAGTCGCGCTATCACCGGATCGTCAGAGACACGAGGTCTCGCCGCTCGGGCCGCCGATCGCCTCGCACCGCTGCACGGCGGCCAGTGCACGGTCGGCGAGGTGTCCAGTGGCAGGGTCGCAGCGTTAATCTGCATGGTAATACACATGGTCAGTCGTACAGTGGTGTGGTCCGAGCGGTTCCGAATTTGCAGGGGAGGTTGCGCTCGTTCCGGTCAAAGATGGAAGGCCCTCGCTCGTGTTCGTGTTCATTATCAGCTGTGGCTGGATGATCCCGTTCTTGAATGCAGCGTTGGTGACATATGCGCACATGTCGAGTGTTCAGCATGTGCACATCGTTATGCCAGCCGTGGCGGATCGACCGCTGCACTGGGGCTCTGTTCTACAGCATCCCGTTGGCTGGATACCATCAGTGTTTTATGGTTCCCTTGAGTGCTGTTTCCGTTACCAGTGATAATGTTAAATTCTGGGTTTTGTGCCGTAGTGCTGAACGACAGTGCAAAGTCTATCACTGTGACAGCCCCAGCGGGGATAAAACGCTCTTCATGGGCGCAATGTGATGCGTGGTTTGAGAACATATCACGCACTAGATGGTTGCAGTCTGCACAGAAATAAATACCCTCATGTATATGAACACCTTGTCGTGTCGTTGGCAATCGAATTTGTGTGCTGCCCTTGCATGCTTTTCACGTGTTTATGTACCTGGTACTGGCTTTGAGCAGCGTGCTCCTTTACTCACCAAATACACTGCGTTCCAGCAAGCACTGCGCAGCTGTTGCATAGCTTTAAATCATAATTGAAAGGTCTGTGTTAATGTTCTATCCCCGTTCCCCCGTTTTGTGCCCGTCCCTTAGCAATAAAAAATGCACCATATTAAAAAAAGAGATTTCCCCCACTCAAATGTAAACATTTTTGGCGCACTTCAAGCGCCGAAAGCGTTCCCTGTTTCATTACATTTGTTTTGCGTCGCGCCCACCTTACGAAAATCCTGGCTGTGCCACTGATCAGCACACTAAAAGCTATTTTAATGGCATTGCACGTCAAACTTAGCATAACTCAGGCTTCGACGCTGAGGAACAAGGTTGGCACTTCCAGTTGCTTCCTGGGTCGACAATATTGCTTTGACGTGCGCTCGTGACGTTACGATTCGCCGTCTGATTGGTTGGAACTTGCTCACTCAACTGCCTTGCTCCTTTAATGGCAAACTGCACTAATCATAGCCAAGGACGAGACGACGTCATTAAAATGGCTGGTGTCGGCGAACAGCTGCTGACTCTAACTGGGTCATCGCTTCTCAGCCATGTAGGCGTCAACGTAAAAAACTAAATGGCGGACGTGACGGAAGTCTCATTCCGTGAGTCCAAATGTGAGGGTATTTCGCTTTCCAGCTTGCAAATATGTAACTGGTACAGTCTGGTATGAGTGTGAGCGCACCCAGCTTTACATAAAGCTTCAATTTCACTTAATTTTTCAAGTTGGGATCAAATAATTTATCGCGACGTCACCGTAGGTCGCTATAAACTCGGCTCCTAATCGATCATGGCTTGTAGCACACGTGTCAATTTATCGCGACAAAAATGGCGGGATAAATTGAAATATTTGGAAAACCCAGTTTATCGCGGTAAGTGGGGAGAACTCGTACATCTAATTGTACCGCCTCTTCATCGCCAGTATCGCCGGAATCGAGCTGCGACTTCGACTCTACCATCACGTCTCCCGCAACATGCGACACACCGTCGTTCGGGTCGACGTCCACGTGCGACACACCTTCGCTCTGGATGGTGTCCACGTGCGACACACCGTCGCTCGGGGCGATGTCCACGTGCGACACACCGTCGCTCGGGGCGGTATCCACGTGCGACACACCGTCGCTCGGGTAGGTGTCCACGTGTGACACAACATCGATCGGATCGGTGTCCACGTGTTCAGGTCGTACTGGACAAGCAGACCTGAGTGCGCTCTTCTAGCCAAGGACTGAGTAGTTGCTATGTCTACTTCTCCGATCACTTGCAGCCACTTGCACATGTACCTTGCATGCACTTGCACATTTCCCATCGTTCAAAAATTGTCGCTCGCAGGGTTGAACTTGATCCCTTCTGGGATATGTGCAGTTATTTTGTGTTTTACATTGACAGGGACAAGTGTTAAGTAGCGTCTACAATCGACCCTTTCCCGAAGCGACTGCCGTCCGTTTATATTAAGGAGGCTTTGGCAGATGTCTACTTTTCTTTACCACGGAAAGTGCATATTTCACGATTCTTTGGAACGAGAAAATGGGAGAATTCGCTTTCGTTATCTAATATCTTGGCTACCTTGGCTACCTCTGCTACGATATATCGCTGCCCCCGGGTGTGATCCATTTGCCGTATCCTGAACGATTCAGATCTATAGAAATTGTGCACTTCACTTTTAAGTGAGAACTTATTCGTAGGAAGATGGTCCGGTTGCAAACTGAGCCGTCTTTGGTCGACTTTTCTTTGTCATTGCCTTCATTCCACATCATCTGCAAACTAAAGACCGACCAGGGGTCGGGGTCGCAGGAAGCAAGGACATTTTAAATAGCTTGTGAAAGTGAATTATTCAACAATAAAATCGTCGAAAGAGAGCACTGCACTGGCATGCCCAAAAGGATTGGAATGAGTCCCTATGAGAAGAACAGGGCACCCTGAGATCCAAAGAGAGTCCCCGAGAGCTAGTGATGGTCGTGAGGAATGCTGAGAGCCAGCTTCAGAGCTAGACTGTCCTTGATAGTCCGAAAGGCTGTCGAGGACTAGGGAGGCCTCCTGAGGCGTGGTAGGGACACTGAGTGATGAACAGAGCCACCTAAAAGCCAAGGAGGGTTCCGAGAGCTGGCGATCTTTGCTGGAAATTGTGAAGCCTGTCTCGGAGCAACAGAAACGCCCTGAAAGTTAGACATGTTTGTCGAGGACTGGGAATGGCTCATGCAAGATGGAGATGGCTCCTGACGGATAAATAGGTCCCCTGTGACCCAGAGAGGACTGAACTTGAATGTTCCTCAGCTTTCGGATGGGCGCCTGAGGGATCGAGGCCTCCTGAGAGATAGGAGAGTCTTTGAGAATTGGCGATGGTTGCGAGGAACACCGAGGGCCATCCTCAGAGATAAGAGAGTCTTTGAGAATTGGCGATGGTTGCGAGGGACACCGAGGGCCATCCTCAGAAATAAGATATCCTTGAGAGCCGTAAATGGACTTCAGATACCTTTCAGAGCCGTCCCTAGGACTGGGAAGTTCAGCCACTGCCACCTCAGCGGCGGCGGCAGCGACGGCGGCTGTCCCTGTGGCTGTGGTCGCCCCAACGACCACAGCTATCCTAGCGGTGACGACCGCTCAAGCGGTCACAGCTGTCCCAGTGGCTTCACCACAGTTGCTCCAGCATCTACGGTCGCTCCAGCGATGGCGAAAAAGACAGCCCAGCGATAGCCGTAATGACGGCCGCTCCAGAGATGCCAGTTGCTTCGCCTTGAACCTGGGTGATACCGGCTAAGCAAAAAAGAAGAAAGAAAAAGCAAAAAAAATTTCGGGATGCTGTGTGATGGCATAGCCGGTGAAGACATGCTGCTGTTCCTTCCTCCTGTCTCCAAATATTGCACTTATTTCCCCCAACTAGTATTCACTCATCATTTTGAGGTAGTACGAAGGCGTTGAAAAGGCGCAACAATGTGGGCCTCACTCCTATGAAAACCCTCAACAGTAAACTATGTCCATGGCAGTAAGCTGTGACGATGTGAGCGATTGCGGGTAACAGACAGAATCAATTGTGTCCATGGCGATGAGTAATCGTATTTTTTACCTAAGCTAATAATATTCATGTCTTCATTGGATATGCATTAATGTCCATTTATATTCAGTAATTCTATGTTTTGTTTTGTTGCTTATTATCGGCAGCTAAGCGATTTGTTTTTCTGGTCTCTACCTGACTGGTAAACCTTACCCTGTTGGACCTTGATTGCAAGTCTTGCAATTAGTCACTCCAGTGCAGAGTGCCGTATTCTTCCGGGTATTTCACCATCCCTATGTATATATATGTATATATATATATATATATATATAAATATATATATATATATATATATATATATATATATATATATATATATATATATATGTGTATATGTATATATATATATATATATATATATATATATATATATATATATATATATATATATATATATATATATATATATATATATATATATATATATATATATGTGTGTGTGTTTGTGTATATGTGTGCTAGGGGCCCTTTGAAATAAAGTGACTGAAATCCGAGGAGATTCGCAAAGGTAGTGGCCCTAAGTAGGTGTGGGGTCCTCTTCAGATGTTCACCCCCGGATCAAATCCTGGCTACGCCACTGGGTCGAGATTGGCCGCCACACCGCGCCGCCGCACCAACGCAAACTCTGTTACCTTGAACTCCCGGCGGCCGGTCGGCCGGCTGTTCAGTCGACTCACTGTAAATCACCCGGTACAGCGATGATTTCGGCCGGACAGATACGACAGGAGGCGGTGTGAGCGCAAACTCCCACCATTCAGTGCTCAAATCGCTACGGCTCTTTCAGATCTTAACCTCACAATGCAAACCGCTGCAGCTCGACCGCCCAATAGGCCATTCTGGACCCACAGTGGACCAAAGGGTGGAGTACTGGCTCTAGGGAAGGAACTCAGACATCACATCGGCAAAAACTCGTGGCACCTTCAACAAATTCCCCGATCCCGACAGTAAGAAAAAACACTCGTATTCACGGATGGGTCAAAACACGAGGTCAAAATAAGCATCGGCATCACTGGACCAGGCCTTGGGCTTTCCAAGCATCTACAGGATAACTTTTACATTTATACCGCTGAAGCACTGGGCACATTGGCCGCTATCTTCATTGGCCCAGTGGCCACTGGGCACATTGGCCGTTATCTTCATTCGAAAGAGGCCAATACGATAAACATAAAGCTAGAAAGCCCTTGGAGCTAGACAGACTGTCGAGGACTGAGAAGGGCCACTAACAGCTGGAGAGAGCCCCTGGCGATTGAAAATGGTCACCGGGCGCTAGAGAGCACTGGACTAGCCTGCCCAAGAGGTGTGGAAGGGGTCTCTATAAGAACAAGGCACCCTGAGATCTAAAGAGAGTCACTGATGGCTAGCGATGGTTGTGAGGAATCCTGATAGCCAGTTTCAGAGCTAGACTATCCTTGATAGCACGAAAGGCTGTCGAGGACCGGGGAGGCCCCTGAGAGTTAGAGCGGAACCCTGTGATGCTCCTGAGGCTTGGGAGAGACACTGAGTGATGAACAGGGCCACCTAAGAGCTAAGGAGAGTTCCGAGAGCTGGCGGTGTTTGCTAGAAATTGTGAGGCCTGTCTCGGAGCTACATGATCACCCTGAAAGCTCGACAGGTTTGTCGAGGACAGGAAATGGCCCATGCAAAATGAAGAGGGCTCTTGGCAGTTGAATAGGTCGTCTGAGAGCCAGAAAGGACTGCACTGGAATGTTAATCAGCTTTGGGATGGGCACCTGAAAGATCGGAGCCCCCTGAGAGATAAGAGAGTCCTTGGGAACTGGTGATGGTTATGAGGAATGCTGAGGACTAGCCTCAGATATAGGGTATCCCTGAGAGCCTTAAATGCTACCGATGATTGGGAAGGTCAGCCACCTCAGCGGCGGTGCTGACCTTGTGGCCAACAACCACGCGCTGGCCGCCCCAACGACCATAGCCACCCTACCAGTGACGACTAGCGTTTAATCTTTTAAGTAATATCCTTTAATTATATCAACATGAACAAGTTTTTCTTCCTCTGGATTCCGAGCCACGTCAACATTCCAGGAAAAGAGCAAGCAGATGGGCTGGCAAAGCAAGCCTAAGCGTCGACCCACCATAGAATGTTCGGTACACGATTACAAAGCACTCCTACAATACTACCTACGTACGCATCACCAGAACACATGGACACAACACAACTTGACACGTCACCGCTCCAACCACACCCACAACATCATGCCAATGCTATGCACATGGAACACATCAAACCAATCACACCACCAAAAAGTATTCATCTTCACTAGGCTTAGAACTGGTCGTACAAAGCTAGGACAGCCTCAACTAGAGGATGACCAATATACAACATCTCACAGCAACACCTGCAACACCACATTAAGTATAGGCCAAATCTTGCTAGACTGTAGTAGCTTTGACGCTCAAAGATAACCACTTCAGGCCTGCCAAAAAGAGGGTATTACCCTCTCGCATCCATCGCTTCTGAGTGACAAGCACCCAGAACTCCTTCAACTACTAGTTGGCTGTTTGTACGCCACCAAACTAGCAGGGGCGCTGTAGACATCACACCACCAACACGCACTCCAACACGCACTCCAGCACGCACTGCATACCCGGGCAATGCAGAGCGTAACGTAAATAGCCATATCCACAAGCCACGCTGATAGCAATCACGTATTTAACCATCCACGAATGACATCGGACGTACATGAGCCAATTCGCTTTCACATTCGAAATATATGGTTGCCTAGCGGTATCGTCGAACGTGGATGAGCCGACTTGCTTTAAAAACTAGCAAAACGCAAAACGATTACCCGGAGGTGCCATCGCACGCAGATGACCTGGAGGTGCCATCGCACGTAGATGACCTGGAGGTGCCATCGCACGTAGATGACCTGGAGGTGCCATCGCACGTAGATGACCTGGAGGTGCCATCGCACGTAGATGACCTGGAGGTGCCATCGCACGTAGATGACCTGGAGGTGCCATCGCACGTAGATGACCTGGAGGTGCCATCGCACGTAGATGACCTGGAGGTGCCATCGCACGTAGATGACCTGGAGGTGCCATCGCACGTAGATGACCTGGAGGTGCCATCGCACGTAGATGACCTGGAGGTGCCATCGCACGTAGATGACCTGGAGGTGCCATCGCACGTAGATGACCTGGAGGTGCCATCGCACGTAGATGACCTGGAGGTGCCATCGCACGTAGATGACCTGGAGGTGCCATCGCACGCAGATGACCTGGAGGTGCCATCGCACGTAGATGACCTGGAGGTGCCATCGCACGTAGATGACCTGGAGGTGCCATCGCACGTAGATGACCTGGAGGTGCCATCGCACGTAGATGACCTGGAGGTGCCATCGCACGTAGATGACCTGGAGGTGCCATCGCACGTAGATGACCTGGGGATGCGGAGGTGCCATCGCACGCAGATGACCTGGAGGTGCCATCGCACGTAGATGACCTGGAGGTGCCATCGCACGTAGATGACCTGGAGGTGCCATCGCACGCAGATGACCTGGAGGTGCCATCGCACGCAGATGACCTGGAGGTGCCATCGCACGTAGATGACCTGGAGGTGCCATCGCACGCAGATGAGCCGATTAGCAGCGCAATTCACAACGTAAAGTTGTGAATTGAACCCAGAGGAACAACGGATGTAGATGAGCCAAACTGCAACACACCGTACTAACATCACACACAACCCTATATTAAATAATGCTGCTACTAACCACTACTAACAACTAACGCGCGGCAGCCGACAGGACCCTCGGTGCTTTCGACAATAGTGGTCTAATGCCGGCACCGTGGCAAAATCAGCTTTCTCGTCAACCCTCCCTCACCCCAACTACAAATTATCTTGCGAAGGAGTGCCTAAAGTAAACTGAAACAACCAACATCCGGGAGACCCCCCCCCCCCCGCCGCCTCCAGCATCTTAACGTCACATACACTATAACGTAAGATTCCTTTAACGTAAATGCACACTTGCCTTAAACTTGCTTGCAAAACCTACTTGCTTTAAAAGCGGCGCAAGTGACCTCTATGGTCCGGCACGCCTCTAAGCATACTCCTCCCGCAGTTCCTATGCTGAACAACATAATGTTTTGCATAGGATGCACTTGCCAATTTTTAACAAAGTCACATGATTTCGCTACAATATCCCCTCCCGTTTATGGAATATCGTCTAAAAACAGGAGGGAGGGTCGGTATTCAGCCCCCCCCCCCCTCTGGTGCGCGGGTTAAAGGTATCATTGTCAACAGTTGTAGCTAGCAATGCCAATATAAATAAGTTGTTTTTCGCTCCACCATAAATTGCACACACATGCTTAGTCTCATGGTACGAGTACGCAGAGGTGGATCCAAAATCCCGGCTTTGGTGGCCGAATTAAAAAAAGTTTCTCCGAATTCGAAACCCTGGTGGGATTTGAACAGCTAACGTTCGCCAGGTCGGCTTAAGACAATTTTCGTGTCATAAAATGTTCTGAGATTTCGAGAAAATCCTATTTTAGTGCAAAATTTCGGTACAAAATCTGCCTCTTGAGAGGAGGGGTATGGCCCCGTGGCCCCCTTGGATCTGTCCGTACAAGTACGATGGACGAGAATGTGTCGTGATGCACGGCCGAGAGATGCTATCCCGCCATGGGCCGGGCCGTAGCTACCGGTACGTCATTTCTGTATGATACGGGCCCGGTCATTGACTTCTGCCGCCATCGCGGCGCGGCTCGGCGCAGTGGCCGCGCCGATCTGCCGATCCCAGCGCCACTGTGCGCTGGGAAACTGCACCGGCACGGTGGGCGCTAGCACCAGGTAAGCCGGTCGCGGCGTCAACTGGCGTCTCTCTGAGTCGTAATAGGTCATTGTTATTGTATCCCATTGTAGTAATCGAGATTCATCCGTGAAACTAGTATTCGTGTGCTTGCTGAAGTATTTGTGCGCTTGGCATGTACCGGCTTCCTTGGGGTCTGCCCAAGAGGACGGGATTTCCTTGGCTCTGCCGTGTCTACCTACAATGGTCGTGGGGTGCAATTCCTTCAGATGAAAAGTGACGCTGTAGGTTCGGAAGCAATGTGGCGGTGCTTTGTTCTCGAATTGGTAGAATGTCATGAGTTTCGTAGTCTGCACCTTGTTCGTAGGACGAGTAAGAGAATGCCTCCGACTTCACCCTCAGTTGGAATCCATAGAAATACGATATCGTCACTAATATTGATTTATTGAGGCGGATCAGGGAAACTAAGTGATACAGTGATGAATCAACAGGGAGATGCCAAGGGCGGTAGTAGGAGTGCTGACATAATTTGTGTAAGGGGTCACAATTAAGCTACTTTTCAAAGACCAAGAGGAAAGCAAAAAGCAGGAATTGTACCAGAAGTTGTAGGTCTTACAAACTTCAGGGAAGCTACTTTTTAAAGGTCTGGTGCTAAAGCTCGGTGTAAGCCACCACAGTCCAGCTGCGAGCGTCGTTGACCTTGTACTTTTGGAGAGTCAATCGAGGCGTTCAGCACCTGTTAGACGTTGGCCCTCCGCTGTGATTGGCGGGTCTGCGCTGGCGAGCGAGCCGGCCGCAGGCGACGCCGCGTGGTCCGCGGGTACGGGAGTTGTTTGTGTCGGCTGACGTCGCCGCGTGGTCCGCCGGTACGGGAGTTGTTTGTGTCGGCTGACATCGCCGCGTGGCCCGCGGGTACGGGAGTTGTTTGTGTCGGCTGACGTCGCCGCGTGGTCCGCCGGTACGGGAGTTGTTTGTGTCGGCTGACATCGCCGCGTGGCCCGCGGATACGGGAGTTGTTTGTGTCGGCTGACATCGCCGCGTGGTCCGCCGGTATGGGAGTTGTTTGTGTCGGCTGACATCGCCGCGTGGCCCGCGGGTACGGGAGTTGTTTGTGTCGGCTGACATCGCCGCGTGGTCCGCCGGTATGGGAGTTGTTTGTGTCGGCTGACATCGCCGCGTGGCCCGCGGGTACGGGAGTTGTTTGTGTCGGCTGACGTCGCCGCGTGGTCCGCCGGTACGGGAGTTGTTTGTGTCGGCTGACGTCGCCGCGTGGCCCGCGGGTACGGGAGTTGTTTGTGTCGGCTGACGTCGCCGCGTGGTCCGCCGGTACGGGAGTTGTTTGTGTCGGCTGACGTCGCCGCGTGGCCCGCCGGTGCGGGAGTTGTTTGTGCCGGCTGACGTGGGTGCGTGGTCCGCCGGTATGAGAGTTGTTTATGCCGGCTGACATCGCCGCGTGGCCCGCGGGTACGGGAGTTGTTTGTGTCGGCTGACATCGCCGCGTGGTCCGCCGGTATGGGAGTTGTTTGTGTCGGCTGACGTCGCCGCGTGGCCCGCCGGTGCGGGAGTTGTTTGTGCCGGCTGACGTGGGTGCGTGGTCCGCCGGTATGAGAGTTGTTTATGCCGGCTGACATCGCCGCGTGGCCCGCGGGTACGGGAGTTGTTTGTGTCGGCTGACGTCGCCGCGTGGCCCGCCGGTACGGGAGTTGTTTGTGCCGGCTGACGTGGGTGCGTGGTCCGCCGGTATGAGAGTTGTTTATGCCGGCTGACATCGCCGCGTGGCCCGCCGGTACGGGAGTTGTTTGTGCCGGCTGACGTGGGTGTGTGGCCCGCCGGTACGGGAGTTGTTTGTGCCGGCTGACGTGGGTGTGTGGCCCGCCGGTACGGGAGTTGTTTGTGCCGGCTGACGTGGGTGTGTGGCCCGCCGGTGCGGGAGTTGTTTGTGCCGGCTGACGTGGGTGTGTGGCCCGCCGGTACGGGAGTTGTTTGTGCCGGCTGACGTGGGTGCGTGGTCCGCCGGTATGAGAGTTGTTTATGCCGGCTGGCGTCGCCGCGTGGCCCGCCGGTACGGGAGTTGTTTGTGCCGGCTGACGTGGGTGTGTGGCCCGCCGGTACGGGAGTTGTTTGTGCCGGCTGACGTGGGTGTGTGGCCCGCGGGTACGGGAGTTGTTTGTGCCGGCTGACGTGGGTGCGTGGCCCGCCGGTACGGGAGTTGTTTGTGCCGGCTGACGTGGGTGTGTGGCCCGCCTGTGCGAGTTCACTGGTTGTCGGCGCGTGAGTAGCTCCCACCGACTATAAATAGTTCGGTTTCTAGTTGTTTATGCCAAGTTTTAACCGACAACGTAGTTTGGTTATCGGCTAGGAATCAAAAACCGGCAAAATTATCCTGTCAGTCGCTGACATCCCCGACTTCGACCTCTTTGGTCCCACCTAGAAGATAAACGGTAAAACGTATGTTCACATTATTTACAAAACTGAGCGGACGAAGAATTATACTATGCGCTGGCGAAAACTATGTGTCTCTACGTGGTCTATAACAAAGGTTGGAGGGGGAAAATTTTCCCTCCTCCCCACCTCTCGGAAGAAGTACGAATATGATCTGCGGGGGACAGTTCACGGGTTAATTTGTCGAGTTCAGTGTTTGCAATTTCGTACAAAGCTCCTATCTCATTGGGAGAAAGCAAATGTTGGTGTCGTCTGCAAATTATATTATTTTTAGCTTCTGAACTATCTTCGAAAATGAAACAGGGATATCATATTTTCTTTAACAGCGTTCCACAGCCGACTGACCTGGAGTCGGATGTTGCAGGACTGCGGCCGTGCAGGATGGTGGTCAGCAGGTCGGCAGTTCGCAGCGTGCTGCTGCTGCTGCTCGTCGCGTGCGCTCTGCTGGTCGTGCTCGTCACCACGGGCGTCGTGACGTCACCATTCAGCCGGTTACGTAAGCATGCCGCGACAGAGCGGGCGGACGCAGTCCGGCTCGGCTCACGGAATAAGTCAGCGCGAAATGTTACCCGTCCGGGTGGATTTCGGCTGTTAGGCTTGTGTGGCTATAACTGACACTTTTACGATAGCATGTTGGTATTGCTCAGGTACTGCGTTGTGCTGATCGAGGTGTTCAATGGCGTGACGAAGAATACATTTGTATTATCTCCATACGGAATGATTGCACTGCCCATATAACTCTGTTGGTCTGATGTATGTGTTCGAAATTCTGGTCGATTAGCTTCGCAAATCCGAACGTCTGCAAATGCATGACTTACGTGCTCGTACTTGGTCAAATGTGCAGTATTTGTAGAAAAGTTTCAGAATTTCAATATTATAAATGTCTGGAGATGCTTCAGAATACACATGCGCTCTTGCTGGCTCATCATACTTTGGATCCTTAAAGTTGGCCATGCTTTTTCAGCGACATCACGTTAAAAAATGTTTAACGCACAACTGTTCAAGTATTGCAGATGATCCTGGGCATAAGTATGGCAGATCAGTTCTTTCCTTCATGAGTGTGGTTGTAGTTGTTATGGCTAGCTAAGGATGTGGAAGTTATGAAGTTGATGACCGAATTAGTTCGTTCACTTTCCGAAAGTGCAACTTCACATAACTCGTGGCATACTCTTTCTATCGGATGCATGCCTGTTTGACAGTGAACGAACGCACACTCGTTCATCATTTCTCCAACAGATGTCAGGCGTGTGCAGTTGTGGCTGCGAGGAGACGCTGATCTTGTGGATGACGAAGAATCCTGTGACTGCGTCTGGCGGATCGGATGCCCCAAGTTCGCCTGGCAGACCAACTTCACTTCGCCCCATTTCCGCTGTGGTTATGAGCCCATGTCGCAAGGGTACGTCACGTTTGAACTCGGGGGTGTGCGCGTGTGGTGGGTGGGGTCTCAACGTGTAGTGGGTAGGGCCTCATGTGGTGGGTGGGGATCTCTCCGTGTGGTGGGTGGGGTCTCATCGTGTGGTGGGTGGGGGTCTCACCGTGCGGTGGGTGGGGTCTTACCGTGTGGTGGGTGGGGCCTCATGTGGTGGGTGGGGTCTCACCGTGTGGTGGGTGGGGTCTCAGCGTGTCGTGGGTGGGGTCTCACAGTACACATTGACCGGATATCTCAGTTCTCGGGTCAGTGTCGAACTTGGTGATCAGTATAGATTGCAAAATGTCTGCCGACACAAAGGCAGACCTCGTCTCAATGGCCGGTGCACCCGCTTACACCCGTTGTCTCCCGAACTCTGACCTACGGATCGATGGGCCTATTGATCTCTCACTGGCTGTCCCACTGACCAACCCACTAATCTCTCACTGGCTGTCCCACTGACCAACCCACGAATCTCTCGCTGGCTGTCCCACTGACCAACCCACGAATCTCTCACTGGCTGTCCCACTGACCAACCCACTAATCTCTCACTGGCTGTCCCACTGACCAACCCACTAATCTCTCACTGGCTGTCCCACTGACCAACTCACTAATCTCCCACTGGCTGTCCCACTGACCAACCCACTAATCTCTCACTGGCTGTCCCACTGACCAACCCACTAATCTCTCACTGGCTGTCCCACTGACCAACTCACTAATCTCTCACTGGCTGTCCCACTGACCAACCCACTAATCTCTCACTGGCTGTCCCACTGACCAACCCACTAATCTCTCACTGGCTGCCCCACTGACCAACCCACTAATCTCTCACTGGCTGTCCCACTGACCAACCCACTAATCTCTCACTGGCTGTCCCACTGACCAACCCACGAATCTCTCACTGGCTGTCCCACTGACCAACCCACTAATCTCTCACTGGCTGTCCCACTGACCAACCCACTAATCTCTCACTGGCTGTCCCACTGACCAACTCACTAATCTCCCACTGGCTGTCCCACTTACCAACCCACTAATCTCTCACTGGCTGTCCCACTGACCAACCCACTAATCTCTCACTGGCTGTCCCACTGACCAACTCACTAATCTCTCACTGGCTGTCCCACTGACCAACCCACTAATCTCTCACTGGCTGTCCCACTGACCAACTCACGAATCTCTCACTGGCTGTCCCACTGACCAACCCACTGATCTCTCACTGGCTGTCCCACTGACCAACCCACGAATCTCTCACTGGCTGTCCCACTGACCAACTCACTAATCTCTCACTGGCTGTCCCACTGACCAACCCACTAATCTCCCACTGGCTGTCCCACTTACCAACCCACTAATTTCTTACCGGTTGTTCCACTGACTCGCCCACTGACCGACCCGCTGACCGACCCGCTGACCGACCCGCCGACCGACCCACTGACCGACCCGCTGACCGACCCGCTGACCGACCCGCTGACCGACCCGCTGACCGACCCGCTGACCGACCCACTGACCGACCCACTGACCGACCCACTGACCGACCCACTGACTGACCCACTGACTGACCCACTGACCGACCCACTGACCGACCCACTGACCGACCCACTGACCGACCCACTGACCGACCCACTGACCGACCCACTGACCGACCCGCTGACCGACCCGCTGACCGACCCGCTGACCGACCCGCTGACCGACCCACTGACCGACCCGCTGACGGACCCACTGACCCACCGTCTGTCCCAGCCTGGTGGCCGAGTGCCTGGCGGCGCGGCGCACGTGGTACGGCCGCGACCTGCGCCTCTATGTGGCCGGCCACGTGCGCGAGGCGTTCCTGGTGGACTACATACGGAATCGGCTGGCGAGCAGCGCCGAGCGCGAGACGTGCCGCCTGCACCAGGTGGCGTCCGGCACCAAGGACTTCGACAAGGAGCCGGTGGATGAGTGTCGTGTCACGCCGCAGCACGGCGGCGAGTCGTGCGACATGGTGTACACCAACGCCGGCCTGAGACTGGTGAGCGAGCGTCGCCAGCAGGCCGGGCGTCCGAGGCGTGGTGGTCGGCCCAGCGGAGCTGGCGGTGCTGTACAGAGCTGAGCTGAGCTGGTCGGCCCAGCCGAGCTGGTGGTGCTGTACAGAGCTGAGCCGAACTGGTGGTGCTGTATAGAGCTGAGCCGAGCTGGTCAGTCCAGCCGAGCTGGTGGTGTTGTACAGAGCTGAGCCGAGCTGGTCAGTCCAGCCGAGCTGGTCAGTCCAGCCGAGCTGGTGGTGTTGTACAGAGCTGAGGCGAGCTGGTGGTGCTATGTAGAGCTGAGCCGAACTGGTGAGCTGTACTGAGCTGAGCTGAGCTGGTCAGCCCAGCCGAGCTGGTGGTGCTGTACAGAGCTGAGCTGAGCTGAGCTGAGCTGAGCTGGTCAGCCCAGCCGAGCTGGTGGTGCTGTACAGAGCTGAGCTGAGCTGAGCTGGTCAGCCCAGCCGAGCTGGTGGTGCTGTACAGAGCTGAGCTGAGCTGAGCTGGTCAGCCCAGCCGAGCTGGTGGTCCTGTACAGAGCTGAGCCGAGCTGGTGAGCTGTACTGAGCTGGAGGAGCTGTACTCTGAGCTCCCCGGGTCGCCATTCGCTAGGTGGTAGCTTTTCGGATAAATATGATAACTGCTCATGGTGGAGGACTGGGGATGACATGTCTATGATTTACGTGGGATTTGTAAAACCCGGAAAAGACAAAATCAAAGAACTTGCCTTAAAATATGTCGCATCTTCGTTCATAATTTGTACCGGCGGAAACTGAAGGCGGTCTGTGTGCGTTCTGTTGTTCTGTTGCAGAGGTACCACGAGTGACGGCACCTGTACGTCTGGAATTTGGATGTGACAGTACTTGTACCGCAACAGTACCTGGCATGTCAAGTTTGGCGTTCCTGTTTCAGGAGTATAAGATGGTGGGCCTCATGGGTCCTGACATTTTTGAATACGTGGAGAGGCTGATGAATGCGTGCAAGGCTGAAGGGTGCGAAGGAGACATTTTCATTTTCTCTGGCGGAGTGGGCGAACTACTAAACTCTACTCTGCTGGACAGCTTCACTGGTGTCAGGTGAGATAGCTTAAGGTGTTGTTCAGGTGCTGCCGGGTGAGATAGCGTTACTGGTGTCAGACGGGATGGTGTAAGTCGTGCCGGATGCGATACTCACTGGTGTTAGATGAGGCTCAATTGATTTACTTGCCTGGTGAGATAGCCTTACTGGTGTCAGATGAGATAGCTTCAGGTGTTATGCAGGTGTTGTCGGATGAGATAGCTTGTCGGGTGTAAGATGATATCACGCCATTGGTGTCGGATGCGATACTCCATGAATTCAATTGCGTTAGATGAGATAACTTCAGGTGTTGTCGGGTGAGATAGCGTGTCTTGTGTGAGTTGGGGTTGTGTTAATAGTGATGGGTGTGGTGAATTCATCTAATCTTAACCCGCCTCAATGCAGTCATTCCGGTCAGATCCTCACACCCCGTCTCGAGGGGGAGGGGGTGTTGATACATGCCCCCTATAATCTCCAAACTAAGCGTCGCACAAAATGAAAGAGGTGTCATAGGAAAGCACTCGACGAGTGGGGCTAGCAAGCACCCCAAAAATGTCTGCCCTCAAAAAGTGACGTCACCAGGAGCGTTTATGTGGTCACGACTGACATCATGTTTTTGGTTCAGGGAAGTTCATTTTGGATAAGATTTTAATAAAATAAAATATTTGGAATCAGAAAGGGAAGTCGAAATCGACCATGGGCACAAAAACGTATTCCCACTCAAAAATGAACACAATATTTTTGTTCTCAATGTTTTGAGTTTTCAACTTTGATTTTTATTTTATAATGGGTCGATAAACGTTGCATTAAGTCAACTTGCCCTCATAAAAAGTGCCTACCTTAGCCAGAATCTACTATTTTAGCCTTGATGGGCAAATACGCAAACACATGTCATCAAAAACTGAGACAAAAAATCAAACATTCCTCTGGTGCGTTTTGTTCCATCCATAAAGATAAGCAAACGTTGAAATTTGTATTCAAATATCTTTACCCGTTAAAGCGTGACGACTGGTTTAACTTGTTTGGAGGTGACCTCACTTGACATTGACTAACTCGTTGACCGTGGATGACCTGATTTAAAATTTTGCACACAACGTGCCAAATTGAAGTGGAAAATGGCATGCCAAATTTCGGGGCGGTACTTTGCGCCGTTCTTTCATAATACGCGGACAACCTTGGGGGGGGGGCGCATATCAACCCCCCTCCCGGTGTTAAGGGCTGGCCAAGTAGCGCTTGCGGCGTTGTCGTCAACCCTCGCCGATAGTAGGGAGGCTGCTGATTGGCTTGGAATGATTGGAATCTGGTCAATGGGATGCAACAAGCGTTGCTAGATCGCTCACACGGTTGACGATAAAAGAGCAACTGCATGGTCAGCAAGTGTCCTGGCCGCGCCCGTTGTTCATGTGAATAGGGCACACAACACTGGCATCGTCTGACATGCCATGGACAAGTGAGTAAAATAAGCCGTCCGAATGTCTCCAAAAAAACTAAAATGTGCTATTGGATCTTGTAAATATTGGATCTTGTATCGCTTGAAATATGTCACCCAGTCCGAAATTGAAGAGAAAAAACTGAACTAATTGCACCACCTATGTCTCGTCTGCGTCATGTATGCACCCATTGAACACAAGCCGCTGATGGCGTGCTGACAGCAGCTCATTGGGGGTGGAGCTTATTTGGGTTGACGGCAACGCCTCAAGCTGCATTGAACAGCTCTTTAGCGAAGCCAAAGTAGCTTCGACAATCTACGAACAAATCAGCAAAACCTGAGTCGTCACCAGTACCGTGAATGTCACACAAGCGACTCTTCCACGAAGTTGGCTTAGAATCACTTGTGTCTGATGAGATAGCGACACTGGCATGAGGTGGGATGAGATAGCGACACTGGCATGATATGGGATGATGAGATAGCGACACTGGCATGAGGTGGGATGAGGTGGGATGAGGTGGGATGAGGTGAGATGCTCCAGCCACTTCTGTCCGACGAGAAGGCAATAGGCAAAGCTGGAGAATTATCCCGCGATCGTCTGGGAGGCTGATTTACTACGGCCCTTATTTGTTTCGATAACCTGCAAAACACTCACCGCAGCAGCACCAGAGCTCGAGCGCCTACCTACAACTGACACAGTACTTATGCCAATGTATGATGTTGTTCGGCATCTGCAGGCGGTTCCAGAAGCATTACCGGGTGCTGCTGCCAATGCTGATCACCCTGGTGACTGCGCACAAGATGGAAGTGGTCATGAAGATCCACGAGCCGGTCACCGACGAGCTGATCCCCGACAGCTCGATGGTCCGCAACGACCTGCTGCAGGAGTACAACGCCCTCATCATGGAGCAGACGTGAGCACCGAGCAGTTCAGCGCACTGTTTGTGATTCAGACACGAGTGTGATCCGTTTGTGACATGTCGATCAATCAGTGCGCTCCGTCGGCGACATGTCCACGTACGTCGCGAGACGTCAGACTCAGACAAACATTTCGCACCGCAAACGTGCGATAGTGCAGTGTGCATTTTTTGTCACCGCTGTGCAACCCTCACGAGCGGTGCCATCTGTTTGTTGCATATCGAAAGCAGCCGCCTAACTTGATGTACGCCACGGTTATGGAGGACCGTGTGCTTCTAATGTTTATGAACATGGAAATAACTCAGGTTTCGGTTGACGTCATATTGTCCTTGATGGCGGTTTGGACACTCCCTGTGCTCGTACATTATGGCTTTCACCAGTCGCGAGGCGAATATGGTGACAACGAGGAAGAGAACGTGATGAAAATTCCTCTATCATTGCTCGGTTCTCGGCTTCTACCTCTAACACATGCGTTCCTGCCCTACCACCGTGGCTGGTCACACGCGAGTTGTCGCGAGTTGTCACTCTTTAGCCATGGGCGCTAGATGACCCTGCAGTCGGCGCCCCCTTAAACCCAAATAATCATCAATTGCTGCTCTTCGGCCATGCGTAGCGACCAGCGCACGGTCAGTCACAGAGGAGGGCTCCAATTGACAGCCATTCATGATTAATATGCATAATGTAATGCAAGTGTAATATTAGACAATAATATAAATGCAACGAAATGCAAAAAAAAACTTTAAATATAATTAGATAATACAACAACGCAGCACAATAAATAAGATGTCGACGCAAGCTAGTGCAAAATGCGCGAATGTAATAACAATGACGCAAGGATGTGTCGAAGGATCACATAATATAGCAAACTTCGCTATGTCTATCCTATGTCTACACATCTGTCTGCTATGTCTTTCTACCATGTCGATCTACTTTGCATATATACCATGTCGAAGCGGCTGCGATTGTGCCCGGGAGATCCAGAGTTTCTCTGACCCGGGCCGCCACTTTTCAGCATGTCGACTCCAGTGACAGTGTGGACGTCACAAATGCTGATGAAGCTGCACCACATCGAGCTGTGCGACAAGCGCCTCAACTCCACCACCGTCAACGGGCCGCTCTGGCGGTGCGAAGAGGAGTGGGTGGCCGGCGACAGCTGCCACGACGAGTACTTCGACACCATCTTCAACAAGGCCTGCGACAAGCACGTCGCCATGCCCAGGAACCCGTGCTGCAGTGCCTGACGCGGGCGGAGACGTGGCGGAACGCCCGTCCTGCCGGTCCGATGACGGCGTGGGCAGCGGCGGGACGCGCCGGAAGCTCCCCCGACATCCTCCAGTGGGCTCCATTATGCACTCGCCTGGCGGCGGGAAGATAAGTTCGGAGAAGACTCAAAAAGGAGCTTGCGGTAATAGTTCGTTGTTTATGCTTCAAGTCGCACGCACTCGAACTGATAGTTCCAGTTTGGCAGAAGTGGCGGTGACAGGCAAAGTGAAGCGAGCATTTTCTGCGCAGGCATACAATTTGGCGCCCTACGGTATGGATGACGGATTTCAGTTTCAGAGAGCATTATTCAGCACTTGAGAGGTAGCAAAAACGAAATTTGTCAATATCAACAGGAATGTGAAGTGGGTCAGTGCAAATCACTTTGCATTGACCTCGAATACCACAACTAAAAATGAATTCGATATACATGCCGTGCCATAGTTGTTCGTTTCTGAGTATTCCATTCCTCAACATTTGATCCCACCAATTGGATCAAAAATTGCATCTGTATCCACTGAAAAGTTTTACAGGGCGCTAAGAAAAGCATCACAGGGAGCTGGTAAAAGTCTGACAGAGAGCTAAGGAAAGTGCAGGGTCATTGAGCCAAACGGAGCGTGCAATATCGATCTGCGGTGGTGCACGTTGGCGTGTTTGTTGCCTAAATTTTGTTGGGAACGGAATGATCTTTAGGCAGTTATTCCTATGCGATGCTACAAAGCCGCGACTAAAATTTAACTTTTACTTTTGGGGTGGGGGGGGGAAGTTGGGTGGGTGAGTTTGTGCGTGTGTGTGTGTGCGGAGTGGTAAGGTGCAATGTCTTGGAGTGCCGAAATTTGCTTGAATACCAACACCTATCAGCAACTTTTTTGGCCTCCTGCAAGTAGTTTTGACTTCATCATTTCATTTCCATGACACTTCATAGCATTTAACTGAAACAACGGTTACCATTTTGACAATTTGCTCTACCATTTTACCAGATTTCCTATATATTTGCCATCTCAATCTTTCCAGCGCATGCTGTGATCAACCCTTTTGTCTATCGTGTCACCAAATTGTTTCGATGTCATCACTGGTTTCGACGTCTTCGCCTGCTACTCTCCACTCTACGACAAATTAACGTCAGGACACTGGCAAAGCGACACATCGCCATGTCTCCCGTGGTCACCCACAATTCCGCTGCGGTAATCAATCTTATGGAGTGTCGCTTCACTTTGTGATGGCTGCTAGTGCGGCTGCGTATGACTCTGGAAGAGCACAGCGAGTCATTGCCGGCGCGGGGATGGCGACTGGCTCGGACTCGCGACGTCTACGCTGTGGCGAAGTCGACTATGTCCTTAAAATGCATGAACGCTTAAAATGCATTCACGATTAAGGTTGCCCCGGAAGCATACATGCACGTGTAAATGACGGACGAGAGTCTGTACCCCCTTGCGAAGTCCATGACGTGCGGAATGGCCAGGTGTGAAATTAGAAATTCGGACGGTGTCACCTGTGGAAACGTCGCCTCGTGGTTATGCTCGTGGTTACTCTAGCTGCTAATCAGAGAGTCGGGTCTGCCTTATTGTTCATCGATGCATAGCATATCAGGACCTTGCGCACTAGCTGGCAAGTGTCATGCTAATTGATGCCTGATTCATGTATTCCTTCAGCGATTTCATTTTGCCTGGACATGTTCGACGATTAGCGATCATCGTCACCTGTTTGCCGCATGATATCTAAGCATCGGCATCCAGAGTGTGTTTGCTTCACTGCTTGGGTAGCATTCAGCTTCAGCTTTGCTGGTGACGAATGATTTTCATTTCCCGTAGATCTGTTTCAAATCGGATGCAAAGATGGGTATGCAGAGTTAGGAGAGAGTACATTCACATGAAAGTACACTTGCAAGTTTGCTTGACCTTGGCTACGCGCTGGGAATGTGCTTCCTGATAATGTAAATGTTACATTAGGTAGCATTCGATGTTCTTGTTTGCCAGAATAATGAATGCCAAAAATACCGATAGTGATATTACATACGCAAGCGAACGTAAACTGACTGTTGTCTGTGAGCGAGACTGGCGAAGCAATGCGTGCTAAGTGTCAGTACAGAATACAATGAACTCGCGTAGACTTACGTGTACACTACTGGTTTGGGTTTGGGTTTCGAAGGAAGCGAATGTGAAAAAAATGTATACTGTTTGAGCTGTACCCTGTAGAGAACTACACGAGTGCAGGCTTGAAATCGACGCCCTGGCCCATTCCACGACAAATCGACAAGTGAAGTGGACTAAATACCACTTAATTTTTATATTTTGATGAAAATAATTATGTGGGGTTATCTGATGAGCCGAATCCAGCTGTACAATTTTTAGAAAGATCAGATTCAGGGAGCTATAGCCTCGTGCATGTTTGAAATGTTACCTAACAAGGGTGCCTTTGGAGCCCTTTAACTCAATGAAAAAGAATCGAATTGTAGAAAGGTATGCATTGTTGAACTAACAATAGCCCACTGCATCTTTTGGCTCCTTCGGAATTTTCGCTTACGGGCTTCTTGAAATCACGACATCGTGATACAAGGTCACGTGACTGACTTTAACTTTCGAGACAGTCTCAATACGATTTGAAAAAGTGCAGAAATGCAATTCAACATTTTATCTTTCAAAGCAAAAAAAAATCAAAATAGAGTTTTCCACCTAGAACTCTGCATATCCCTTCTGAAATTGACATACATGGTTGTTTTTGCACTGTTTTATCGTGATATGTTTTAATATGTGTTTAATACGATGCATTGATGAAATACAGGCCCTTTGACGTTCGAGACACGCGATGGGATGAGAATGTTGGTTATCTGATCTTGTGTGTTGTGTTGCAGAAATATTCTAACCCGTGAGGTCAAAGGTTAAAAAGAAATGGCAAAATGTCTCCATATTGTGGTAGTAGATAAGTTATGACTCATATTTTACCATCAATTGCAACGAGAGAAAAGCATTCACAAGATAACAATCACGTTCTGATAGATGAGAAATCATTCGCACAACCATTCATTGCATCGCGAAAATAAAAATCTGCGAATGCAGTGAAGTATCAGGAAGGGCAGAAACAAGGGATGGCGCCGTGTTTGGGTGCCCAGTGCCCACTGCTCACTCTCGCTGACCGTGCTGCCTGTGAATCGAGGAGAAGTCGGAACGTGTCTGGCGGAGACGAGGTGAACTAAGGTTATTTTATGTGTCGGACCAGATTGGTCGGATGTGTCCCGGCAAGACCGACTGTGTCACGGTGCGACAGGCTGATGGAACCAAAAGTAGAGTTCTGAAAAGGCTTGTTTTGGGAAACTTGTGCGAGGTATATGATCTATGCAAGCAGAACCCTGAAGATCCTCGCACCGGCTTCTTAGCCTTCGCTGCCCTTCGTCCGAAGCATTGCGTCTTGGCAGGTAGCAGTGGGACGCACTCTGTATGCGTGTGCGCTTATCATCAAAACCCAAAACTGCTCATGTTCGCTCTCGGCCTTCCCGGTCTCAAATACGGTGATCTCGATCACGCTATATTTGGCACGGAACCATGACTACGTGATGCACAACTGTGAGGACTGTCCTGGTGAAGACGGCGTGATGAACGTGCTGAGGATTATCATCGCGGACAAATCAGGAAAAGACAGTAAAGGTAATTAAGCCCCAGACGATGACATAGATGATCAGATTAGGTGCAACCAGTGGATGAGCACGCATCGCTGTACACTCGTAGAAATAGTCCAGATCAAGGAGGAAAGCATGCGATAGCCAACAAACCGTGAAGCTGACTAGACACCACTTTGTGGCTGACAAACGAGGCCACCACTTTACCTGCGCAAAAGCTACTGTCGAGGAGGGCGAATTGATTGTCCAGTGCAATTTCGCAGACAATTATTAATTTGTGGTGCAGGATGGAGATCAAGGCTTCCAATGGGATTCGTCCCAGTGTACCGTGCCCCGTTTGTAGTGCGCCGGCGTGAGGACGAAGTACTGTGCCATCAGAGCTACTGCTGTATCTCTGACGGCACAAAGCAAACACCGCCATAGTGCATGTATTCTTGCAACGGCTTATCCCAGAAATTCGGACCGAAGTACCTGACCTCAAAAAGAATATTTCACAGACGGCAGTGCTGCACATAATACAAATAAGCATAACTTCATCAATGTGTGTCGCTATCCGACAGATTTTGGGGTATCCTGTGAGTGGCATTTTTTGTCACATCTCAAGGAAAGGCAGCATCGGGGGCACAGCCAAGCGTGCCGCAGCTCAAGAGAGCTTCAAGCGCCCGCTTAACAACCAGATACTGACGGCGGAGGACATTTTTGAGTATCTGTCGCACAAGCTAGTCAGCTGCATCAAGTTCACATTTGCATCAAGGCGGGAGGCAATGGACGTCACTTCCCACCGCACCGAGCGCTTTTCGAAAGCCATCACGGTGAAGGGAACACAGGGGCACCACAAGTTCGCACCAGTACCCACAGTAATAGTTCATGAGCTGCTTGCCGATGCGGGGCGTGTGTTAATGGTAGCTGGGTGAAGTGAGACGTGTTAGTGAGCGTGCAGATACATATTGTGTTGACTGATATTATCGCAGTGACCGATCGTCAGTTCGAACTGGGATTCTGACAAGGTATGGGATGATCTGCAGATCTGTAGATCATTATATTGCATTACATTACAATATTGTATTGCAACACATTATTGTATTTCATGGTATTTTATTGTTTTGTTACTTTATATTATTACATCGATGTGGAGGGCTCATGATCCAATTCATTCACTTCAGGTTCAACGTATGTCAATGAATGCGCTCGCGCCGAAATTGTTCTCAAACACTTCAAGATGAATGCGTTTACTCAGTCAATGGAGTCCATCTTTTCGTTTTCAAAATGTGGTGTTTGAAACGCCAGAAAGGTGATATTGCAGTGGTTGGCGGTGTTATAAATCCATCAGTGTTGTCGGCGGAATATGGTGGTATATTTTTGTTATGACTGACATTGATGCAGAGATATATTGCATCAAGTGAAAATATTTATATTCCTTTTCTCCTGACAAGCGACACTATAGGATTTCACCAATCACCACTCTTCGCTTTTGCATTTACGAAATAGCATTACGACTGTCTCCAAGTGCAAAGTAGGTTACGTTTTTTAGGTCACGAGCTCAGGATTTCCAAAAACGCGTCAAGAAAACTTGAATAATTGACACAAGGTGCAGTGGATCATGGCGAGTTCAGCGATATATATATTCATGCAACTTGTGTTACTCGTCATTGAATTCCAGACCTCCAAAGACTTTGGTGACCTCTCAAAAATGTCCGAGACTATAACTCTTTATCTGTTGCTCCGATCTTTCTAAAAATTGCACAGCTGGATTAAAGATACAAACAGACTCCATTTAAGCGTTTTCATTGAAGTATGAAGTGCAGGATGTTATTTTGGCCCGTTCACTTGTCGATTTGTCGTGGAACAGGCTACCTACCACAATTCGGAGACATTTCTGCCATTGCTGTTTAACCCTTGACCCCATAGCGAGTTAGAACACTTGTGTAACTCAACACTCAAGATCAGATGACTAACATTCTCACCATATCACGTGCATCGGGCGTCAAAAAGCTTGCATTTAGGAATATGCTGTTTTAACCGCATATTAAAACCGGCCACGATAAACACGGGCAAAAACAACCATGCAAGACTAGTTTCAAACGGATATGCAGTTTTTTAGGGAAAAACCTCCCTATTTTTTTGCTTACTTCGAAAGATAAATTATTGAACTTATTGTCTGCATTTTCATACATCGCATTGTGACTGTCCCGAAAGTTAAAGTAGGTCACATGACCTTAGGTCACGATGCCACGATTTCAAATAGCCTGTAAACAAAAATTCAGAAATAACCAATAGATGCAGTGGATAATTATGAGTTCACCTATTTATACTTTTTCAGAATTGGGATTGTTCTTCACTGAGTCAAAGCCTTCAAAAGACACCCTTGTTTGGTGACATCTCAATAAAAAAATCAGAGGCTATAACTCATTGACCGTTGAACTGCTCTTTCTGAAAAATGGCCCAGTTGGATTCGGCGCATCAGTTAGCCCCAATTATTTTCATCAGAATATAAAATATTGGATGTTGTGCTCTTGTCGATTTGTCGTGGAATGGGTCCCTAAAAAAACACCAATTTAGCATCTCATTTAGGCATGCATAATTGTATTGCTCAGAGCAACACTAATTCTTCAACCAGTATTCTGGAATAAGACTCCGTCTCCACGATACGGTGGAACATAATGTCATATCTAGTCTGGCGGCTTTGCAACTTCAATTTCCATAAAGCACCCTTTTCCAGTCTTGCACTTTCCGAAAAGTACTGTGGGTGACTTCAGAATCAAGAAGAAAAACGCTCACACGCTCTAATTTCAGTAGGATTCCAGTTGGCATCATCTTCACTCCAGCTATTGCCTGTTCACCATGACTTGCTTTCATGAATGTGAAGAGACTCCGGAAGCAAAATAATGGGAAATAGCGTTTTATTGGGAGGGAGGGTACACTGCAATGGCTCGCCACATTTGCGTAGCCACAGACTCCTGACAGGCGACGAGACGGTTTTTGGTTGAATTCTCCCTGGCGCACAATAGGCGTAACGCTAAACTTCACGAAGTTTTCTTGGGGAACCGTTCCCTCACTATGGCGACGCCAATCTTTCCCTAGTAATCGAAACATTTGCATGGTTCAACCTAAAGTCAGGGTCTGAAGCTAAATCCAAAGAAGCCTGAAAATGTCGGGAAGACACTTTTTCTAAGTTCCGTCGACGATGATCATAAGTCACGATATGGGGCGGCGCCGTCATTTATTTTTTTTGGCGATAGAGAGCGAGACAGAGAGAGAGAGAGAGAGAGAGAGAGAGAGAGAGAGAGAGAGAGAGAGAGAGAGAGAGAGAGAGAGAGAGAGAGAGAGAGAGAGAGAGAGAGAGAGAGAGAGAGAGAGAGAGAGAGAGAGAGAGAGAGAGAGAGAGAGAGAGAGAGAGAGAGAGAGAGAGAGATAGAGAGAGAGAGAGAGAGGGGGGGAGATAGAGACAAGCGGTTGTCCATGGAGCCTCCTCAGTCTTTGATGAGCTTTGAGGAGATTTTCGAGCTCGGGAGCATACCCGCATTTTTGGTACATGGGGGTTCTTTAAGGGTCTCCTGCCAACGCTCCTGATCTGAGGCATTCAAGCTGCATGAGGTGCTCACCTGCTGGGTTTGGTGGCTTTTCGTAAACTGCATGGGCCTCCTGTCACGATTAATAGGCCTGCTGTCCTCGGGGCCTCCAGACAACATGATGGGATCCCCGACGAGTAGCTGGTCTTTCCGTGAGCTCTAGAGGCCTCTTGGTCTATCGTGGGGCTCCTGTCGGGCGTGAGGTATTGTCGTGAGACTTATGGGTATTCTGTAAAGACTAATGGGCGTGCTGGCCAAGGGCTTTCAGCCGGATGTTGGAGCCTTTTCGTCAGCTCTAAAAGCCTCCTGTCAACTTCGTAAAAGTTTGATATCGTTTCAGTGAAGGAAGAGGTGCATTATAATAAAAGATGCAATTATAGACACAAACCTTTTTTATTTTCAGTTGTCTGTATGCTACCCACACCTATATGTATGTTCTTTCACGGCCAACAATGAATGAACCTTTTTAAACCATTAAAATCAGTTTTCGAGTCATTTGGAATGGTACGATAGGCCAAATTAGGCGATATAAGTATAATGTAGAAGTTGCACTATGTATCATTTCGTGTTGCAATATTATCAAGCTAAGCATCAAGTAAATGTATTCATGGGAAGGTAACAGCTTCGATACATATGCGATCTGAGACGTCCGAATGGTGACCTAGGCGCCAGTTAGAGATGTCAAAAATGACTGACATGCACACTGGATGCTTATCCCAAATGTACTCCTTTTACGGTGAGACAAACCCTTATTGCGGTCAGGATAATGGCGAGACCTTTACTTCGTTGAACTAAAAGGTTGCATTCCTGTTGACGTGTGCGATGTCAGAAAATGTGTAGAAAGGTGTTAAAATTTGACATGCAAATGACATCAATTTTCTGATTTGCTGATTCCTCATATTAACTTATAACCTCATTAACTCATTTAACCCATGACATGATAACCATTATAACCTCATGATAACCCCATATTAACTCATGTCAACTTACGTCAACATCTTATGTTGACATAAATTGCATCGCCTGCAAGTCAACCGAGATACACCAAACCGACGTTATGTCAGCATCGGACACTGTTGACATAAACCTGCTTCAACGCAACATGACCATTTCGGGATCGATGGAACTGCCTCATCTTCTCGAATGCAATGGACCACCTCATTCTTTTTCTTTTTACGAACTTTTGGTGAAGGTTTTCTTTCTTTCATTCGCATTTAGCGCAGTGGCGTCGCCACGAAATTCTTCCAGGTGGGGCAAGGTCGGAAGGGGGCCTCCTGTTCCCCGAAAGGGGGCCTCCATTGTGTTAGGGTCTCATATTGTTTTCAGGCTCTTACTATGGTTCGAGAATGGGGAACATGATTTGATATTGGTGTTTTGTTTGTTCTTGGCATGGTGCATCATTTACTCAAAACGTAATAACACTAATGATTTTCGCTGAAAACTGGGTCATAGCAGGGTATAAATAAGTAATATTTGGATAAATACATAAGTGCCAAAACAAACCAACGTCTCAATGCTTTCTCGAATCTTCCCGCTGGCCTCTAGATTGCAGCGAGCTGGCGGGGCTGGTGCTAAGCATATCTTACAGATATCTGCCATTGATCAACCCACTTTTAAGTCCTCCAAGTCTAACTGAATATAGCTAGATTCATCACTACTGTTATTTATTCCCACCAGCTTGATGTCATAAGCAAAGCTTCAACGATCATTTCTCAGTCATAGGACGACAATTTCGCAAAGGTGACAACGAGCAGTGGATTGCATTGGTTTTCTGAGCGCCATCTTAGGAATTTGTTTATTTTCATAACATTTGGTGCTGGCTGCAAGGCAACTGTCACACGAGCTAAAATATATCCTCAGCGAATAAATTCACGGCAAGAACAAGCATTGAACAGCAATGCATAAATGACAATGCAACAATGCAACAATGTCAGTGCATACATAATCCAAACCTTCAAATTCCACGCCGTTACGCCCATCGTTTTCGCTGTGCTGTACCGTTTTGTAAATGACTGAGAAGGTATGGAAGCTGGGAAGCTCTAATCATGCAGGCTGTAATAACAGAAAATAATTTGTTGGAAGAAAATGCATTTAAAAACATCATTCATCCCATTTTATATGGGGCATGGATGTTGTATTGTATGCTTGTGAGGGGTAATTTGTCCCCTCAATGTTGGTTTTGCCCCATGGGCGTATGTTTCGGAAAATTATTGAGGGACCAGTGGAGTACCTATATTTGCGTCAAGCAGGAGGGGGCAAACGGATTTGCAGGGGAGGGGGGAGGTACCTACGCCCATTAAAAAGACCTTGGATTTCGACCGCTATTTTTTCAAAGGGGACATTTCGAAATAATATAATTAGTTATCAACTAAATTGTCCTGTGGAGGGGCCTAATCTACCACTATGGTTTCTGATTGGTCGTATTTCAACCCTAACTCCACCACCCAGTTCTAAGGTTTTCTTTTGGTACCTTGATAAGTTACCTCACACTGCTGAAATTACACCTATACCACAAAACCGGATCGGCATCCCAAAAAATCAAGCTGGAGCCCTCCAAAAAAGGAGAGATTCCAACAAATAAATGTCCGGATCAGGAAAAGGGCTCTGGAGCACCGAACATTTTTTTCCAGATGCCTTCAAAAATTGCGTATGGCACCGAAAAGCATGCCGGATCTCGAAAAATCGAGGTGGGATGCAAAAACATGGCGCCAGAGGCTCGAAAAATCAGGCCGGGATTCGGACATAAAAACCCAGAAAAGATCCACAAAAAATCGCGTTGAGCACAGAAAGCTGGCGTTGGGTCTCCGGAACCACGCGCCTAGGCGCGATAAGTCGCACTGGGACCCAGAAAAATCACACCGTAGCCCCAAAATCGTACTGGGGCCCCACAAATGTGCATCAGAAGCCCCAAATATACACGGCCGGACCCTAAGAGTACAACGGTGCCGAAAATACAACTAACCTTCCAAAGCGCACCGAGTCTCCCAAAAAGCGATCGGACCTTAAAACATGCGTTGCAGCCCTAAATAAACATGCCGGGAGCTCTAAAAAAAATACACTGCAAGCTCGTAAGGCGCACAGGGGCCATGAGAACACACAAGGGCCTGAAACAGAGGCTGGGCCACAAAAGACAACATGGTTCCAAAACGTACAAAACGACCGGGAGCTAAATAAACACATCAGGATCTTCGAAAACGCCCTGCCACGTAAAACATACTCGGTGCACAAAAAAAGCAACAAAGCCCTAACACGAGCAGTGTTTCGAAGATGTATTAGGCCCACAGCTTCAATTTAAAATGTATTACCCACCACTTTAAAATACAAAATTTCAGAATTTCAGGCATTCCAGTTCATAGCACCCGTTCGCCACGACGGCAACGTCAGTGCACGTGCACACCCATCTTTCGTATTCGGTGCATTCGCCACACTTGGTGCGATGCTACGGACTCTGCGAGGCCTTCTGCGTTTTGCTAATTGCTGCCACATGATACACTTGCGCCATATTTGACGTGATGGAATGCTTCGTATGGTCGTTCGCTGCGAAAAGACGATTGATTAAATTCGATCATTAGTTTCCTACTTCCCACATTTTCTGGTAGTTATGAAATGCGGTTTCCGCTGAGCTTTGATGCACTTCATATCTTTGCTGCTATCCTCCCAGATTGGCTACCGAACCGAGGCCCTGCCTCAGCATTCTTTTATGGACCCATTGCGTCTTTCTTGCTCTATGATTGTGTATTATCGCTCCAATCCATTTTTGTTAGGGGCCTAAAACATTTTCGAACCCCCTGCTCGTTTTAGGGTTTGTTGCATTTTTGTGCACTGAGGTTTTTTTTTACGTGTCAGGGCGTTTTCGAAGACCCCGATGTGTTTATTTAGCGCCCGGTCTCTTTGTTTGTTTTGGAACCATGTTGCCCTTTGCGGCCTCAACCACTTTTTGCAGGCCCTTGTGCGTTATCATGACCCCGGTGTGCCTTGAGAGTTTCCGGTGTATTTTTTAGACCTCCCGGTATGTATATTTATGGCTGCAACGCATGTGTTAAGGCCCTGTCGCTTTTTATGAGACTGTGCGCTTTCGAGGGCCAGTTGTATTTTCGGCCCCCGTTGTGCTCTTAGGGTCCCGATGTGTCTATTTTGGGCTTCTGACGCACAGTTGTGGGGCCCCAGTACAATTTTGGGGCTTCGGTACGATGTTTCTAGATCCCAGAGAGGCTTATCGCGCCCAGACGCGTGGTTCCGGAGACCCATCCCCAGTTTTCTGGGCTCAATACGATTTTTGTAAAGCCTTTCTGATTTTTTAAAGTCCGAATCCCGGCCTGATTTCTCGAGCCCTTGGCGCCATGTTTTTGTATCCCACCTCGATTGTTCGAGATCCGGTTTGTTTTTCGGTGCCGTACGCAATTTCTGAAGGCATCTGATGTTCGGTGCTCCAGGGCCATTTTTTTTACCTGGGCATTTAGTTGTTGGAATCCCTCCTTATTTTGGAGGGCTCCAGCTTGATTTTTTCGGATACCGATCCGGTGTTTGTGGTTACACTGTGCTTACGTGTGGCCCTAGACGCCTCGACGGGACTACCGATTTTTGAGAGCCTCGACGGGACTACCAATGGGAATTGTGGGTCCCGAGCGCGATATTTGAGGTGCCTGGCTCGAGTTTGTGGGACGCGTTGTATTTAGCTGTGGCCCCAACGCGATTTTGGCGGTTCCTGTTGCAATTTTTCGGGCCTCGGAGCGAGTTTTCCGGGGCTCGTCGTATTTATTTGGAGACCCATGCACGAATTCTGGTGGACCGACGCGAATTTTGGTGGTCCCAGCACGATTTTTTAGGCCCCGGCAAGATTCTTGGGAGCTTATCCCTCTCAGGATGGAGGGGGAATTTGCCCCTTTGATATAGCACTGCGGCCACTGAAGGAGTTTTTTGTTGTCCCAGAGTGACATTCCGGTTAAGATTGATTTTTGGGGCAGCTGCAACTTTTGGGGCCCCGGTGCGACCTTCTGGGCCTCCAGTGTGATTTTCAAGGGCTGCGACGCGACTTTTTTTAGTCCAATGTGATCTTTTGGGCCCCGACGTCATTTTCTTGGATCCCTAGCGCGAGCTATAGCGGCCTCGACACTTTTGGGGGGTCCAATGCGCTTTGGGGGCTTTTGGCGTCATTGTTGGGCCCCCAAAGTGATTATCCATGTCCGGATTGTTTTTCGTTGCTCCGGCTTCATTTGTTTTGGTCCCAATCAGACTGTTGGGGCACGGTACGACCTGTCGTGCCCCTGGCATGATTTTCGTGGTCCGGGCGTGAACGTTTGGTACCCCAGGCTCAGCATAATTTGCGGGGGCCCCGCCGGATCTTTTGGGGCCCATATCGTGATTTTCAAGTACCCAGACACGACTCCTACTATTTCTTAATGGTTTCTTCTTGCAAATTATAGCCCTCCTGTCGCGTCTTAAGAGTCTCGTCTCATTTCCTAGAGCCTTTTTACTGGTTTTCGACGTCTCCTTGTGTGTCCTACCCTCCTCCATATTCAATGGTCCTCCTCTCCCGTCTTGCAGGGCTTCCTCTTGCATTATGGGGACCCTTTAACAAGGCATGGGGCTTCCTCTCATCTTCGAGGGGCATTCTCTGCCAAATTAGGGGCCTCCTGCCACGCCTCGTGGGCCTCCTCCTTTATCATGGCAAAGCCTTACCCGTTTTGAGGGATCTTCAATTTTGGAAACCTCACCTCTTCCATATCTGCTACCACTTCCATCTTAAGGGCCTCCTCTCATTTCCTGGGAACTCTTTCCGGTTTTCGGGGTCTCATTTGGTCCTGGAGACCTACTCCTTCTTGAGGGACTCCTCTCGAGTCCAGCAGATGCCTCATTTCTCTTCTAGAGGCCTTCTTTTTCAAATTAGGGGCCTCCTCACACGTCTTGGGGCCTCCTGCTCTGCGTGTGGATTCGATCTTTACCCATCTTAGGGGTTGTCTCTTTCTCCTGGTGGACTCCTCTTCTCTCCCAGGCGCCTCCTCTGCCAAATTACTGGCAACCTTTCCTATCTTAGTGGCCTTGTTATTTCCCCGGGACCTTCTTAGCCGTCTTCGAGCCTTCTTTTCCGCCTGGGAGCCATCTCTCTTATCCAATGGCCTTTCTCTCCTATTTTAGGGGCCTCCCCGTTCATCATGGGGTCTCATTTCCAATCTTGTGTCGTTCTCTCCCCAATCAGGTGCCTCTTGCCACGTCTCTGGATCGTCCTTTTCTATCTCGGTGGAACCTCACCTGTTTGGGGCCTGCTTTTGCGTCTCCGAAACCTCATCTCATATCCACTGGCTTCCTTTCCCGTCTTAGGGCCTCCTCTCATATTCTGTGTCCTCCTTTCCGGTGTTGGGGCCTCCTTTGCAATCCTGGTTTCCTCCGTGCCATTTTTGACACTCTCTTGATTTCTGAGGACTCCTACCCTCTCCTAGGTGACTCCTTTTTTTAAATTAGGGGCCTCCTCTCACGTCATGGGGGCCTCCTTATCTGTGTTTGGAGCCTCATTATCCTCTTAGCTGGGTGCTTTTGCGTCCTAGTCCTAGATTTTCTCTTCTAGGGTCCTCCTCTTCCAAAATATGGGCCTCATCTGGCTGGTCTCGGTGGCCTTCTCTCATTCCTGCGGAGACATTCTTACCCATCTTGGGGCCCCTATTGCGTCCGGAGAAATCTCCCCTATCATGTCTTAATTTTATATTGCAGGGGCATCCTCTTCCGTCTTGGGGGCCTCGTTTTCCAAATTAAGACAATCCTGCCACCCATCGGAAGCCTTTTCGTCTAACCTGGGTGGCTTCCTGCCCGTATCGGTGGCATCCTTTCCGTCCTGAGGGCCTCCTTTTCGTACTGGGGGCCTCCTTTTTGTCCTGGGGCCTCCTTTTCATCCTGGGGGCTACCTCCCAATCTCCGTTCTACGTCTTAGGGGCCTCCTTTTCGTCCTTAGGTGCATCCTTTTCGTTCTGGGGCCTCTTTTTCGTCCTGGGGCCTCCTTTTAGTCCTGCGGGCCTCCTCCCAATCTCTGTTCTACGTCTTGGGTGCTTCCTTTACGTCCTGGGGAATCCTTTTCGTCCTGGGTGCCTCCTTTTCGTCCTGGGGGCCTCCTTTTCGTCATGGGGCCACCTCCCAATCTCTGTTCTACGTCTTGGGAGCATCCTTTTCGTCCTTGAGTGCATCCTTTTCGTCCTGGGGGCTTCCTTTTCGTCCTGGGGGCCTCCTTTTCGTCCTGGGGCATCCTTTTCGTCCTGGGTGCCCCCTTTTCGTCCTGGGGCCTCCTCCAAATCTCCGTTCTGCGTCTTGAGCTTCCTTTTCGTCCTGGGGACCTCCTTTTCGTCCTGGGGGCCCCCTTTTCGTCCTGGGGGCCTCCTCCCAATCTCTGTTCTACGTCTTGGGGCCTCCTTTTCCTCCTGGGGGCCTCCTCCCAATCTCTGCTCTACGTCTTGGGGGCCTCCTTTGCGTCCTGGGGCTTCCTTTTCGTCCTGGGGGCCTCCTTTTCGTCCTGGGGGCCTCCTTCCAATCCCTGTTCTAAGTCTTGGGGGCCTCCTTTTCGTCCTTGGGTGCATCCTGTCCGTTCTGGGGCCTCCTTTTGTCCTGGGGGCCTCCTTTTAGTCCTCGGGGCCTCCTCCCAATATCTGTTCTACGTCTTGGGGCCTCCTTTGCGTCATGGGGCATCCTTTTCGTCCTGGGGGCCTCCTTTTCGTCCTGGGGGCCGCCTTTTCGTCCTGGGGACCTCCTTTTCGTCTTGGGGGCCTCCTTTTCGTCATGAGGGCCACCTCCAAATCTCTGTTCTACGTCTTAGGGGCCTCCTTTTCGTCTTGGGGGCCTCCTTTTTGTCCTTGGGTGCATCCCTTTCGTTCTGGGGGCCTCCTTTTCGTCCTGGGGGCCTCCTTTTAGTCATGTGGGCCTCCTCCCAATCTCTGTTCTACGTCTTGGGGGCCTCCTTTGCGTCCTGGGGGCATCCATTTCGTCCTGGGGGCCTCCTTTTCGTCCTGGGGCCCACCTCCCAATCTCTGTTCTACGTCTTAGGGCCTCCTTTTCGTCCTGGTGGCCTCCTTTTCGTCCTGGGGGCCTCCTTTTCGTCCTGGGGATCTCCTTTTCGTCTTGGGGGCCTCCTTTTCGTCCTGGGGACCTCATACCAATCCCTGTTGTACGTCTTGGGGGCATCCTTTTTGTCCTTGGGTGCATTCCTTTCGTCCTGGGGGCCTCCTTTTCGTCCTGGGGGCCGCCTTTTCGTCCTGGGGGCCTCCTTTTCTTCCTGGGGGCCTCCTCCTAATCTCTGTTCTACGTCTTGGGGCCTCCCTTTCGTCATGGGGGCCTCCTTTTCGTCATAGGGGCCTCCTTTTCGTCCTGGGGGCCTCCTTCCAATCCCTGTTCTACGTCTTCGGGGCCTCCTTTTCGTCCTGGGGACCTCCTTTTGGTCCTGGGGGCCACCTCACAATCTTTGTTCTACGTCTTAGGGGCCTCCTTTTCGTCCTGGGGGCATCCTTTTCGGCCTGGGGGCCCCCTTTTCCTCCTGGGGGCCTCCTCCAAATCTCTGTTCTACGTCTTGGGGCCTCCTTTTCGTCCTGGGGGCCTCCTCCCAATCTCTGTTCTACGTCTTGGGGGACTCCTTTGCATCCTGGGGGCTTCCTTTTCGTCCTGGGGGCCTCCTTTTCGTCCTGGGGCCTCCTTTTCGTCCTGGGGCCTCCTTTTCGTCCTGGGGACCTCCTTTTCGTCTTGGGGGCCTCCTTTTCGTCATGAGGGCCACCTCCCAATCTCTGTTCTACGTCTTAGGGGCCTCCTTTTCGTCTTGGGGGCCTCCTTTTCGTTCTGGGTTCCTCCTTTTCGTCCTGGGGGCCTCCTTTTCGTCCTGGGGACCTCATCCCAATCTCTGTTCTACGTCTTGGGGGCCTCCTTTTGTCCTTTGGTGTATCCCTTCGTTCTGGGGGCCTTTTTCGTCCTGGGGGCCTCCTTTTAGTCATGGGGGCCTCCTCCCAATCTCTGTTCTACGTCTTGGGGGCCTCCTTTGTGTCCTGGGTGCATCCTTTTCGTCCTGGGGCCCACCTCCCAATCTCTGTTCTACGTTTTAGGGCCTCCTTTTCGTCCTGGGGGCCTCCTTTTCGTCCTGGGGACCTCATCCCAATCTCTGTTCTACGTCTTGGGGGCCTCCTTTTTGTCCTTGGGTGCATTCCTTTCGTCCTGGGGGCCTCCTTTTCGGCCTGGGGGTCTCCTTTTTCTTCCTGGGGGCCTCCTCCTAATCTCTGTTCTACGTCTTGGGGCCTCCTTTTCGTTATGGGGGCCTCCTTTTCGTCATAGGGGCCTCCTTTTCATCCTGGGGGCCTCCTTCCAATCTCTGTTCTACGTCCTAGGGGCCTCCTTTTCGTCCTGGGGGCCTCCTTTTTGTCCTTGGGTGCATTCCTTTCGTCCTGGGGGCCTCCTTTTCGTCCTGGGGGCCTCCTTTTCGTCCTGGGGGCCTCCTTTTCGTCCTGGGGGCCTCCTTCCAACATCTGTTCTACGTATTGGGGCCTCCTTTTCGTCCTGGGGGCCTCCTTTTCTTCCTGGGGGCCTCCTCCTAATCTCTGTTCTACGTCTTGGTGCTTCCTTTTCGTCCTGGGGGCCTCCTTCCAATCTCTGTTCTACGTCTCTTATAGAGACCTGATTATATTTCCTGGGGGCCTCGTCAGTCTTGAGGCCTCATTGACAGTATGATCTTCTGTCCCGTCGTCCTCCTTGCTCACCCTTTTTGCTGTGCATTTGCGGATGGGGGTCTCCTCAAATTTCAGGGGGGGGGCGATTGCCCCTGCCCCCCCCGGTGGCGACGCCCTTGATTTAGCGCCAACTTGCCTGGACAGTATAAGGAAGGTCTGCCGTATTTTGTAAACGGCGCGAAATTTTTGCTCTATATTTGCATTAGCCTTCTGTCAGCACTATTGAACATCTTGCATTAAGTGACGTATGCGTACGCTGTATATAGTACCAATCAACGTGGGACGTGAAAAATCGCCAAGCTCTCACTACTGTCGACAAAATCGGCCAGAACAAAACGCGCCACAAAGTGATTGAGCATAGCTGGCGAGCGGGAAGCGAGTGCTTATGGATGCAAGACACGATAGTCTCTGTATTCATCCCTTTTCGGCTCTCACCATCCCCTTCAGCTCATCGAGGCTCCGAGAGCACAAGAAAAAGTTCATGCGGAGCTCCTTCTGACGGCCTCAGGTCCTCTCGCGCAGCTTGGGGCTTGTTATGTATCTGCCGGCTCGGCTGGGTCAAGGCTCGGTCGGTTATAGCCTCGGGGCAGGTGCGCGGCGGTGCTGACCCGGCCGGGGTCGGCCAAGGTCACTCACTGTACGGTGCCGGCGGACGGCGGGTGGTGTTCCATTGTGCGACCAGTAGAGACGTGACTGGATCGCTGGTTCTCAAGATTGAGGTGGAGGCACAACATTTGGCGACGAGGATGGTGCTTTATTTGTGATGCGTTAGCATTAAGAAGACGGATCGTGCATTTGGCTCGCTGGCACCGTTTGACTGCACCGAACCCAGTAAGTGGAGTGAGTGGAAGCACCCTTTCTCGTACTGTCTCGCTGCCAATGATGTAGCTGATGAGAGGCGTCAAGTTGCATTACTTTTGCATATTGGAGGCCCCGAAGTCCAGGAAGTATTTCATGCAATCGTCGATGAGGTGGCCGAAATAGTCACTTGAAGACGCTTTGAAGGTCTTGGATTGATATTTCTTGCCGAAGAGGAATGTCACCTACATACGGCATGTTTTTTTTCACAAAGAGGGTCGCGGAGACGAGTGGTCTAGGGGTAAGATGCTCGTCTCACAATCGAAAGGTTGTGGGTTCGAGTCTCACCTGTCGCTACTCTTCGCCCGCGACCAATCGGCGTGAGAGATTGGCGACGCTATATGACCCAACGGTCGACGTGTCGTAAGAACCAATAACCAACCACAAAGAGGGTCGCAACTCTCGGTAGCTCAGTTGGTTAGATCGCTGGCCTACACTGGTCTCCCCTGTCCTGGTGAGGCAGGGTTCGAGTCGCTTCACGCGCTCGCATTTAGCCCCCGGCTGGGAGAGTCTAGCCGGTTTTACAGCGGAAATTTGCTCTGTTGCCAGACCACTCGTTCTCCGAGATAGAGCGACCGGACATAAAATAATGTTAAGTAGAAAATGTAAACGAATAGTAGTTCAAACAGTGATACCTGTTTCATATAGGAAAATTTGTATTTAACTGAACTGATTGCGAACTCAAAACGGAAAAATAAATAATAGCATAAACGACGACAATTAACTTTCAACCTACGTTGACAAACGGCAACTTCATTCATCTCTAGTTCAACTGGCAGGTATCTGGCCGCGACTTGCACCAGACGATCGTCGTTTGCCAGATGGAAAATGATGTGCCCGTTTGTGTCTTAAAATGCGTCATATATTCAGATCCTTAGCCGCTGATTGGCTGAATTTCTTTGTGGTGCGTGCAGATCTGCGAGCCGTCACCTGTAGACTACCGTCTGAGTTTGTCGGTGAGAGGGTTAAAATGGATTGTATGTATATATATAGATTTTAAAGCTATTTTAATGTTTTTTTTTCTCAGAAAAAATGACTTGCTCTGAGGCTGTGTGCTATTATTTTTCATCTGTTCCATAATTTTTTTTCTTGCATAGTGGTTTATATTTTGAAAAAAGCCTATCTAGATTTCTGGCATGGGCAGGAGGCCTATGCACCAGCCAAGGCCGTACACAGGCACCAGTGAAATATATAAGGAATATTTAAAATTTCGTTGATAATTGCCAACGAAATGTTTTCGTGGGAAGATATGTGCTATGCTTCTCCATCAAGTGTAGTAGCTTTTCTTGTGATTAACAACTTATTTTTTCCTAAATGGCCTGTACAGTTTTAGATATAGCCTGCTCATGCTCTGTACCTATGTGTAATGAGGAGGAAGGTAAACAGACAAGAGGGACCACTATGTCTAATCAAGGAATGAGGCATTTGTGAAATGTGCATGGTTTACCAAGTGTGCCAAGTGCATGTAGTTTAAATTTTGGTGATTGGCCTGCCATAAGGGTGAAATTATTTATTAAAGCTCTTTTTTGGCATGCAGACATGACTAATCTTAGAAGCTACATACCTATCTGATCATTATGAAACCTCCACAAAATGATTGAACATGTTATAATTGTGTAAGGTTTCTATTTGTGTAATCCTGTGTGATGTCAATGTCTACCATATGAAAAAAGAGCATACCTTACTCGTACAAAATACTTCATGAAGCTGCATATGACTTCTGCAGTACAATTCAGCATGTGACACATATGCACCTATTAGGTTTTTACTTTTCTATATTTTGTGCTAGATCCAAGGGTACAATTTTTAAAACTAAATTTCTTGCTTGCTGACATGACCAATCTTCACTCAGCAACTATTACAATTTATTTTAGGTATATGCCAAATTATTTGGGTTTGGACTTTTGTGATCCTGGATCAGATCAAAGGTTACCAAAGTTTTCAAAGGAGAGTTTTTGTCTTACAGTCATGGCAAATTGAATAAACTATGGAATTATTGCAGTTTAACTTGTTCACAAGTGAATTTTACCTCCAAAAGGCAACAAAAGATGTTGAGATGGGTCAGTTAGGTTGGATATTTAGCTTGAAATGTTCGAGGATAAAAACGAAACTGAAAAAATGTCATAAAAAAGGAAGTTAGGCTAAGTTATGTCAAGTTAGGTTAGGACAACCCAATGTGGTTCAGAGGGTTCTGCAAACCATCTCGACCACATTTATAGCCTAATGTGGCTGAGAGGGGTTGGACCATGATTGACGTTGTAACGCCGTTGGCCCGACAGAGTTTCGAATTTGATGTGGGCATGGTACTTTATCAACAGTATCAGGTTTTACCAGGTGTGGATCCAGGAATTGTCATGAGGGGAAGCTTGTTTGGATGGGCGCCGCTGTGAATGTACCTGGAGGGGCACATTTTCCTTCCGAGGAGCACCACTGGAGGACAAAAGATGCTAGGGAGGCTGGTACACTCGGACCTCCCAGAAGTGTCTGAGTTATAAAGCCTTCGCCCCTTCCCCTACGACTCGCCTTTTCACCCTACCCGCTCCGGCGACCATGGCTGGAGATCCCGGGTGTGTTCGTATCCACCAGGTATCGATACTGGAGCACATGGTACATCACTGGGACGTTCTGCGATTTTGGGGGCCGGGCCTGATTTTATTTTTGTCGGGGAGTCGGGACGTTTTTTCGGCCCTATGCACGATTCATGGGATTCCAGGTCGGTTTTCCAGGCCCAGATTCAGGGTCCCCGCTGGATTTTTATAAGCCTCGGATTTATTTTTATATGATCCTATCACGAGTTTTCGGCCCCACTGTTTATTTGTATCCACAGCATAAATTTTAAGCATCCCGACGTGAAATTTTGCGGTCCCACCACTATTTTTGGAAGCTCCTGTGCGATTTTGCTTCGGGGTCAAGCGCGAGTCTTCGGGGCCCCAATTCGTGTTGTCCGGAAGCACAAGTTCTTGTGGGCTCTTTCTTCGGAGTGCGAGTTGCGTTTCCGGTTCCCGTCGTGATTTTTGAGGCCCCGGTGCGTTTCTTTCGTGGCAAAGGCACGTTTTTTTAGATAGCCATACTCAATTTGTGACGCATTTGGAGTTATTTTTGGGATTCCAGAGTTAATTTCCGTGTCCTGATTGACATGTCATAGGCCGCGTGGTGAAGTGTAAATGCATACATTTTTAGGGCCCAATTTTCCGATCCCGATTAAGTTCTTCATTTTGGTGTGTATTTTGTGGCCATCTTCCCCCTAAGGAAAACTTCTTTAAATATGCCCTTGTGTGTGTCATTGCATCGATATTTTGAGTTCATTTTACAGTCCCGTTTTGGGGGCGGTGAGATAGTTTGGTCCCCTTCACGCCGCTTGGAGAGTGGGGAGAGGGCATGGCCTCCGTGTCCCTACCCTTTAGATCCGCTGGCGCGTAGACCCCATGCATTTGAGAATGCATCGTAATTATTCACGGCAATCCATACATGTCTAGTAAGACGGCCGTTAATACCATTTTGGATATTATGCCACAAGGAAAACGACGTTCAACCACCAGGTTCCGAATGGAAACTCCGATTGGTCTGGCCAGAATACTATTGGGACCATTGGAACCAATTCCATCGGGAAGCATTCAGACCATTAGGGACCATTAAAACCACAAGGAAAATCCCAATAGTTCCAATTGGTTTCCAATGCATTTTCTTCCAAGAATGGAGGGGGGAGGGTTGGATTCAATCTGAAAATGTGTTGAAAATAAGGACCTGGACCCACTCCCTTCGTGAGAGGTTTCCAGCCCTGTTGGCGACGATGCTATACCGTCTGATCGACTTGCTACGTTATGCTACCACTTGCCAGTTGTCCGACCATTTTTTATGTATGGAATTTCTTGTCGGGAATGCCTTCGTTTCACACCACGACAATTACTGAACGGAACACCATAAACCAATACAGAAAGAAAGGTGAGTTTTTTAAATCAATTATTTGTCGTGAAATGCCGATTCAAACCATCCACAGTCGTTGAATTAATTTGAAAAAAGCATGCACAAAATGCGTGCCCCTGACTTCAGCAGGCGCTCTGCCGGAAACCGATATCTTACATGCGTACCAGATTTGTCGAAAGCGTACCAGAGCTGGTACGATCGTACCACGGTGGCAACCCTGGAGGAAGAGGAACGGACTGAACATGTCAGTTTTTAGAACCAAAAAATGTAAATCTTCAAATCAAAGTTATATGAAATGAAAATTAATTCTTATGTACAATATCAGTTCATACGCCCAATAACGGACCACTACTTTACTATAATTAACACAAAATGACCGTTGAAAGGAAACGTATTTGGCGTTATGCTAGCTGCTAACTTTTATACCATCTATTAAGTTATTATACTAGCTATACTAAACACGAGCAAATTTCCGCTATAAAACCGGCTTCTGTTGGCAACTAGCCCGATAAGGCCGGGGACGAGCTACCGCGGAGGACGTGTCTGTGCACTGACGGCACATTAAACTTTCGATAAAAATTCTGCCGTTGAACTGGATTTCATGGATCGGATGGTGGGGCCAGGGTTCTCGCAGCAAGCTTTGCTTCGCAATAGAGTACTGGTCCATCAAGCTACCCCAGCAAGAATTCGGATTAATTTTGCTTTAATGTCATGCAAGTCGAGCGATATCTTTGCGACAAGATTTCAGAAACTGGTGTAAACGTGTGAACATGAATCGATGCAAAGTGACATGATGGGGACCAGATCACTGACAAATGTCAAGGCCATCGCTTACGCTTACCCTCTAAAGGAGCCAGGTCTGACTTTTGACAGCTCTTACGATCGCGAGGGGTATGGAGGATGTAGACCGGCAGAGTACCACTATTTAGTTATTCAGAGTCCGAAAATCCCGTTCATTCGCAGCGGTGAAATTAAGCTGTACTTGTAAATGAAACACCTGCATGTGACAGTCAGTATTTATTCCTAAGTGGTATATTTACATTTAGTTATATGGTCGGCTATAATTATTAAATCCATGGAGTTTCGCAAAGCGGAGTTCATGCTTTGCATCGCAATTGATAAATGCGCAGCGCGCCACCATCCACACGGATGTGATGCGTTGCGCATCTGCCTTTAAAAACACGTTGGTAATAATCATCGCTCGTCATGCGCCAACAATTCGCCTCGTGGTTACGCATAGTCAACGAAAGTTGTGATATGCATGATCACTAGCCAGCCATATGCGGTTGGCTAACCACATGGAATGCGGAGTTGCGGTTCGCCGCTGGGCCAACTCAGTTGGCAGAGCGCTGATCTTTGGGATGAGGCCGAACCCGCCCCGATAAGGTGGGCCCACCTCTCCTGGGCCGCCGTTCCAGTACATATCTACCAGACACCTACCCAAATTAACTTACGATAATTTAAGATTTGTATGGAATTTGGTCTTGGGAATAAGCTGTGGTTTCAATGTCCTATCTTATATTTTCAGATCAATTCGACTAATAACTTGTTAATAAAGCTAACCAAGTTGGTAAAATTACACTTCTTTTTGCCATAATTGGTTTTTTTTATCAATACAAAATTAGTATTTATTATGACTCGGCCCTGGTGAGTTGGACCCCACCTGGTAAAAATCTGTGGCGACGCCACTGCCTGCGCACACACCTCGAGGGGCCTTTGCTTGCACTTCAAGGCGGTCGTTTGGAGGGCACCCTTGGACCCTCCAGGGGCTGCGCCCTTCGACCCCTGTCTACGCCACAACTGGTCA
The DNA here is from genome assembly GCA_034440615.1 of Ashinkailepas kermadecensis. Lineage (NCBI taxonomy): Eukaryota > Metazoa > Arthropoda > Thecostraca > Neolepadidae > Ashinkailepas > Ashinkailepas kermadecensis. The sequence goes on from JAOTOM010004943.1 coordinate 317,350, forward strand.
CTGCTGTCGATCTCACCTGGAACGGCCCATATATGCCCATCACCTGAGCCCGTTTTCAACGTTATCTTTCTGGGAGATTGTTTGACCGGTGCATTTTGGTAGTCTGCTGTGAGTCCAATCTTACTTAATTTTTACCGTAAGGGTAAGCAGTTCTTGTGTTGCATAAACTGGGTCAAACTCAACACAATCCGTGTTGGTGTGGCGGACGCGCATCCACCGGCCATCTGGCGGCCAACTGAGGACTCTGAGCCACCGCTGAGCGCGCCCCCGCCATCTGGCGGTTGAGATTGAGAAAACTAGTCATACGTAGTGCGCGCGGTTAGTTCGCCCTTATGCCGTAAGATGGCAGTGTACTTATCGAACTAAGCCAGATACGTTTTGCTCCTACAACGCCACATTCGCCAGCATCAACAGAATACATGGACACAACACAACTCAACACAACACAAATCCAACCACACCCACGCAATCAAACCAACAATAGGCACATGGAACACATCAAATCAATCCCACCGACAAAAAGAGGTCATCCTCACTAGACTTAGAACTGGTTGCGCAAAACTAACACAGCCTCAATTAGAGGGTGACCAATATACAACACCGCAATGCGGCACCTGCAACACCACGCTAAGCATTGGCCACATCCTGCTAGACTGTAGCAGCCTTAGCTCTCAAAGACAACCACTTAAGGCATACTGCCAAAAAGAGGGCCGATGTCCTCTTCTTCACCCTCATCACCCTATCGCTTCCATCGCTTCTCGGTGACAAGCACCCAGAACTCCCTCAATTGCTATTTGAATATCTGTATCAAAACTAGCAGGAGCACTGCAGGCACCACACCACCAACAATCACATGAACTCGCAATGCATGACCGCGAAACACTCGTAGGAACCACGTAAATGGCCATCCCCGCATGGCGTCGGACGTACATGAGCCGATTTGCTTCCCAATTAGAAATAAATGGCTACCTAGCGGTGCCGTCGGAAGTAGATGAGCCGACTTGATTTAGGAAAACAAACAAAAATTAAAATTAAAATTAACATTAACATAACGTAAAACGACTACCCAGAGGAGTCATCGGACGTAGATGAGCCGATTTGCCTTGCAACTCATAACGTAAACGGCTACCCAGAGGTACAGCGGACGTAGAAGAGCCGAATTGCAAAACACCGTACTAACCCAACTGACAACGCTGCATGGCATGGTTAGACTAACTCGCTACTAACAATTAACACGCGGCGGCCGGCGTGATAGGCGGTGTGGACAATTACCTCATTGTTCGCACGGTAAAGATCCCTCGGTGCTCTTCGATAAGAGTAGGCTAAAGCCGGCACCCTGGCAAAATCAACTTCTCGCCACTCTCAAAACACCCCCACCCCCACACAAACTATGAATTATTTTGTGGAGGAGTAAAGTAAAACTAAACCATTTAGACATCAGGGAGCTGTCCCCAATCCAGACCCTCGCCTTCAGCACCTAAAACCACGCAAACTAACGTAAAATTCCTTAACGTAAATGTCCACTTGCCTGCACCTTGATCGCAAACGCTCACTTTATAGACAGACATGTAACATACTCGCTTTAAAGGCGGCTCAAATGACCTTTATGGTCCGGCACGCCTAAAATAAATCACTCTCCCCCCCTCCCCCTCAATAAATCATCTGCATCAGTCAAAAAAGTCTGCTACTCGGCCACGAGCGTAGGTGACTGCGAATATTTTTGCAAACATGACGGTCCCTGAGCTCGGGTGCACAGCTCGCTTTGCTCCGCATCACCACTAAGCCTCACAAAAAATGATCTTGATTGCCGTATTGGGAGCTGCAGCCACGGATGTCTTCATCCGAGTAACTTGAGTCTTGTGGCGGATTAAGCGGAACCCATGTTCATGTTATCCAAAGACGAAAATTTCCCCATCCATTTTAAAAATAAAATAATTTCATGGTTAAATTCGCAAATTCCGTTTGGGGATATTTTGTAATTGTCGTCTCCCCGTGATTAAAAAATCATGCCCTGGGATTCAGAGGAGGGTCGCTAAAGGTATTTTCTCCAGAGCGGCGTTTACCCAGGAACGGTCGACTGCAGATTTTTCCTTTTTCAGCCAATGTGACCTCTGGACAATATATGGGCCTGTTGGCGAGGTCTGAGTTCATCCCATTGATTTGTCTGAATTGGTGGCGTTACCCCACCAGGGAGATGCTGCCGGACCAACCAGACGAATACTCTGCTGCATTGAAATTCCTTGGCTTGTCCTTTCTTCTGTTAGGTGATTCATAAGATTAGTTTTTCCGAACATGCTTTACGGTCGTACAGGTTTGGTTGGAGTCATAATTTCAACATAATTGCTTTTTTCGTGAAGGACACATTATACCGGCGTTTTCTTTTTCTGAACCGGAAAATACTACCTAATATTGATCATTGATTATCCATTGACCAGGTCACGACATTGCTCCTTTCTCACAATCCCATTGATGTGGTAAGGAGGTTGGCTGTTTGTATAATAGATGCCAATGCGTATTGGCTGCTGCTACATCTGTAACAGCATTGGGGATACTCCAAGTGTCTGCTTCTTGTAATTGTTGTAACTTGTAGTGAAATCTGTTCGTGACAGGGGAAGGGTGCAAGGTTGTAAGCATACAAAACTGGGAAATTCGAAGGAAAACATATGCTCAGCCTCCCCAAACATACCTACTGTAACCAGGGTCGGATACAAGGGGAACTTCACCTCCGGGAGGAAAAGGGCGCCCGTCCGGGAAGGCCCGAGTGCACCCTGTGAGTTTTTCAGCCAGAGGCGCGATTCCGAGAGGAAAAGGCGCATCTCCGGGAAGGCTCTAGTGCTCCCCCTGTAAATTTCCAGCCAGAAGCGCCCCTCCGAAGGCAAAGTGGTGCCCCTCCGGACATGTGCTCCCCTCCCATGGCAATTCCTGGATTCGCCCCTAACTGTAAGCCAGCATGAGTGCTGGCACTCATGAAGGAACCACCAACCGCCATGAAATGGTGACAACACCGAAACTCGCTGATAAATGTAATATTTCCACGTAACATGGTGACTAATGTTAAATATTAAAAAGGTGGACATGTACAGCGGTGGGTTCCTTTAAAAAAATGATCTGGTAGACAACTTCCTTTCAGCTGCATATCAGTTTCGATGTGCTGCACACTGTTCCATGGTTTAGGCATGCTGCATGTGACAAAGTGCACTTGCACGATTGATATCTTGGGTCAACATTTAATCACTGTCATTACTGTAGTGCATGGGAAGAAATTGCAAAGTGTACCTACCTCAGTCTTTTAACACGCGCCATGGAGGGCCTCTGAAAATCACGCGCACTGGAGGGGGGGAGGATTTCCCCCCCCCCCCTAAGATCTGGGCTCCTATTAAAGCTGGAGGAACTAAATTCGCAGGGTGGATGGGTACGGTAGGGAACTCTATTGTGTGCAAATTTCATGACAGGTCGATATCTCCAAGGTCAAATGAGGTCACATTTGTCAAAATTTTCTTGTTTTGCGTGGCTTGGCTTGTCATTGTTATGGATCGCTGTGATTGTGTTTAAATGCTCCAAAATGGGCATCAATGATGTTTTGTACATTACTAATGATGCAATACAGATGCTAGACCAGACATTTTACCTCGGGTCACCTATATAGCAGCAATTTATCAGGTCAGCTACCTGTTCCAGTTATCGGAACCGGGTCGCCCGCCCGACTGCTCCGTCGGGCAGCTCGGCGCAATCGGCTTCGCGAAGAAAGGAGTGAAGTGCATGAATAAAGTATGGAAACGCTTAGGTACACAATGACAAATAGTAGTGCATTTATGACAACATTCCAGTTGACCAAGTTTGGTTCCATTAACCTGTCATGAACTTGACCTGACTTGACCTCGGTGACCTAAGATGACCTTGAAATTATATAGCATATCAATATACACCAAACAAGTCGCTAGTGTTGCGAAGAACACTTCCCTTTTGCGGATATACGAGAACCGCATCAGCGTCGATTTTTGTGGTCTGGCGCTACGAATTTGTATTGTCTTTAACGGCTCCTAATTCGAAAAGTTTCGGCAGATTTTCATTTTTCTTGCTTTAAACGACGCGCCGGTCATTTTTAAGCAGGTACGCAAAAAAATTGGCGTCTATCGACCGATACAATCTGGAGTTATGTACGAAAAACCGGAGGGGTGGGCGGATTTCCCCCCCCCCCCCTCCATTGCGCGTGTTAACATGCTGGTCAGTTCCTATATTGTCCAAATGGTCTGTTTCCATGCAACAGACATGTTTGGTTTAGCATGGTTTAACATGGTTTAGCAATGCTGTTCGTTGTGTTGAGGGCTCTAATTTCTTGTGCATGGCTTGTCGCTGGGAAATGGAATAATTTTAGCAGTGATCTGGGTTTGAGGCTTGTTTGAGGCTTGCTAATCACAGCCGGTTCTGAATGGTGCGATGGAAGTAACCGGATGCTAAGTTGATGATCACACAGAGACCAAAACATTCCTTTGTTCCATTTTTGCATCCACCGGAGTGGTAGCTTGCGCTCGCACACTGGTGTAAGCGTCTTACTTTGAGCCATCAACGTGTGACAAGCTGGTGTTGTCTGATATTCTGTAGGTGACAGGCTGGATACCTTTTCACCTCTTCATGTGGACACAAACGGGTTGACTTAAATTGCCCTTCGTCCATCGTTCCGCTAAATCAGAAAAAAAAACGCAAGTGTGCCGATGTTAGTGATGTTACGGTTTGAAATTACATCTTGGAATCACTGGATCTTTTTATTCAAAGCCTGCCTATAATTATTAGGCGCCATTCGGGGTCATCCGTTCTCGACCATCTTTGAAAAGTTGTGCTCAAAAACATCGCTTCTCTATCATTCTGTGGTACAATGTGAAAAATACAACACTTCCAAGACAATAGGCGTTTCATTCGCACCATCAACAAAAAGCCGTATCCTGCTATTGGTGAGTTTATTGTACAAACACGTCTCCGGTATGGTCACGCAAAACACGCAGCAACAACACAGTCCTCATAAAACAACGTGTGCAGTAACAACACAGATTGCGCACAAGCGCACACGCAACATGTACTCTTCTCGGTGCTGAACTGCATGGCACATGACACGAGAACAATGCCGACGGGTCAGGTCAGCACTCGTCACTCAATCACAACCAGCCCCAGCGCCATCTGGGATGGAGGCGGGGCTGGACGGCACGTCTGTCCCCAACAGCGCGTATATCTCAGCGGCGCTACGTCCGAGTTGAATGGTTTGATTTACGAGAGCTGCACACTTATTGCTCTCCTCTGAAAGAGTGCGACTCTAGGAAACGACTGTGTTCCATCGGGAACACGTACCGGGAAGACACTGCCACGGAATATGCGCCTCCATTTGCGCAAGTGGAAATTTTCGCCGTGGCTTCGTGTCTTCATTTCACTAAGTGCAGCGTCTGGTAATTTTCCCAACTTTTAAGCACCCGGAACCACACCAACTGATACATTTTGTCGCTCGACCTGGAGGTGGTTTTTGAGCAGACGCCTTTAGGCACAGTATTACTAACGTCTGAGCTGACTGAACAATTGCTCTGGCTTTATTGGCCACCGGTCGGGCCGTTTTGCGTCAGTGCTATGAGCAGTCCGCCGGCCACCACGGCACCACGACTCACTCGGCTGCCGTGGCCCCAATGACTGAGGCTGTGACCGCACGTGCATGCTTCAACACTGCGGCCACATTGTCTCAGTGGGACATTCCCACCGATTGGGAAATAACATAGGCCATCATTTAGTCGAGCCAAACTTGTCGAATTAGCAAACGGATAACGGATCGTCGGAACGAACGAACCAGTACATCGAAATAACTCAACGTCTAACCGCCTTTCTCCGGTTCCAAAGTGCCTCCACATACACCCACCCATACTGACGTAGCCACAGATAACTTTGGTTTCACACGCACGCTATATCGGCCGCACGAACTCACCGCAGATTTACCATGTTGTATATCTTCTGTAGCTACGATGTAAGATGTCGCTTTGAGCGTGGTCTAATGAGTCCAAGGATGATAATGCCACACAATGTTGACCAGATCATTTGATGCATGCTCCTTGAAGTCACCACATTTCTTTGATTTCGGTTTTGCTGAACATCGGCTCACGACGAAAAACTTCACTAAGGTGGTCGAGGGCTCTTTGCGCTAACATTAACATTAAGCTTTAGTCTAGCTGTGTTCGCCATGGCCACGATACATGGATAAAATCCATGCCGGATCCATAGGTGCGTATGCCAATGCCTCAAGCTTTCATAATTGTAATTAAAAAAAATACCACTGACAACCATATTTATGGACTAAATATTGCAAGTTGTTACTATGTTAGTTTTAGACAAAAGCCAATATAATTACTGCTGACATGGAAGTTGGCTGAATTAAACTATACGTAACCGGACAGAGGAACCAAGCGCAAGCAGACAATAGCAATGACGCGACCACGCACTTAGAAATTACTCTGCGTCGGCGGCGTTCGGTCGTGACAAATGACACGGGCGTCCCTTCAAACTGGATCGGTCCATCGTGACGCGCACGGCGAACACCGCTATCCAGGCCGGCGACCGAGTGTGGCCCGCGCCGTGGCAGCGTCTTATCGCCCCAACGTCTACACCGGACGCGCAGACGGAGGTTGACACACAGGCTAAGAGTTTGATTCAACGACAGATTGAATTTTGATTTGCGCTCAGATACCTTACACATATCACAGAACTCACAGAGCACATTCCCGGCGCGTGACGATTCCCGCCCGACCGCCGTCACACTCGGTTCCCGCCACTGGCCAGGCGCGCTCGACGTCACACATCAGGAGCGGCAGGCACGCCGCTGGGCGGCCGTCCCGCGTCCAGCTCGAAGCACGCGCCGACAGGGTTGAGGTCTCGCCTCGGGCAACATGGCTGGAGCACACCGCTCTTTACCACGCACACATTTCGGTGTTGTTTTGCTCAAGCATATCTCACAGGAAAATTTAAGCTAGTCGCGTTGATTTCCTGCTGCAATTCATCGCGATCAGCAGTCTCCTGCGCCCCGGCACAAGAACCTGACGTCTCACAGGTGATGTTACCATTCTTACATCAATGTTTTTTTCTTTCTAAAACAATAACCAGATACAGCTCAATCACTATATCGCACATGGATGCAACGTTGCATCAAAATTAAATAAATCTGAAATACCGACATACGAAGACGCTATGGGTATACATTTGCCTCTCGATAAACAACCGCATCTGGGATAATGCCGAGAAAGCGCACCGTCCCGCAAACCCATCACGGATCACGAGTCAAACATCAGACATGCATCAAAATGCGTTCAAATTCGAACACCGTCCCTCACGAACTCAATGTGTTTTCCACATTCAAACTGAAACGTGCTGCCTTTGTACTGCGAGGAAGTGTTTCGATATGCCAAAGCTTTACAGCCAGCCAAGTACAGCCTTACAAAGCTGGAAACCGGATAAATGAATCTGCTGCCGAAGAGTGAGGCATAGATGTTTTCGTTTAATGACATGTGCACATGTGAACCTCCAGTGGTTATCCACATGCAATGCGAACTTGTCACACAGAGGAAATTGTCAGACGATGCCGTTTGACAGTGCCCTCCGAGCTACATAACTATGGGGCAGAAGGCAATGCGACGGCAATCGATTGGAGATTGCACGGAATGTTGATAAATAAATTTGCATGAATTGTGCTAACAAGCATTCCAGAACTAATCTTGGCTACAATTGCATTTCATATGGTGTTCAATATCAGAATTGGTTTGCCTTGCGGCGGCACAGATCATGCAGGACGACTTGGTCGCCACATGGTTGACGAGACCCAGTGTTCCATAATCGGTACCTGTGAAGTGAGCTCAAATGCCGCCTTCCCTAGTGACGTAACAATATTATGCCAGGATACACCACGGTACCTAAGCCTCTGCAGAGCACCGTTTCGTCAGTGCGAAGGCGGACAGTCGGGCGGCGACCTGCTGGTCGGCGCTCACAGCAAACCTACAGCAGCGAGATCGTCCCTCGCAGGTCCGTCCGGGTTCGCAGTGCGGACGTGACATGGACGCCCCGTCTCGCCCCGCCCCGCATCGCCGCACCCCGTCTGCAGTCCAGGACGACCCAGAAGCTCAGCAGGACATCGGGGCCACGCACACGACCAACGCACGCGCAGCACCCGGCGGCGCGGCGCGTGCGGGCGTGGCGGGAGTCGCCGGCGGCGCGTCATCAGGTCACGGGAGCAGTGGCGCTGCGCCGGCCGCCGCCGACTCAGCCCTGGTTCAGCTGCATGAGCAGGTCGTCGGCGGCCGCGTGCGGGTTGGACGAGGTGGGCGGCGTGAGCAGCAGCGGCAGCTCGACGGCCAGGTCGAGCGACAGCTCGGACGGCGCCGCCAGCTGAGTCGTGTCCATCGCCGACTGCTGCCGGACGACCAGTGACGTCACGGCGGCGGCAGGGGATGCGAACAACGGCTGGGCGACAATGATTCGGGAGTGACGTCAAGGAGTATTAGTGGTGGTGTGATTTCGTAGTGGAACACACGCAACATGTCCCACTATGGTTCGGGGACGACATAGCAACTCACCTGATAATCTGCCTCGAATAATAGATAGCTGTGTTCTACTCCGGAGCTCGACAGGAACATGCAAACCATGGCGGGTAAGATGCCGGCATAATCGGCTAATACCAGGGGAGTGTCAACACATTTGCTGTCAAGACGCAACAGCTTTGTGCAGGAGACCATGACATACTTGTGGTTCTGGATGTGACGATTCTCCGGATCCCAAATATAAGCCCACCGCGGTATGCTGCGGGATTAACAGCTTTTGCCAGCAAATGATTTTTATTGGTCATGGGCATAGCAAAAGGTAGTTTTTGCGAGCATTTCGCAAACCATGATGCATACAATTATATAAATGCGAGTACATGCGTTTCTGTGGTCTGAGCAAAGTAGTGGCACCAAGCAGCGACTGTGTACAAGCGGAGCTCCCCCATCCATTTCCGACGTGACCAGGTGTACTTTACCACGAGACATTACTACGATTTTGCAGATATTCCTTACCCCCCCTGGTGTTCCGCAGCGGGATATCTGCTCATGTAGAATGTAGTTTTCACATGTATTAAGCTGTCATTGAGTCGACGTGGGCATTGTCTGACTTGTTAGAACAAGTTAGGCAAGTGCATCTCCGGCTCATCACGCCTTTTTTGGTTTATTATAGACTCGCACCTCCATTTCTCCATGACTTTTTAATCACGTCTAGCATACTATTACCACTAATTCCTACCTGGTATGCTCATATCTCACAGTGGCTGGTAAGAAAATAGGCATGCACTGAAGTAAATAATGGGCGATGAATGACAGGATATGGGTCAAAGATCACTAGCCCAGGCCCAAACCCACCAACCAATCAGGCTGCTGTTGCAAATCTGCGGTTTGTGAAGATAGAAAGTTGGTGCCAGAGTTCCAAAAATTGATGCCACCGCTGCATTCCCCTCCTTTGTATTAATGTGCGTCTAGACATTGTTCTGATCTGAACTCAATGTTTGCTGTGACAGTGTTCATGTTCACCTGAGCATTGTTCAGGTCCCCAATGGTCACAATGCTCCCAATCGTATGCTGTCTTGTGCGACTTCACTTCGACCAACCAAGGCACATAACATGCTCCGCGATAGACAACCTATACTGCACTATTGGAACATTACATCGGTTATTTTGTAAGTGTTACACGTAGCGCAAGAACACTAGTCATACCGTCGGTACAATATGTCGGCACGGAAGATGGAATGAGGTTCTTACCTGTGTGATGCAATGCCTACTAAATAATACCTCTTGAGAATGTTGCGAACAATCTGCGAAAAAAGGCACTCCGTGTTACCATTTGGCCACATGCATATAGCATGACAATATCACGAGCATTTCCGACAACCCATGGTTTACGTCGTCGCGAAGGAACAAAATGATTCCACATACCGGATACATTTACCCATTTAGGTACCTCCCTTATTGCACTCGAGAGAGAACATTTCATCTTGCTCGATAAATGCAACAATATTGACAGCTTGCCTGTTTTTGACGAATTTTGGATGGTTTGCATAATGCGGGCGGTAGCGCAACCAGGAAGGCCCCACCAGGGCACGCCCCAACTCTCAAATGTGGTAAGGGTCCGGATGTGAAAATGTCCAATCGAGCAAAAGAATGGGAAAATTGGCCCCATGCCTCGGAGTGTTTCAGAGGGGGTTAGAAAGGCGAGCAAAATAGTTCTTCAATGGAAGCTACGGTGCAAAAAAAACAACATAGGACGATTCATGGTTCCTATGACCGTAGATGAAGAGGCCCAAATGCCACAGGAGGGGCCCAATGGTCTGTACCGCATCTCGTGGGATAAGGGCAATGGGACTACAGCCACAGAGGGCTTCCACCTCGTGCGCGCTAGGAGCGCCGAAACTTAGCTTTCTTCCCGGATCTGAGTCCCGTACCAGTCCTCGCCCCTGGCCCGCAACACGCATCGGGCCCCTAAACACACACCTACCCTCATAAAAAGCGCTGGGGAGTACGGCAGCGCACGAGAGTCCCAATCAAGCATGGAGAGGACCGCGATACAGACACCCCGTGGCCAGCAAAAGAGCTCTGGGTGTCAATGACAATCAGTCGGAGCAAGCAAAAGTATTATCAGCTATTAAATCAATCAGCTGGCGTTTTGGTGATTGTCAGCTGATGCTGGTTATTAAAAGTTCACACGTGTCCTTCTCGTCATGGTTTCTCAGTCGCATGATAATGCCTATATGTGGTCAATATTTGCTTAAAGGCGAATCGGTTGTACGCCACCGCGTCATTTGGAACACATTTGTCGGCAGGCGTCCACCCAGGACCTGCGAACTAGCCGGCCACGGTCTGGCACACCCTGCACTGGAGAAGCATGCGAGTCTCGAGACGGCGACGGCGGCCCTCACCTGGCACAAACGACGTCGGCACGGCCGACGGCGACAGAAACACCGCCTCCTGCTGGAACGGCGCCGACACTGGCACCGACACCGGCTGAAACTGGCAACTCTGCCTCACAAAGTGTTCGTACGGCGGCGACACCATCACCTGCCCGTTGGGCGAGTGTCCGAGCTGCGGCGCCACGGCGACCGGCGTCGCGTAGCACGTGGCCGCCGCCGCCGCCGCGTCGCCGTAGCCGGCTGGCGGCTGCACGACGCACGCGCCGTACTGCGGCACGGCGCCCAGGCCGTTGATGGGAGCCGGCGGCAGCGGCGGCGCGAACCCGGTCGGCGACGGGTAGGTGGCGGCGCTGAACTCGCTGGTGGCCGGGCTGACAACGCAGCCAGTCTGGTCGGCCCACTGCTCGCTGCAGCCGCTCAGCAGACTGTGCAGGTCGCTGTCCGAGCATGTGTCGACGCGCAGCGGCTCCATCGGCTCCATCGGCTCCATCGGCTCCAGCCGGCCGCACAGGTCGCCGCTATTATGACTAGGCACTGGCGCGGCGGTGGCGGTAGCGGTGGCCGCCGTCGCCGCCGGCTCCACAGACAGCTCGGTGATGGTGACGCCGGCATCGGCCTGCTGCGACTGCCAGGGCGGCGAGCCGGTCGGCAGTGGCGGCAGCGACCGGCTGAAGTCCGCCAGCGTGCGGAACATGCACATGTTGAACTCGGGAGAGAATGGCTCCGTGTACTGCGCCGACGTGTCCAGAAACGTCTGCAGGTGGCCCATCATGGGGCCCATGATCTCCTGCAACAAAGGCCCAACGAGTGTCATTGCTATGTCGTCCCGTATTGGCACGTGCACGACCATGATCAAGAAGTACGTGGATACACGACTGTGCAATATATATATATATATATATCATGTACAGACGTACATGTATGCATGTGCGCGTGCGCATCCAAATTCACATGCCTGTACATGTCCCTATAAATATGCATATGAATGCATGCATATAGATGTATATATGCACATACATGCATGTATGCATTTTACATGTACATACGTTTCATGAAAGAGCAGTACCGACTTCGCATTTATAAGTTGATTTTCATCGTTTTCTAAGGCTCGAATCGTTGGTTGAGCAAATCCGAAAGCAAGGCAAGAACTGGCTTGCGAAAAATACGCTGATTGCCTAATGATAGGACTCTGTGGATTTGATTAACATGGCAAGTGCACAATAAGCATGCATTACCGGATAGCATTAAGCGCAGTACGCACTCATGACCGTGTACCAACCAGCGGCTCCTCGCATGACATCGGGATACCGCGTACGTTGACCTTTGCGGTGTAACTGAGTGATCGCCTGTACGGCGTGGTGGTCAATACTGCGTGTTCTCGGTGGTCAGTTGTGGTCTAGTGCGGGATGGGTCCTGCTGTTGTGTGTGTGTGTGTGGGGGGGGGGGCATCATGTTGTAAGTGCATAGCGAGGCGCGGGATTGGTGTTGTAGGTGTCCGATAACCGTACCATTGGGCGACAGCGCGCAGTCTCGCATGGTCCATGTATACTGCTAGATAGATGGACCACGGTCATCACCCAGTACCATTTGATTGGTGCTGGGTGACATGATGAGCTGTTTGTCCATGACAATTAAGGATATTGTATGGGTTCCTGTAGTAGATGATCAGCTTAGATGATCATTTTGAGCTGGCCCGGAGGCTATTTTGTTTCATTTGTGTTCACGAGTAGACTAAGTATACTCGTGAACACAAGCATATTGCAATTGTGTTAACGAGTATACATGAAGCATGGTTAATAGGAGGGAAACGAATGTTAATATTAAATGGATGAAAAACGGAATGGAAAGATGTTCGGATCGGAGTACCACATGACATCATTCTAGGTCCATTCCTCTGTACCATCTTCGTGAACAACAATTAGGTAGGACTGAGGATTGGGTGTTTACATTTGCTGATGACATCAAGCTGGTAGGATGTGATCAATTGTAATGAATCTAGCAATATTCAGCCAGATCTGGAGGACCTAAAAGTGGGCTGATAAGTGACAGATGTTTCAACTACGGTAAGCATAAGGTTATGCATCTGTGGTATGGAGGTGGGACATTTATATACACCACGGGAGGTAGTGAATTTGTCATTGAAAAATAAAAATATGTGGGTGTGATAGTTTCAATGGACGTAAAAGTAGAAAAACGATGCAATTCAGCTTGGAACAGGATAATCAGAATGCTAAGAATTATATATAGGACTGTGAAGCATAGTTAGTTAGTTAGTTAGTTATTTGGGCTTTAGGGCGCTTCGACCAGTTTTGATCATTCGCGCCCATAACATTGTATTATGCTTCACTACTGATACGGACTAATACCTCTGTGTATACGTGGTCTTAAATCCAATCGCTGAAAGGTAATGGAACAAGTTCCCCCAATGTACTAGCTTTGAATTGTTCCCCAAAATGTCGTCATATGTCAGGCAACTTAAGTTTCTTCCGTAAAATAATCTCCGCTCCCGTGCAAAGTGATTGCACGTGAATAGTATGTGGCGCACCGTAAGAGTTTCCGAACAGCGGGGACACTGTGGCCTTTCCTCCCCACATAAGAGCAGGGATGTTTCTGGAAAAAAATATACTTAACCTATGCGTGAGCGACCACACTTGGAATGTTGTGCATGCATGGGGGCTCTACTTAGTAAGCGATTTAAGTATGCTTGAAAGAGTGCAATGCAAAGCTACTGGACTTGGCATTACATATGCCCTCGCTCAAGTATAGGAGAAAAGGGGTGATGTGATTTAAATGTTTAAGCTTGTAGAAGGGTCGCGTAAGGTTAATCTGGGATGTTCTTCTATTTAGGCTATCACATAAGGGCCATCAATTCAGGTTAGACATGACTAGGTGTAGGACAGCTAAATGCCAACAAATTTCAGTCAAAGGTAGTTGATCAATGGAATGGACTTGGTGTGCAGAGATGGAGAGTCCCTCACTGCATGTATTTAAATGCATATTGGATACGTTGTTTAGGTCCAATAATCTGATATATTTGAATTATAAGCTGTGCGGCGAGAAGATGGCAAATTGCGTGGACGGAGTAGGATTGGTATATGTGAGTCACGCGTATGTGGTGATAACGAGTGTGTTGCACGTGTGGATCGAGCGATGGCGTGTCACGCGATCACTCAACACAATCGTGTCACGCGAGATCGAGTGAACAGGACTAGAAATGCTGGGGCGGATAGGTAAGTAGATAGGCATAGGCAAGTAGGATGTTGGTAGATGGTTCCTTTATAATTGAGGATATAGTGTTGATTATGATGTTGAATATCTTCCCTTTATAGGCCTGACCCGGATGGACCCTGTGGCTCTTAGTACTTAATACTTTACGATTTATGACTTCACGACTATATGCTTTTTTCGAGGAACATCGTGACTTAAGGTGCCGTGTTGCTCTATAATCAGGCGGGCACCTGGCAGCCATGTTGCGTTCGCCAGCAACACGTCGACGCCGTATCGTTCGCTTGGATACTGCCGGGGATGGAGAGCCGCTGAGTTTGATCGATAAATCAGCCAAGACTCGCGTGCGAGTTACCGGAAGGAGGAGACGCATCAGTCACGTCCTAGGGCGTGCTTCAATGCCGCTTTGCCGCATCTCTAGCCGGGTGGCATGTTCTGGCAGTAATTGTTGCGAGTGTTTCTTGCATCAGTGTATCTGCTTTTCAACTCCTTTTTGGTTTCTTCGTCGATGAGCCGCATCAGATAGTTATTGTTGACCAAAAATTATATCTTATTAAATTCCTGGTATACTTACAGACTACATGGAACAGTGCCAAAGGGCCCGGTGTACGCATGCTAGTTCACACCGGGCTTTGCATAGGCATGGACGCTCACTAGCTCCATGGAGATATTTCCCAGCGCCATTGGTCTTGCGATGGGCACTGGCTATGTTTTTACCATGGCTGAAGATCCCGATAGGTGGCGGATTGGGAGGGGTGGGGGTGTTGGATCCCTGGTTTGGTTGGGTCCCTGCTGATGGTTAGTTGTCATTTTCACTATTAACTTTGAAAATATGTCCTGGAGATAAGGACTTGGATCGCCTGGCTTCGTGAGGGATCTCCAGCCCTGGTGTTTACAGTTAGACTCAATGGATCAATGCCCAGGAAACTAATCTCATCTGTTTTGCTTCCTTCGATAGTGGAGATTAGTCCTGATGCAGGTTCCAACTATATTCTTAGTTCAAGTAGAGCCTCCATGCTGGTGATATTGACAAGAATGTCATCTTAGTTAGTTAGTTATTTGGGCTTTAGGGCACGTCGACCATGTTGATCATATAGCGCCTCCAGAATGTCATCTATATATCGGTGGCCACAAGTATGGTTTTGAGTTGTCCTCTCCAGGAGCCCATCCTCCATCTCCCTCATAGCTTTATTATCCAGGGAAGTGGAGCCGACATCAGTCTCCTGGATGTCACGTTCGATGCGCCCAATACAGGATACCTTGCAGGTGTCCATCGCAAGGCCACTCACTGGCTCTGACAAATCCTCAATGGCGGCAGTGAACGTCTACTTTGATACGAGATAACGGCGCAATGCCAGCTTACGTACGCTGAGCCTTTCGGACCTGCTCCATGTGGCCCCTGGTAAATCGGGAGCTGAATGGGATCGCACGAGTTATATGCTCTCTCTCTCTCTCGCTCCCTCTCTCTCTCTCTCTCTCTCGCTCTCTCGCTCTCTCGCTCTCTCGCTCTCTCGCTCTCTCGCTCTCTCGCTCTCTCGCTCTCTCGCTCTCTCGCTCTCTCGCTCTCTCGCTCTCTCGCTCTCTCGCTCTCTCGCTCTCGCTCTCGCTCTCGCTCTCTCATTGATCAGCTGCAAACCGCTACATTGTCGCGGGCTGATCGAATCGTGTGGACATTATTAGTGTTGTGGGTAGAAGCACGGAAATTACAGAAAGGTAACTTTCGGAGGAAATGCCTTATTCTTATTGATTTTAATCTAAAAGGATATGAAAATGTTGGTGTTGGCTCCCCATCATGTAAACTGTTTAGGAAATGCCTTGAAGAGAACCTGTTCTTACACCAGTTTGTAACGGAACCAACTAGGCAGGGCTCATTCTTGGACCTTGTCTTCTCGGATTTAAGTTTTTAGTTCAAGACTTGACTGAAGGAGAAGCTCTGGGAAGAAGTGACCATAACATAGTGAGATTCAAGGCACAAGTAGCAGGGACAATCAAGGATAATTTAGCAAAGGTTCCAAATTTTAACAGGGCAGACTTTGACTGCATGAGAGCGGCTTAAAGTGCCATCAAATGGGAATAAGAATTCTCCGATTTAAATGTCTGTGAAATGTGGGAAAAGTAAAAATCTTACTTGAGGGAAATTCAGATTAGACATGTCCCCCAAAAGAAGGGTAGGAAAGCCAGCATGGCTTACACCAGATTTGATGAAAGCAATTAAGGCTACGAAAGATGTATGTAGAGTATTTAAGGAAGCTTCAAAATCGTAAATCTAAGGTCGTATAAAAAGCTAGAGGTGCTGTGAAGCAGAAAACCAGAGCAACAAAGCGAGCAAAATAATTGGACTTGGCTAGGAGCTGTAATGGGGACAGTAAAAAGTTTTTTAGTTTCTACAAGCTAAGCAAGGTTTCAAGCACAATTGGTCCACTGGAAGTAAATGGGACTATGTTGAGTGAGGATGGTGAGATGGCTGAGGAGCTGAGCAAGCAGTTTAAATCAGTGTTTACATTGGAGGATGTGACTAATCTGCCGACCGTGAACCACAGTTCAGTGACAGGTGATCAGATACACGATGTTGATTTCATTGATAGTGGATATCAGGAAAATAAAGTCAAACAAGGCAGCAGGACCTGATGGAATTTCTGCTAGGGTATTGCGAGAAGCTGAAAAGGAACTGGCAATTCCACTTAGTATAATATTTTGTAGATCAGTTTCATAAAATGAAATTCCAACAGATTGGAAAAGGGCAAATGTAGTTCCGATTTTCAAGAAAGAGGGAAAGTTGAAAACTATAGGCCAGTAAGCCTCGCATCCCTAGTCTGCAATGTACTCGAATCAATTATCAAGGATATAATAGTTAGTTTTCTGCAAGGAAACGGATTGAGTCAAGAAACACAACATGGGATTAGAAAAGGGCGATCGTGTCTCACAAATCTCTTGGACTTTTTGAATTTTGCTACAGAACAATTTGATCAGGGAAATCAAGTAGATGTAGCATATCTTGACTTTAGTAAGGCCTTTGACAAGGTACCCCATAAACGGTCCATGGTATTGTGGGTAACATCCTAAAATGGATAGGGTTGTGGCTTTCAGATAGACAGCAGAGTGTGATGCTAAATGGTACAAAATCATCATGGCAAAATGTTCTTAGTGGAGTCCCCCAGGGGTCAGTACTGGGACCACTATTGTTCATTATGTTTGTAAATAACATTGAAAGTGGCCTAAGCAGTAAGGTTTTGAAATTTGCAGATTATTTGAAGGTCTTTAGGGCAATAACAGGGCACAATGAGCAGGTCTTGCTGCAGAAAGACTTAGACGAGCTTGTGAAGTGGTCCGAAAAATGGCAAATAAAATTAAATTTTTATAAGTGCAAAGTCATGCATGTAGGTAGGCAGCATATCAAGGCTCCATGCTTGATGGGTGGCCAAGTACTATCTGTGACTCAGCAGGAAAAGGACTTAGGTTTTATTTTGAACACAAAATTTGGGGCATCAGAACAGACCAAAGAAGCCAGGAAGAAGGCACTAAGAATTCTGGGGGCAATAAATAGGAATGTATCATACAAAAGTGAGGAAGTCATCAGGAAGCTTTATTGTGCATATGTCGGGCCACATCTGGAATATTGTGTCCAAGCTTGGTCCCCTAGTTATGAAAAAGATTGTTGGCTTTTAGAGAGAGTACAAAAGAGGGCAACAAAAATGGTGAATGGTATGGGCAACCTGGCATATGAGGAAAGGTTGAAGAAATTGAATATGTTTTCACTTAGATATAGAAGGCTGAGAGGAGATCTCATCGAGGTCTTTAAAGTTGTTCATGGTCAGGAACAGGGTTATCTCAGGGAACTGTTTGAATTTAACAGATATGATGCAATTAGAGGTCATCAATTCAAAATTAAAGTTAATCACAGCAGGACAAGGTTAAGATAGTCCTTCTTCACCAACAGGGTAGTAGAACACTGGAACCAGCTGCCAGAAACCATTGTCAGTAGCAACACACTGAACATCTTTAAGAACAGCATAGACAATCATTATAAGAATAGGGGGCTTGTTTTTCTGTATTCCAGGGAGAGTTGATCAACACATTTGGTGGACAACTGGTTCAGTGTACAGAGTGCAACCAAGAAGGGCCCTTGTGGCTCATAGTTGCACTGATCTTGTATGTCTTTATGTCTTTATGTCTTTATGTGTGTAAGCGTTACAATACAGGAATCCATCATTCTCTTCTTTCTCCTGTGTAGCGCATGCCACGAAGTTTCCCCAGGAGTTCTTTGGTGTTGCTTGCTCGCTTCCTCGCTGAGGCGCCCTGGGGTGCCTCATCCCACTAATACCTAGTGGACAAATACCTACGTGCAACATACAGAGGTAAAAAGGGTGCAACTATTTTTCGGTCTGGAACACCTTCGAGACTGATCGCATTTGCGTTTGCGAGGAGTTTCGAAGCTCACTGTCCTGGTTATCGAACAATTGGTCATGGGAAAGCCAAACATAAACCGAACTTATAATAGTGTGTGTGGTTAATTACGATAGGTTGCTGTATTCGGAACAGTGGTCCACATATCTGTCTAAAAAAGACAGTTCGAACATTCTGACCCCGCTCGGCCATCCGGCGCAAGAACTAGGTGTATCAGGCATGCCATCCAATGGTCTGACAAAAAAAAACAGCTTTTACTGGCATCTTTGCCATTGATAATGCGTATAAACTGTTATTTATGCCCGGTAATATTAAAACCTCGTTGCGCTCGAGGCCTGACGTTTCCAAGACCTATGAAATGCAAAAGCATTGCATTTGTCTTTGAGCATACGCATTTTGTTGACGCATTTCTGACAGTTTTTATATACTGTTGGAAGCCGACTTCGGTATCG
The DNA here is from genome assembly GCA_034440615.1 of Ashinkailepas kermadecensis. Classification (NCBI taxonomy): domain Eukaryota; kingdom Metazoa; phylum Arthropoda; class Thecostraca; family Neolepadidae; genus Ashinkailepas; species Ashinkailepas kermadecensis. The sequence continues at coordinate 336,379 of JAOTOM010004943.1, forward strand.
GCCTATCATTACTGTTTCTCGAGATACCAGGGAAATTAAGAGCTCGACCCATCCTATGAGCCCGACGTGGGAAAAGCTCCTGGAGGGAAAAGGTAAAACAAACTGGACATAAATGTTGAAACACCTATATGCGTTTAAGTTTACACATAACACATCGCTAATACATTTTTACCACTCGTGATTTAGTTCACCACATTCATTTAGTTCACTTCACCAACCATTTAACGCTTCACCACCACCACTTCACCTACGAAAGACGCTAACGTACCTGCACCATGGCCTGGACCTTTTCCCGCGGAAACTTTCCTATGATGACGTCGCGCAGAAAGTGTTGCAGATGGTGCATCTCTTCCTGGCGAAGCCGACGAGCCTCATCCTGCCTGAAGAGACAAACGTTCAATTAGAGCACTGTTCACGTCTGCGGCCAAAAAGCTGGTCAGGTCAGCTCATACACTCCGCAAGAGGGTGTCGCAGTGAGGTGTCGTCGTGAGACGGTGTCGCCGTGAGGTGTCGCCACGAGAAAGTGTCGCTGTGAGAGGGTGTCGCCGTGAGGAGGTGTCGCCGTGAGAAGGTGTCGCCGTGAGAAGGTGTCGCCACGAGAAGGTGTCGCTGTGAGAGGGTGTCGCCGTGAGAAGGTGTCGCTGTGAGAGGATATCGTCGGGGAAAAGTGTCGCTGTGAGAGGGTGTCGCCGTGAGAGGATATCGCGTGGGAAGGTGCCGCTGTGCGAGTGTATCACTGTGAGAGTATGCCGCGTGAGAAGATGTCGCTGTAAGGTGTCGCCGTGAGAGGATATCGCCGTGAGAGGGTGTCGCCGTGAGAGGGTGTCGCTGCGAGACGGTGTCGCCGTGGGGTGTCGCCGCGAGAGGGTGTCGCGTGAGAGGGTGTCACCGTGAGAAGGTGTCGCCGTGAGAGGGTGTCGCCATGAGGGGGTGTCGCCGTAGGAAGATGTGGCTGTGAGAGGGTGTCGCCGTGAGAGGGTATCGCCGTGAGAGGGTGTCGCCGTGAGAAGGTGTCGCTGTGAGAGGATATCGCCGTGAAAAAGTGTCGCTGTGAGAGGGTATCGCCGTGAGAGGATGTCGCGTGAGAGGGTGTCGCCGTGAGAGGATGTCGCATGGGAAGGT
>JAOTOM010004943.1:342500-614607 GCA_034440615.1 Ashinkailepas kermadecensis
GCGATCTTGGGTGGGCCCGTAACAATCCTGGCTAGGCACGTGATAACCTAGGGCGGACTGGGGCGATTTAGGACGGGCTTGTGATGCTCCGTGGCAGGCACGTGATGGCAACATTGAGTACAGCTATGGAGCGTTAAGGTGACCTTCAGTGTGATGACATACGGCGAAACGCTTATCATCCACGGAGTGCATTCAAATACCCATAATGCACATCAGCACCGCATGAATGTCAATCGGGGCTGACGGTGCTCCGCCGATTCATGCTGCTGAGGAAGATAATCGTCTGACCTCATTTTGTTGAGCTTTTCCAATTGTTCTGAGGTGTTGCCGAGGCTATTTGAAGGACCAATATGATCACTTCAATTCGCAGTTATTTTGCAATAGCAGCGACCATGAGCAATGCATTCTAATCACATTCGGTGAAGCGGTGTAGCTGGCCTCACTGGTGGAGACAATGCATCAACATTGGTTGGTGTGGCGACTGCAAGTCAGATGGAATCTCTTTGCGTCCGAGTATGCAGACTGTCTGGAGTGCGCGGCGTAACCTCATATGCAGACAAACAATTTAGATTTGGAAGTAAGTCATGCAGTGCTAGTTTAGCTTCCACTGCGCCGGACCTGTTTGCGTTTGGTACGCCAAATTCCTGGTATTTCAGCGTTGAGTCGCAAAACAATCGTGATTGGTGTATTTCTTTGTGATGGCACGGGAGGCCCCGGCCATCTCGCTTGTCATGGGCCACAGGGGAAGGCAGAGTTATTCGAAAAACGGAGCATAAGAGCTCACGGTAATTGAGGATTACAAGGAAGACGGAGGTTCTCAGTCGGTTACAGGAAAGAAAAAGCTTGCAAGGACAGACTGCGTGCCATCCGGCTAGCCGTCATAAGCGAGGACGGATACGTTGAATGGCAGTGGCACAGCCAGTACTTTTTTCAAAGGGAGGGCCGACCCAAAATATGTCGTGAAACGAAACAGAAAACGTTTTCGGCGCGCAAAGCGCGCCAAAAACTTTTCGTTTGAGTGGTGAAAATCTCAAGATGAGTTTCATCTAGTGCATTTTTGGTTGGTAAGGGGGCGGCCCCCCCCCTTGGCTGCGCCTCTGTTCGATGGCCACCCACCGAGATGAGTCCGGACATGTCCCGTCAGCCAGCGATGGCACGGGAGGTCCGGACAGGTGACCCGAGAGCCGCAGCCGTTCGGGTGTGGTGCCCCGTCAAAGTCGACGAGCGGGACCAGCCCGCTGCCGCCACGGGTGGCGTCTCGGTGCCGCCCCCCCTTGCGGCGACACCGCGAGCCCGCCACTGCCGCCTTCGTCGGCATCGAGCCCGGTGCACCAGGCTACCCGAGTTTTGCACAGCCGCCCGGTCCTATGCACGGCAATAACAACATGGCCGGGTGCAACAGGTACGACTTTGACGGACTGCGGCGCCGGCGGCGACGGCGGCTGCGGCCATAATAGCGGCGACCGTGAACAGCCGGCGAGCCACCACGGCAGTCACCTGGTGACTCGGAGGGCACGCGCCAGCCACACGTGGCTGGTCCCAACGGCGGCCACAGCGCCACGGGCCCGGGGTGGAGAGGTGGCCATCACAGCGGCACGTGGCTGGTCCAAACGGTAGCCACAGCGCCACGGGCCCGGGGTGGAGAGGTCGCCATCACAGCGGCACGTGGCTGGTCCAAACGGTAGCCACAGCGCCACGAGCCCGGGGTGAAGAGGTCGCCATCACAGCGGCACGTGGCTGGTCCAAACGGTAGCCACAGCGCCACGAGCCCGGGGTGAAGAGGTCGCCATCACAGCGGCACGTGGCTGGTCCAAACGGTAGCCACAGCGCCACGGGCCCGGGGTGAAGAGGTCGCCATCACAGCGGCACGTGGCTGGTCCAAACGGTAGCCACAGCGCCACGGGCCAGGGGTGGAGAGGTCGCCATCACAGCGGTACGTGGCACGGGTACCAGTGTCGGCTGAAGTCGACATCAGTCAGCGCCGTTGCGAATCGCGGCGCTAGAAAATCACCTTACAAGTGACATGAAACGAACGTGTGCACAATGCAGGCAGAGGGAGCAAATATTGATCACAACACAAATAGCTCTGCCTCTTCTCGTGAAAACACGATGCATTTGTGTTCGTAACTAACATTGTGACGCTCATCATTCCCCTCATCACCAACAGCTGCCATAATCACAATTGCGAATGTATGTGAAAGGTGCAGCCGGGACATACGGACGGGCTTGTTTTAGTCAAAGGCTGAGGACCAGCATTACTGGTATGACTGCCGACGACACAGCCAAGTTCATAATAGCGAAATCAGTGGCCTTCAGCCAGCGACCGAGAGTTGTGCAGCACCGCCGTCCGGCACTGAAATGTGTGGTCTTGTACCCGTCACGTGCCACTGAAGCCGACTCGTTGTGGAAAATGCGCCCCGGCCGTGGTCCCACGCATTAAACGGATGACGTATGTTCTCACTGGATCTCACCGAGTCACCCAATGGCTCCAATGGGTGGCAATCTGGAAGCATCAACATGCATCTGGACGTGGTCCCACGCATCAAACTGGTGCTGCATGTCTTCACTAGGTCTCACCAAGTCATCCGAGGGCTCTGGGCGACAGCCTGGAACCATATGTCCTCACTGGGTCTCGCCAAGTCATCCAAGGGCTCTGGGTGACAACCTGGACGGGCTCTGGGTGACAACCTGGACGGGCTCTGGGTGACAACCTGGACGGGCTCTGGGTGACAACCTGGACGGGCTCTGGGTGACAACCTGGACGGGCTCTGGGTGACAACCTGGACGGGCTCTGGATGACAATCTGGACGGGCTCTGGGTGACAACCTGGACGGGCTCTGGGTGACAACCTGGACGGGCTCTGGGTGACAACCTGGAAGGGCTCTGGGTGACAACCTGGAAGCACCAACATGCTGCCGACGACTAGCCAAATCGGAGAATCTGCGTGCTCAGCGTCAGAGCTCCCATGGCTTCATCTGGACGGACGTCGCATGGATGATCAGCAGAGAATACTTTCCACCGACACAATCCACTTGCTGTCTTGTCAGAAAATCAGACTGAGTCCTAGTCCTTGGCGGAGAGTGCTGAATGACGGATAGCCCTACACTCGCCAGGTTTTCGTGTGCCATTTGGGAACCGCTGTGCTACAGCTCGGAGAAGTGTGACGCTTTCTGAGTATCTTATTTATGCATTCGGTCGATGGTACTGTTTAGTGTAATCATGATGAGTGTGCAGGGAATGGCGGGAAGCGTATGCTGTCAGGTATGTCGCTCCACCAATGTCACAACACTTGACACAACGATGTCCTGACAAACTGAGCGTTCCCGTGAGACATTGTTAGTTCCCGTGCTCAACACTCTAGTCGCAGGGTTCGAGAGATTGGTGACACTAGTCGTTCAAAAAAGGCAAGCGGCCAAGCATTACGCGTTCAAGCAGAATGGATGCACAGCAGATGTGATTATCACACTTTGCACGTTGCGTGACGCGCGTTGTGTGAACACCCACAGCCTGTCACTCATTACCCGCCCTGACTTACGCTAGCCCTGATGCCCTGACGTACGCTCATCCTGACGCCCTGACCTGCACCCACACTGACGCCCTGACCCACTCCCACCCTGACGCCCCGACCCACGCCCACCCTGACGCCCTGACCCACGCCCACCCTGACGCCACGACCCACGTCCACCCCTGACGCCACGACCCACGTCCACCCTGACGCCCCGACCCACGCCCACCCTGACGCCCCGACCCACGTCCACCCTGACGCCCCGATTCAAGCCCACTCTGACGCCCCAACCCACGGCCATCCTGACGTCCTGACCCACGCCCACCCTGACGCCTGACCTGCTCTCACCCTGACGCCTGACCTGCTCTCGCCCTGACGTCCCGACCCACGCTCACCCTGACGTCCTGATCCACGCTCACCCTGACACCTGACCTGCTCTCACCCTGGCGCCCTGACCTACGCTCGCCCTGACATCCTGACCCACGCTCACCCGATGATGATCTGGCGGGTGCTGAAGTGTCCGGGCGGCAGTCGCGAGTTGGGCGTCAAGTTTCCCTTCACGTGCACATAGCTGGGCTCGTTGGTGCTGGTCAGCAGGCGTGACGTCACCGTGTCGAACTCCTTCGGGAACAGGAACACTGCCAACCCGCCGTCACGGTCAGATTGTGACGTCACGCAGCGCTGAGTCGACAGACGGTAGCTCGCGTCTGATTGACTAATTGGCGGGTCATTGACCACGCGAGGTAAAGTTTCCGTAGACGGGTAAGTGGGTGACGGAACAGGCTGCGCTACGGAACTTTTCATGCGCATTTAACTATAGGAGCCTACAGTCCTCTTGATGTTATACCAGGTGACTGGCCAATAGGTGCTATAATCTGGCAAGTGACATGGCCACATCGATTACTTGAACATCCAACAGTAAAATGCACTTTTATGCAGCACTAATATCCTCGTGTTGAGCTGCAATTCCGATTCAAATGCTTCAGTGGACCAATACTAAATATTAGCGGGTAATCTGCAAGTCGATAAGCCCTACAAACAATTTCACTGAAAAATTGCAGATGTACATCGCAGGTGAAATTTGAACCGCTGGAGGTCATACCGCAACACGGACCCCGAGAGAGAGCATTTTGTTCGTTCTTCAAAAGCTGCACGTGTTTAAGCTGGACGTTGCATCGAAACACTGGACACACGTTAAGCCACAAAGCTGGAACGAGGCAGAGAAGCGACATCATTCCAGTTCCATTGCTAATAGCCGAAACGCAGCCCTCTAGAGCATGTGTACCTTGAAAATTGTCCGGCTCATTTTGTTATGGCGGCCCTTACAAACAACCGTGCCAATGGGTGTATCATGCACACTTGCAGAAAATATAAACACACCTATGATATACAGGTGGGTGGAGTTTCCGACGATCCGTGTCCGGATAATCGAGATGCGCCGGTGCGCGGTAGGTACAGCTATACCAAATTAGCACTCAGTTGTGTCCGTGACCGCAGCATCTCCATGGCTAAGTTGTGTCCCTAACTTGCTGTGACAATTCCACGAACCTTAGATCTGAAGCCATAGGCACCCGAGTACTGAAATAGTAGTTCGTTGGAACATGAATTCTTCCGGATTGTAATCACAACATTCGAATAGGAGTGCCTTATCACACTCACATATTGCATGGTTTTCACGGGTCTTAGCATTCGGTTGAAAACATGTCGTATGATCATCGTCTTGACTCGGGGAAATTTGTCCGGGAACACCATTTTTCATTCGTTCTAGTTCTTCAGCTGACAGAGTCGATCACTCAACAGACGGTGTACAAGTGTACACCGCCTGTTGTACACTTGTACAACAGTGTACACTTGTACATACAAGTGTACACCGTCTGTTGTGTTCTCAATGCCCACAATATTGACGAGTGGGCGGGGAGAACTCAGCACAGGGCGCGGTGGCCTGACGCACTCTGCATGTTTCAACGGATGACTCTGTGACCGATATACCATTGCAGGACCTTGGTAGATGCGCTCCCTTCTGGTCAAAACTTACGGATTGCTTATTGCGCATCAATGCTTGTTGGAGTCCTGCTGGTGTGTACTAATGATTTCTTCGAACACGGTGGGTCCTGACTTGAGACTCCGACATCATTCACGCCCAAGGGCAGGTCAGGTCATTTGACCACTCGGCCGGCACGCACACACGCACACACGCTACAAATCCACCAATTCCCCATAGTGAAGTGTGACATACGTACCTTAAACCATCCAATATACTCAATGAAACCCTGCTTATTATGTAATGCAATTATTGCCGAGTGCACACTCACACCAATCCGTGTATTTATTCCCCAGGAACTCCTTCCGGTGCCCACCACGGATCTATTTGGTAATGTGCCGGAGCGCAGTGGCCACTCACTGAGGCCCTGTCGCACTGCCGCCCACATCCTGTCGTCCGTGTGCAGGAAGTCGTGCGCCGACCGGTCAGTCACCTCACTCGGCATGAAGCCGGCACACAGACTGATCCTGGAACAATGGCGCGGGGTTATACACCAGAAGACAAACTGATCCTGTAACAGGGGCACGGGGTTATACACCAGCACGCAAACTGATCCTGCAACAGCGGCGCAGGGTTAGACACCAGCACACAAACTGATCCTGTAGCAGGGGCGCGGGGTTATACACAAACACACAAACTGATCCTGTAGCAGGGGCGCGGGGTTATACACAAACACACAAACTGATCCTGTAACAGGGGCGCGGGTTTATACACCAGCATACAAACTGATCCTGCAACGGGGGCGCGGGGTTATACACAAACACACAAACTGATCCTGCAATGGCGGCGATGTGTTGCGCGTCAGCACACAGACCGATCCTGCAACAGTGGTGCGGTGTTATGCGCCAGCATACTGATCCTGCAACAGGGTTGTAGGGTTATACATCAGCACATACAGTGATCCTGCAACAGGGGTGTAGGGTTATCATACTGATCCTGCAACAGGGTTGTAGGGTTACACATCAGCACATACAGTGATCCTGCAACAGGGGTGTAGGGTTATCATACTGATCCTGCAACAGGGTTGTAGGGTTACACATCAGCACATACAGTGATCCTGCAACAGGGGTGTAGGGTTATCATACTGATCCTGCAACAGGGTTGTAGGGTTACACATCAGCAAATACAGTGATCCTGCAACAGGGGTGTAGGGTTATCATACTGATCCTGCAACGGCGTTGTAGGGCTACACATCAGCACAAACAGTGGTCCTGCAATAGAGGTGTAGGGTTATACATGAACACATTGCTGATCCTGCATCATTGGCGCAGGGTTATGGACCAGCGCAAACACTGATCCTGCAACGGCGGCGCGGGGTTATGCACCAACACACGGACCGATCCTGCGCCAGGCGTCGCAGCCAGCGTGGCTATCCCGGCTCGGACAGTGTCGAGCCAGATGTCCCGCGATGCATGCCACATCAGCCCATGTCGTGGTCCACCAGCTGGCGAGATTAGATCCAGACCCACTGCCCACGAGACCCACTGCCCACGAGACCCACTGCCTCGCGACATGGCGACGCGCTCATTAGCCCCTGGACTATCTGCCCCGCAGACGCCTGGAGACCAGCCGGATACCCAGGAGCTAGTGCGATGGGATGCGAGAGCACATATATTGCCGGACCCTGGCGAGAAGCCTCGACGGGTGAGGAAATCTGCAGTTGGTGACTTCATTTGCATGCACTTATTATCTCCATATTACATTATGAGCAGCGTACTATCAATCTTACAGTCATGTCCAGCATGCTACAATCTACAATCTGCAATCTGCATGCTATGTCCAGTATGCTCCAACACCCAACAGCGGAGAGGCTCCAACACAAACAACGCCAAGGTTCCAACACAAACAGTGCAGATAGCTGCAGACCTGAAGAAAACAACTGTGAATTATCATCATGGGGATCAAGCAAAATATCTGAGTTATTTTTCACTTGCTCACGTTGTACTCTTAAGCTACCGCATCTGCATAACCCACATGAGTTGATGGCGTGCAAAAGTCCCCCTATAATGCGGGCGCTTACTATGCTTACTGCCATTACTGACCTGCAATAGGTGCCAAGTGACCTGTACTGACCTGCTGTCGGTGTCATGCGAGTTTGACTGATCTGCTGTAGGTTTTGCGTAACTTCAACTAGCCTGCTGTTGGTGTGGCATGATCTTCGCTGACCAGCGACATGACCGCGACTGACCTGTGACCCGACTGACCTGCTGTCGGTGCCGACGATCACGCCATCGGAGCGAACTTGCAGGAAGTACTCGTTCTCGGGACGGGGCTCCAGGTCGGAGGGGATTCCACCTCCCATCGGTGTGACCCGAGCCACTAGGATCACCTCGTCGTCCGGTACCAGACGCTGGCGAGCTTCGGCTCCTGCAGGTCATCGACAGGTCAAGGTCAAGTCCATTATCAGAGACCCGAACAGTAATTAGCGGGTTAGCGGGTAGCGGGACATTAGCGGGTTCGAGAGGAGATCGGATGTTCTAGAAACCTCGCACGAGATGGAGAATTATGTAGATTTGGTTCGATCCCAGCCCTTTGCAGCCCCAAAATACTATTTTCCTCCAGAAGGTGGTTATCGGCCAGATGGGCCTAATTTGGATATATATATATATATATATATATATATATATATATACATATATATATATACATATATATATATATTTATATATATATATATATATATATATATATATATATATATATATATATCGACATAGCCATCACGACATAGCCACCGTGATATGGAGTTAATCACGCAAGTAATTGGCAGATGCATGCGTCAGAATATCCAGGGAGAAAATGATTCGCTTCTCAATAATGTACGGCACATAACGAGCGGCATTACTCTGCAGACTCCACTAGGTGCAAGTCAGCTTATTACCGGCGGCTGTAGTCTGGCACTCTATCTTGGCTGACATCGCCCACGATCTGGAGTCGTGCTAATATGATGTGACGGCGACGCCACGAGCCAACACGTCAATATTATCACCTTCTAAACTCCTCCGACAAGTAGGCGGTGCCAGAGCCGCCGCCCGTGCAGCCGCGGGCAGCCGGATCGGCACGATATGGACACGCCGGGGTACTATGAGAGCCGGGCAGGTGGAGCGCGATACGTGCTGAGGTGGTGAACGTGAAGAGTGTACCCGACACAAGTGTTCCAAGAGTACGCATGAATCGCAATTGTACTCATTCAAATTACGTTATATACGAATGGAATTGGCGAAGTTCCAACCCCAGAAAACATTAGAGGAAGCAAAATATTATCGGCGCTGTCTGAAGGAAAAAGGAATCAATCAAAAACAACCGGGATGAAAAAAAACACGGCCCAAGATTATTGCTCGCTAATCGAAATCAAACCACCAAAAATGGACGAATTTCAGAATGCTTGCCATACCTGACCTGGCATTACGCGTAATTACTTTAAGCTTGCTATGCAACAGCTGACGCTGCGGACAGGTTCGAAGAAGAGTAGGTTAGTGGGCTCAACTAGCTCGGGCAGTGCAAGTTATTCAAAGTGATATTAGCCGATTAAAATGATCATAACTTCACAAAACCTGCAAGTTCATTCATCCAACGTCAGAAGAAATGGCAACATCTAGAGCCAGTGCATACACGTATCATTTTTTTGTTTTTGTTCAATTCTTCTGCAACTTCTAACAGCGCAAAAGAACTAATGAAGCCTCTTTGGAAGCATTTGGAACAATTATGTACCATGTAATACCATGTAATAACCCATAATCGCCTGTGAACACTTCCACAGCACGTTGGACAGTTCAGGTGTTTTTTTTTAAGGTGATTCCTTTTTTACTGGTTACAGCAAGTCCAATTTTGAATTATCGAACTGTGTGCAGAGCAATGGCGTCGCCATCTTCAGTTTCCACGTGGGATCCAATCCCAGAGGCGTAGAAAAGATTTCCAAGCAAAGGGGTGAGACCGTGACCGTCTTCCACCCTAGTCCCCGTTCACCCCACCCGCCCATTTGACATAGAAAGTCGAATTTTGGCGAGTTTGTTTCTGCAGCCCAACATTCTCGCCGTTTTTATTCTCATCGTGAAAAATTTCAGATCAGCTGCTCGAAAGCTTAGCCTCTTCTCTTTCCATGTTCATATCCTCCTGCCTAACCGAGACACAAGAAGCTGACCCCACCTACCTCCCAGTCGTAGAAACAAAACGAAGCTTTTTCGCAGTCATAAAATGGTATGTTATCACGCGAGTCCAATAATTTTATACTTTTACGGGTTGGCGTTCCTGCCGTACAAGGCTATTACTATCGTTCGCTATTGCCTAAAAGAAAGCATTTTAGTCATCAGCCAAAGCCTCAATAAAGATGATCCCAGCACTAGCATGGAAGAAGGAAAAATCATGTTCGCTAATTTGCAATACACAGTGCTATGCAATGGCTGCACAACCATTTCAAAGACAACATATCTTTAAGGAGAAGTGAGACAGACAGGCGAGCCCACTCGTCTGGCCCGTCGCTGACCATGGTGACACTGACCGCGACGGAGATCAGCCAGGAGGATCCGTGGCGACACGACGGAGATCAGCCAGGAGGATCCGTGGCGACACGACGGAGATCAGCCAGGAGGATCCGTGGCGACACGACGGAGATCAGCCAGGAGAATCCGTGGCGACACGGTCGGGAGAGTTCATCCACTCGATTGAGATGTCGCATAACAGAAACTGGGGAACTTTAGGAATATGCCGCATCTTAATGAAGCTTACAAGTTTTCCAGGTGGGGTCGGACCTCACCAAAAAAAGTATCAAGTGGTGTCCGGACCCCCAGGAACTCCAACGGTGGCGACGCTCATGGTGTAGAATTTATACTGACAGGTCAATCATATGTTCGAGTCAGCTGATCCTCAAATCTGGATATTTGTATGCAATGTCTCTAAAGCCAATTACTTTTAAAGTGGGAAGAGGTAGGTGTCTAGCATAAGATGATATGAGATGGAAATGGAAATATCAAATCCATCCGCTGTGAGACATGAATTTAGGCATATCTGGAATAACATTGGCATTACGAGGATCCAATTGATTTGAAAAGAAATGTAAGCATACCTCTGAAATGCACAGTTTTACCTCCCTGTGCAGGCACTAGCAGCTTTTCTTTTTAATGGAATTATACCTAGCTTGTTTTTTTTCTGAAAAAGCCTAATCATCCCCATATACTTGTATGCTAAAACACATGGATACATATGAGTTGATATACTTGGTTGGTTATTGGTTTTACGACACGTCGACCGTTGAGTCATATAGCGTCGCCAATCTCTCACGCCGATTGGTCGCGGACGAAGAGTAGCGACAGGTGAGATTCGAACCAACAATCTGAGTTGATATACTTATTTATGCGATTTGCAACAACGTGGGCGGACGTGATAAAACAAATCATACAAAGAGACGTGTAATGAAGATACGTGCTCCAGCAGTATGATGTATATTCTGCTCATCGAAATTTCGCTCACCAGCCAGTAACTGGTTTATTTTCTCGCGCCTTGTTCTTTCTGCTCTATGACTGTTCTATCCTGTTCGTGCTGCTTGAGAAACATGAAAGACAGCAAAATAAAAAGGAGACAAATCCGAGGAAATACCCTAAGAAAACGTAATGACGATCCAATACGTAGCCGATCAGATCATATTTCGATAGCATGAAATTTTGGTTGCGATAAGAATATAATCATGCTGTCCTTTGAAGATTACTTCACTTCACTTTTAATCTAACATGGGCGTGTTACCTTTAATTATTTCGATGTGCACTTACCTAGGAACAACGACCTTCTGAGTACAATAACATTCTTACCTTAATCACGAAACATTAACGTTTTAGACATATTTATATCGCTGGGTGGCTACAACCAGCTTACGCGAGTCAATTCATAATCTAGCTTCAGCCAGTCAAAACCACGCAATGGCATGACGCTCTCAACCATGGTTACAAAGAGGGAATACATAGCATGCTCTAGCCCTATGTTCTAAGAACACAACAGCACCAGATGAACATAGAATATTGCCTCGCACGTGTTCAGTTTGGTGGCAGTCTCACCGTGGAAGATGACGTTTCAAGGCCCCACAGGCCCATACTATTTGCATACAACGCGCAGTTAAAACCTACCATTCGACCTTGACTCATCGCCCGCATGTTTATGTGATTCCACAGAAAAGGCACTAGTAGCGAACGTAACGAATAAAAGGACACCCACATTTATAACTTTTCTTCCCAGGAAAACACGGTACTCCACGTTTTCAAAAAGATGATGAGTGATAAATTTGCTCAAAAATTATTTGCAGTAGTATGGCAGCCGAACAAATTATTCACAAAATCCTTCATTGGCAGGTACAAGATGAGACCACCAGAAGGCATGAATAAAACATCAGTAGCTAGACCATGCGCATGCTGCTCAAAAGGACGGTAAACGTTATCAGTGGTGCGACCTTGTGACTAGCCCAACACAGCCCCACGTCCAAACAGCCGGAGAGGCACTGAGCGGGCGCAGCATCGCCACCTGACCATTTTGGGTTGGCATTCTCGCCGACTCAAACCGCTCCTGTTCGACAGAGTTCAGCAAAAGTCCCGTCGTGCCACCACCGGTCATTTTACACATCTGCCACCATCTGCAGTCGGTCTCCACCATCTGCAGTCGGTCTCCACCATCTGCAGTCGGTCCCCACCATCTGCAGTCGGTCTCCACCATCTGCAGTCGGTCCCCACCATCTGCAGTCGGTCCCCACCATCTGTAGTCGGTCCCCACCATCTGCAGTCGGTCCCCACCATCTGCAGTCGGTCCCTACCATCTGCAGTCGGTCCCCACCATCTGCAGTCGGTCCCCACCATCTGTAGTCGGTCCCTACCATCTGCAGTCGGTCCCCACCATCTGCAGTCGGTCCCCACCATCTGCAGTCGGTCCCTACCATCTGCAGTCGGTTCCCACCATCTGTAGTCGGTCCCCACTACCTGCAGTCGGTCCCCACCATCTGCAGTCGGTCCCTACCATCTGCAGTCGGTCCCCACGATCTGTAGTCGGTCCCCACCACCTGTAGTCGGTCCCCACTACCTGCAGTCAGTCTCCACCATCTGCAGTCGGTCTCCACCATCTGCAGTCGGTCTCCACCATCTGCAGTCGGTCCCTACCATCTGCAGTCAGTCCCCACCATCTGCAGTCGGTCCCCACCATCTGCAGTCGGTCCCTACCATCTGCAGTCGGTCCCCACCATCTGTAGTCGGTCCCCACCATCTGCAGCCGGTCCCCACCATCTGCAGCCGGCCCACACCATCTGCAGTCGGTGGTTCTGCAGTGCTCCCCGTCCATCTACAAGTTGCACGGTGCATGTCAAGCTCGTAAAAAGCAGCGCTGTGCGAACGTCAGCAGTCGCACCTGCAATCATGCTCGCTCAATAACGTGCCGGGCACGTCTGGGACAGGTGACCTTTTGCTGAGAGCTTGAGACCTCCGGCGTTTCGATGGGGCTATTTTATGACAGTGCTGACCTTTCCATTGCGAAATCGATGAAGGCCGACCAACAATGCCGCAGGAGCTTCGTCGATGGCATCACGGAGCCAACACAATTCGACTGTCTATATTTATTTATGCTAGAGTTTTTCACTGATGGACACGGTTAACTACGTGTGGAACGCTCAGACCGATGAGGTTGATATCATCTCAGATAACAAAATATCGTGACTGCATGAAAGAAACAAAAATTGAGCCCCTATCCCTATAGGCATCACGTCAACCCATAATAATAAGATGCACACCGATATCGGTTTAATCTCTACGATTTGCAAAAAAAAGTTATTCAGATCTTCAAATCAGGTGGTTTTCCTCCATTTTTTAAAGAAGGAGTCCCACGGTATGCATGCGTAAAAGAGGGAACTTCATCATAGGGGAAAGGGGACGAGTGGTCTAGGGGTAAGATGTTCGTCTCACAATCGAAAGGTTGTGGGTTCGAGTCTCGCCTGTCGCTACTCTTCGCCCGCGACCAATCGGCGTGAGAGATTGGCGACGCTACATGACTCAACGGTCGACGTGTCGTAAAACCAATAACCAACCAACCATCATAGGGGAAAATGACTATACCTGAATGACGTCTCAAGTATATCAAGACAAAATCAATACTGCGGAATAAGGGTTCAGATAAGGTAGTATTAAAAAGCAATACTATAATTTGCTAAGTAGGAAATTTAAAACAATAACGCTTCTACTTCAAGCGGCCAATTCTATTATCATATCACACACTAACCAAAAATCCAAGTTTGATATATTTCAACTACACTATACATTTTGCTTTTTTCACGAAAAATTTGTAGCAATGAACAGAACTTTATTGATGCTATTTTGGATCGTAGCACTTTCCGAAATGATTTGTTGCAATCATCCCGCAAATCACTATTTTGACCACCACCACGTGCGATCCACTGACCAAATGAGTCTACAGACACTGTCCGGAAGACCTGCCGGCACGTTGAGCCTCCGAAGTGTGTTCCAATCATGATTATTTGCATTAATCCCACAGGTGAGGCAAGCTTTGACCTTTCTCATAACCCTCTGCACCGTGGCTTGACTCTCCGCATGAATATAGACCACTAACTGTATATTCATCTCAGGACAGAGTGATCGAGAACCCCGAAAAATAAACACTCCAGAAGAGTGATGTTGCCAGTGATAAAAAAAAAGAGCTCAACTGGCCTCCTCGGCAATGCAAGTACTCGTGCATGCATCGGCGCGAGCGGCGTTTGCATATCAGCAACATTAGATCACTTTGATCTTGAGCAATAGATCAATGGGAGTAGCCATGGTTTGACCATTGAAAGAATGACAATGCTAAGGTCATTTGGTTAAAAAGTTCCACTTCTTGCGTGCATTCGTTTTTGGCAATCGAAGATAGCATGTTCTGCCGTCTTCCCATCCACATTCGATAACTCGCTACCATGGTCACGCACTATTGTACACAAAAACACTGGCTTCATATTTAGCGAAGGTTTCCCGCCTGCCTTCCTCCAAATAACACAGCGAGTCAGAACTCCAATATTTCCTGCCGTACCACACAGGTAACTATCGTCATTTCGGTCCGGGTGGACGCCATCTCTATCCGTCCCATCACCTAGTGCATGTCCGTTCCATCACCTGGTGCATGTCCGTCCCATCACCTGGTGCATGTCCGTTCCATCACCTGGTGCATGTCTGTCCCATCACCTGGTGCATGTTCTACATTACGCTCACGCCGAGCTTGGCATTCCATTCTTGTCGACCACGCCGCCAGCGTGTCCGGATGGTGTGCTGGAGTTAGTGTTGGCTAAGACGTGTCTTCATAGCACTCGATGGAGCACTGAAGCCCCGTCAGACCGTTACCAGTGAAGAACGGATCTCAGTCCAGTCGTAAACGTAACACTTACACGCTAACGCTCTGTTTACATTGCCGCACTGCATAGCATCAGCAATGCAGTGCATGCAGTGGTCGTGGCAGAAGCAGTAGCCGGCATGGTGCATCCATTCCACCCTGAGCTCGAGTCGGCCGAGCATCTCGTAGGTATGTAGGCCACTATTTACTATATAACAATGAACGGTAAGTTGTGCCAAATCGATCATCGGTGCCTTCAGGAAGACTTATTTTCTCAGTTGTCAGGTCGACTAGTGGTTTCTTGCCGTAGTAGATGACTGGAACAACTTTACTTTGTCACTTTTTAGAACCATGTCGAAGATCTCTGACAACATTTCCGATCGCTGGTTTAAACATTTTGTTTCAACTGTACACACTGTGGATTAAACTATAGAAGCTATGGATGCCGGTGACAATATTCGACATTGTTCCGAACACTCCGAAATGCACCGAATAAAAATAAGCCTGATGGCTAACAAATATTCCCCGGCTTTTCGATGAGTTCACCATGGGACTTGCATCCAATTCAGCAAATGGAATTCGCTTCGACTGACTAACATTCCGATTCGGCGAACAGCTGAAAGGCGGTGGAAGGCAGCCCATGGGCTATAATTCCATGGGACATCAGTTTATGACATGATGCATAGCAGGGTGAAACCACGACCCAAAATCAATTGAAAAAACAAACTACGACACAGTAGGAATTGCATGTATACACATTCAATCTCAAAGTCACCTTGCCACCAGGAATTAGCATTACGTACATAATCTCTATAAATTTACAACCCGGGAACAATGTATTCAACCACATACAGACAATGCCTCCACCAGTGTACCACGACATTGTTCAGAACCTCTACCCGCCCATGGCAACACGAATACCATTTCCCAGTGATGGACTACCCTGGGGAAAAAGGCAAGCATTTCACCAACGCCGCCGAAATTGGGAAAGGCCGGGTTTGAATGAAAACAGAGCCGTAAAGCGGCCCAGCCTGCGGTGACGATCACATAATGGCCGCAGGCACGAAAATAGCCCCGTCGTGGCGTGGCTGACTAACCGTCGTCCAACATGACAACCCAGCCGGGGGGGGCAGGGGCACGGTAACTAGCTGCCGCAGGTCAGCAGAGCGATGGGGGCTGGTCAGGGAAGGCGAAGATGGTGGCAGGTCAGGCGAAACCTGCACCCAGGTCAGGAGAGGCGGCGCGGCCATAACGCGTGCCACTCCGCCGTAGCTGACGGAGTGTTGCTGCAGCCAAACTCTCGGAAGCAGGAAGCGTCTCTGGTCACTTTATTGTCGTTACTAATTGTATACTTTACTGAGTTGTGTAGGCCTTGCAGCGTCACCACTATCTGAAGTCGAACGGCGCAGGGAAGCCGGAATGGTGAAATTGCAATGACGACGAGCAGCATGCGAACCTAACACCTCATATAGGAACGAGAGAAGCGAATTCATGGTCCATCAGGATATCGGCACTCCAACGCCTTTGATCAATTTTGAAGTATGTTGCTGCATGTATATATATATATATATATATATATATATATATATATATATATATATTATATATATATATATAACTTTATTCAAATTCACTATCTTTTCCTGCGCATTTAATTGTTCCAAGAAGCCTAAATGCAATCGTGGAAATGACCCCAGAAGGAGTAGGAAGGATCATTCACGTCAAGTTGCTTCATTGTGTGTAAAGCCGTACGGATGCTTTTACAAAATGGGAGGGCAGCTGCTCCTCAAATTCTCATGTTCACTGGTGCCTACGCTATGTAATATGGTGGCGCCCTCATGCAGTAGCTTCAGGTGATGAATAGTCACACCCAAGGTTGGATTTATATTTTGGTATCTTGTATTTGAGAGGAAAATGTTTGGGTCATCTCATTCGTAGAGAACACCTGATTCTTAGATCAGAAACCTCATGCTGTAATTTCCAATAAGATAATGGGCATTTCATGAAATAGCAAGGGCTTGCAGTCATTGGCAAACACCACCATTCATTCTCTCAGTAAGAAAAGTAGTGGTTTGGATGTCAAAATCCAGGAAGAGACTGTTTCCAGCTCTGGTCAGACGCCCCGCAGTTGACCACGGCCGGAGTTGACCACGGCCGGAGTTGACCACGACCGAAGCTGAGCGGGGCCGGAGTTGACCAGGGCCGGAGTTGACCACGGCCGGAGTTGACCACGGCCGGAATTGAGCGGGGCCGGAGTTGAACACGTGCAGGTTGGGTTGCATCGGCACCTGGATCGATTACCGGGCAACGGGAGCATCCCAGCCACCCGAGAGTTTCGAATGTTCCTCCCGAGGTTACAGAGATTAGGAGGTAAGGTCATCGCGTTCAAAGCCATTGCCACATGGTCTTCTGGAAAATAGCAGAATCCCACATCATCTGATTCAAATGAGTCAAATGCTCGACAGCCCTATCTCTGAACATGGAACGAAATTGTTGTATATATTTATACGAAGTCATACAGCATGACAGTGGGAAAACACTTTTTGACATGAACGTTATATTTTTTTTTACAGAAAAAAGATCATTGATCAAAAATTGCACGATTTGTTTAATTTTATGTCTATTTATGAATAATTGTCGCTACCTAGCAACCACGAGCAAAACATAGGTCATACGGTAATTCCTGAGTGGTGTGGATTTGCCCATTATACCAATTACACCGCTGATCATGTTGAAAGAAACTTTATTTAAATGTCCCATACACATATGCGGCTACATCTAAGTACAGTGCCAATTACGGAATGTAAACAGTCAGGGTCTAAGATTAGCTTGAGGGTTCAACAACCACACCACAGAATAGTTGACCGAGTCATACTGTGACAATTATAAACTTACATGGAAGAAATGGGCAATTTCCACGGTACAAATGTTATTGAATGCTATTTTCCAAATAGTTCAATAAAAATAATCATTTCCTTGCCCTCAGACGATCTACCATTCGATAAAAACCTTGAAACAAAAACTATTCGCCTCACGTTGAGAGATAGCGTTTTCGAGTTTGGACTCACTTGAATTAGGTGTTGCACAGATCTCACGAATTAGTGGTGCTTAAATTCCCGCATGACACCGCCACGGTTCCGCCCCTTTAATGTTCATTAACATGTCAAGTGAGACACTTGTTTTTATATCCATTGGGGAGAACCAGTCTTCAGCTTGGATGCTTTTTGGAGGCTTTTATCTAGCCACAAATCGTTAAGATCATCGGAATATCACCCGACTAACTACTTTCTCTTCTCATGGGATTTAGGAAAAAGGAAACCCTCTAAAATTCTGGCGTGCCGTCAGATGCATGGCTTCCACCACTCTCAAATCCACGCAGCTATCTTTTACGTCGCACTGAAACGCATTTATTGAAGAGTGTGGCAGAAATTGTGCTCTTTGATAGCACGCTTTCTAGAAATGTTGGGATCTCTCACCCGTGCCCAGGGCACGCTTGCCATCTTTGTCACACCTGTTTTGCCGTGGTACTCAACGGTCTCGTACCCAGGGCACGCTCGCCATCTTTGTCACACCTGTTTTGCCGGTTCTCTTCGGTTTGATTACCCTGAGCCCAAAACTCTTAATGTTTAGTTAGGCTTTGCTCATTGCTCCCTTATTTGAATTGTATTGCCCGACATAACACTGCCATATCCGTGTTTTCCACTGATCCTTTCATCGTTTCATTGAATACATAGGGCTAAAATTACATGATAATAACGCAAGGCAGACGGTGAGCATGGAAACACTGAACCTCCTACAGTAGCCTAGAGATGGCAGGGAACATGACTTCATAGCCATTTATCCCAGAAGGGGGAGGAGAGTGGCATGAAACGCTTCGGTTGTACGGCGAACATTTGCATGAGGGTATATTATTTGACATCTAATTTTCTTGTCACCTTCTCATTGCACCAATCTAAATTCACGTATTTTTAAGATTCCCGTTTTATTTCGGCAACTGCAAACGGATAATTGTCCTTTGGACATTGGCATCAGGAGCATGACAACAATTATTTCAGCTGCAGAACGTCCCAAGTCTGCAATGCCGGAAATGTTTTTGCTCCAAACCAGACGGCTTCCGCTGGGATCACATTCGCCAACACATAATTGAGCTTACGATGAGCATGTGTATACACCAATATCGGTATGCACAGCAGGCGAAAATGCGCGCCAGTGCTGGCTGACGTCACGTTTTCCATGGCCATCATTCATGATGCAAATATACAACAGTTGGGAAAAACGTTGGCGTACCACCAGTGAAGGCGATTATTATTTTGGTGATGGTATCTGCAATAGTCATGCAGATGTACACTGACGACGTTAATACTAGAGGGTGAGGGGGCGGGGGTGTTGACGACAGATCTATCAGCAGGCATGATAGCCGAGGCTGGGCAAGTTGGCACGGTGCCAGTACGACAGGCGGCACCTCTTGCCCGTGTTCGTGCATCCCAGCTCCCGCGCTCAGGACCGCCAGACGCGTACATGGATATAAGACGGGATATCGGAGGAAACGCCACCCCAAACCCACCCCCACCCCCACCACCACCCCCACCACCACCACCACCACCACCACCACCACCACCACCACCCGCACCACCCTCCCTCCACACCAACCGAAATTGGGCTACTTTGAAATAAAATACGCAGAAACCAGCATTGTCCTATCCAGACCAACACCGTTCTAAAAATATAAAATAAAATACTTAATCGATCCCACTGCTCACATTGGTCTCATGGTGAGTGTATGGGTGCGCCTGTAATGTTCGCGTCTCCAGCACCACTGAATACCGTCCTGAATGACGAATGCCTGCTTGACTACCCAGAACTGATGGTTGCGACAGGCGCCCGCCGCGGGAAGCCGCACTCCTGTTTTTGCAACCATCGTTTCGCAAGCGTATCTGGCAACAACGGGCGCAAAGGCCGGCACACACGGCCGAGTGGAAACCCGAGGGGGATGAGCACTGGGAGGGATGAGGGATGCTGACTATGGCAGCTTTCCACTCATGCGTTCCACGCGATCGAGCGCTTTTGCGCGTTGTCATCGCATCGTCTGCAGTAGCAGGTTTCGAACGAGGTGCGGTACACGCCCAGAGACTTTGCGCCGGCCAACCACAACAGAAACCGAACAATCGCAACAGCTTGCGGAGATGAAGTGTGGATGGAACTTCCCTGAATTGTTTAGTGGCAACGATTATGCCATAGTTAGCCGACTAGTGATTTCATTTCAGGAGGGTGAACCACGCAACATGTCCCATTCACACCATCAGTAAAGGATCATGAAATTGACCACGGCTGCCCTCGCATGTGATGGTTGGAGAGGCTGAACATGACTGCGGTCCAGGGTGCTTCGAATGTGATTTCCAGCACACCAGGAGTCGCAAAGCACCTGAAGTTGTACAATTACCCGACAATGGGCACGGATAAATGGATGGCTGATGCGAAAATCAATACAGAGACTACGCTCCGCGGTTGAGCACGGGCGCAATTTATCGCGGCCGGAGTTGAACGCGTGCAGCTTGGCTTGGGGACAGAATTGAGGACAGAGAGGACAGAATGCTATTACGAGCGAGGGCCAAGTCAGAGCGGGTCTACTGTCATGTATATACGAACGGTCGAACAAGCTTTACACGATCGATGCGGACGGACTCCACTGCGCTCGACCGTCACACTTAAACTGGGTTTGGTTGGTGCGATAGCCATTTGTCTTTCTTGTATTTTCATTTGTTTCGCCATTTGGCGATTTTCTGAAGCTCACCTACAGTTATTGTTAATGGATTTTAATATCGGAAGTCTTCCCACAAGTCTGGAATCACATCAGGTCCAGTCATGGGCCAACCGCACGCAAACTGCCCAAATTCAGTGTCTTGACGCCGGATGATCCCAAAATACTTCCCGTCGGCGTGCGGTGCGACCTCGGCTGCGCCCGCGGTCCCAGATAGTCCGCCAGCTGCTGTCGGCCGAGCGACTCAAGGCGGCAGCTGGCAGCCGCACCTGCCCACACTGCCGCCAACAGCACACACGCCAAACGGTCTACAGGTGGTGCGTACTCGAGCCGGGGTCGCCAGTCGGCGCCAGCCGGGGTCGCCAGCCGGGGTCGCCAGTCGGCGCCAGCACGCCCTGCACCACTCACTCAACAATGTTTGCGATGTGCACCGCAGCCGCCTCAGAGCGTGGGCATCGTGCATGCGTCACGGATTGCAGCCCACACGCATGCGCCCGCGCACCTGCACTCGCGCTCGCACCTACACTTACACTCACACTCGTACTTATATTCGCACTCGCGCATGCAAGCACAGACGCTGACATATGGGCTAAGTTTTCATGCGTACTTGGACAAGACAAATAACTTCTTTTTTTCGGGGGGGGGGGGGTACCCTGAGAGTTCCGTATGGAATCGAAAGCTTTTAGGACACTTCTACAAGTGAGCATGTAAGGGCTAGTCTGAATGCAGGCGAGTTCTCAAGAACGAAAACAGGGAAGTTGTTCCATATCCATTATCTTGAACTGTTAATTGGCTTTCATAACAGATTGTAAATAATGCTGCTATAGAATACCCACCAACAAAAATATGTACACCCCATGCCCATGGCCTGGACGAAATAAATTCCGTAACATCTCCTCGATAAAAAAACAGCCTTAATGTTTTTGGAGGGACCCAACGCACTAAGCTTGGGCAATTCCTGCTGAGGCTACGGAAGGCCTGACACTATTTGCCTGAGTGGACTTCTCCTGAGCTGTGTAAGCAAAGCAACTCTTAGGTTTGGATCCCTCCTGCCAAAACCTCTGCCGAAGTAAGTATCTAGAAGACCAATTCCTGACAACGTATCTGCGAGCAAAGGACCAAAAGAGGCGGCACAGACGACCCCTTGCAGGCCTCGGCAAACACCTGAGGTGTTGGGAGAGGTTCGTCACAACAGATCCTCCTTACCCCTCCCCCTCCCCCTCTGCACATGCTATCCACCCGGGACGGATTATGGTACGTCATGTATGCTTTAAAAAACACATTTCGACTCAATTGATCTTACCAGACATGCATACCATTAAGAAAAATAACTCGGTAGCGTGGGAGCCATTTCCCGGAAGGAGCACTGGTGCTTGGCGCAGCCTGTTGTGACAATGAATTCACCGTCGAAAATCTCATCAGACAATTCGACTTCAACGGCCTAACTTCAACCGAGAGTTTATCATGCCTGCGAGGCTCAGGCAGCCGGGTCACCCCCTCCCCTCCATCCGGCCCTTATCTGGTTGAAAGCCGAACTTCACGGGCTAGAATCATTAGCGCTGTATGCATCTCGGGGATACGATCCGACACAGATGGGTTCCAAGTCCAGAGTTCTACGACGTCGTCACCCGAACCTAAGATTTGGGTGGCGATACACCACATTCCCATAACACTGACTCCTGTTTACGGGAGTTGCATAGTATGCGCAGTACGTCAAAGGGATATAAACTAACATATTTTGTACTTGCGTCAGTTTAATTTCAAGCCCCGAAAGCCTATAATCCCGAGTCGAGGAAGGACTGGGCGCAGGAAATGATTATCTCGGATTTTTCCGGAATCAATTAGACAGCGAAATTAACGTTAAAGGTTCTTACACCAGGCTTTTCTTGGAACGTCTCTCCATGGAAATCATGTCTATTCGTCAGCAAATGTGCGGCGGAGATGGTGTACTGTTGGGCTTCCCGCTGGTATGCGCTACAATTGTCATTCAAATATGCTCACATATACACCTCTACATACACATATGCATGCAATTACCAGTGATACATATATACATGTGAATATATAATATATATATATATATATATATATATATATATATATATATATATATATATATATATATATATATATCTCTATATATATATATATACATATATACATATATATATATATATATAGATGTATTACACCGAAGCACTTCGGCCGCAAATTGCTTACATTCAATATATTTAGTAAATAGTTGGGCTAAGACCTGTCACTAACTAGTTGACCTATTTGGTGTTAAGAGTGCTTCAATCGCCGGTGGCCATGCTACCCCTTGCTAACTACACACCCCACTACAAATGTATTGGCTGAAGGCGTCGGTACTGTCGTGACCTTGACCAGGTCGCGGAACCCCGAAATGATCGGCGACCGATCTGTGGCCGCTTGCGTGACCGGTGGCAGAGCTGGGGCCGCTAACGTGACCGGTGGCAAGGCTGAAACCGCTAACGTGACCGGTGGCAGAGCTGGGGCAGCTAACTGACCGGTGGCAAGGCTGGAACCGCTAACGTGACCGGTGGCAGAGCTGGGGCAGCTAACTGACCGGTGGCAAGGCTGGAACCGCTAACGTGACCGGTGGCAAGGCTGGAACCGCTAACGTGACCGGTGGCAGAGCTGGGGCCGCTAACGTGACCGGTGGCAAGGCTGGAACCGCTAACGTGACCGGTGGCAGAGCTGGGGCCGCTAACGTGACCGGTGGCAGAGCTGGGGCCGCTAACGTGACTGGTGGCAGAGCTGGGGCCGCTAACGTGACCGGTGGCAAGGCTGGAACCGCTAACGTGACCGGTGGCAGAGCTGGGGCCGCTAACGTGACCGGTGGCAAGGCTGGAACCGCTAACGTGGCCGGTGGCAGAGCTGGGGCCGCTAACGTGACCGGTGGCAGAGCTGGGGCCGCTAACGTGACCGGGGGCAGAGCTGGGGTAGCTAACTGACCGGTGGCAAGGCTGGAACCGCTAACGTGACCGGTGGCAGAGCTGGGGCCGCTAACGTGACCGGGGGCAGAGCTGTGGCCGCTATCGTGACCGGTGACAGAGCTGGGGCCGCTAACGTGACCGGTGGCAGAGCTGGGGCCGCTAACGTGACCGGTAGCAAGGCTGGGACCGCTAACGTGACTGGTGGCAAGGCTGAAACCGCTAACGTGACCGGTGGCGGAGCTGGGGCCGCTAACGTGACCGGTGATCGAACTGGGGCCGCTAACGTGACCGGTGGCAGCTGGGGCCGCGAACGTGACCGGTGGTAGAGTTGTGACAGCGCTGTGGCCGAGCTGTGGCCGAGCTGTGGCCGAGCTGTGGCCGAGCTGTGGCCGCGCGGTCCTCGGCTGGGCTCGGATTATGCTCACCGGGTCGTGGAAGCAGAGCCTCTAGTCTGAGAGCTTCCTGCAACCATCGGGCGATGGTGGCTCGGGCGGCAGACCAGCACGGGCTTAGCAACTGATGTGAAGGAGCAATACGGAAATTTGCATGCGTTGTGAAGCACAATGTCTGCTGCCAAACCTAATTAACTCCATGGTGGTGAAGGCAAGGGTGTGTAGTCTGTTATATTGCGTGCTGCCTAACCTAATTATCACCATGGTGGTGAAGACGGTCAGGCTGTGTGGTCTATTAGATTGCCTGCTGCCTAACCTAATTAACTCCATAGTGGTGAAGGTAAGGTTGTATAGTCTGTTTGATGCAGCAGGCTATGGAGATCCTTTTTACCACACAATCTTAAAAGGTCTTGATAATCCTATGCTGCCAGTCAGACCTCACACAGAGACACGCACGCTTCCGCCAGCTAGATAATTCCAAGCTGGGCCTCCAAACGCACCAAAAGCTGCCGTTAATCGTGTGCTTGTGACAAGCTGATCAAGCTCCGGTACTGACAAGCTCCGGTATTGGTCGAAAGCCAGGTGTTTCATCCTAGACTGAAAGAATCTGAAGAATTTGATGAGAGCTCAGAGTGCCCGCAGAATGACCTTTTGCTGAAACACAAGTACATCGGTCGGTTGAACATGGCTGTTGGTTCTGAAGGCACACGATAGGTGCCAGCCATGCGGTCCACGTGTCTCCCTTGTCCACCTGTACAGACTTCAAGCCCTGAATTCCCAAAATGCATTTCTCATAATGCTCTAAGTTAGGATGGTATTGTGAGTTTCCGAAGTCGAAATAAGCTCATTTGAGCATCCCGGGAAGAGCAATGACCACTGAGTCAACAAAATAATTTACCCTGAACAAAACTCACTGAACTTCGATTGTCGTTTGCATCAACGGAATCGGTCCATTGGTCACACAGAAATGAGGAGGACAAAGCGCCCCCCCCCTCCACCTCCACCTATTGACCCGTGTGACAAATTCTACATCAGAATCACGCTAATTAACAATATTAATCATCAAGCGGTTCGGATTGCTCGAAAAAAAATGCGCTGGAGACTATCTCGACATTACGAAACCCATGAAGCCGAACACCAGCTATAGTCTGATGCTACTTGTAGCACAGCCCCGATATGTTCTGACTGCTCCCCCGGATTTAATTGAAAATGCATCACAGGGGCACTCTTAGCAAGGGAGGGGGCACTTAAGTCGGGGGAGCGGCATAATTCTGGATTTCTACCCTCCCCCTCTTGGCCAAGTCGTGGATCAACTGCTAGCTGGCAGGTGAGGCAAGGGAGGGAGAATTTACGTTTCGAAAATATAAAGAAAAAATGACAAAAACGTTGACACTGTTTGTTTTGCTTATTGGGTGCTTCACGACGCACTTCATGCACGATCACGGCTAATGGTGCCGCCCACACTGTTTCGCCAGTGGGCCGCGGGATTGGAAAATGTTTCGAGTGGTTCGAGTGTTTAACCCGGACCTTTGGCACCCAGAGTCCAACACCTTAGCTACTCGGCCATCCCCGCCCCGTTGATACTGTTTCTGCATTCTCGTCGGCGATGTACATCGGCGGAGAAAACTGGCCCCTCTCACATTGCTCGATATATCTGTCAGCAGAGCAACTCCAAATCGCACACATTGCCGCTCCTAATCACGCAGTACACTCGGGACGAGTTGTTTACGATGTCACACCAGCCGAAATTCAATCCCCCAGCGTTCGGCACCAACGCAATTACCCAATCCACCGCAAAATTGCCAGCTATCCACGCGGCAAAACACGCGCGGACGGCGCTCAGTAGTGGCAAGCACACGGTTGCGTTGGCGTTATTTATCAGGCCGGTCACGATGCCGTGAGGCGTCCGACAGCCCACCGAGCTGAGCTGTCCGGTCGCGGTCAACGCGAATGGATTGCTTTGTTGTGGTGCCACATTGTTGTTGCGTCACGCGTTGTGTCGCACGATCAAACGACCACGTCGGTTCCGGCTCGCCGCTCCTCGCCAAGGGTGCCACCGGCATCGTCTCACGTTACACCGCGGTGCGGAGCAGACGGGAGGTGCGGACGAAACGTGCGGAGCAGACGGGAGGTGCGGACGAAAGGTGCGGAGCAGACGGGAGGCGCGGACGAAAGGTGCGGAGCAGACGGGAGGCGCGGACGAAAGGTGCGGAGCAGACGGGAGGTGTGGACGAAAGGTGCGGAGCAGACGGGAGGTGCGGACGAGCCGTCACACTATCAATCCCGCGTGCCGACGCTCGAACGCCTGCTCACAAGAAGTGGGCGGCGCCGGGCGGACGCATGTCAGCCTCCATGAATAACGGAAACGGAATGGAATGACCAAACGCATAGATATAGATATAGCAGGGGCGGATCCAGGAATTGTCACGGGGCGCATTTCCGGAGGGACGCCACTTCGAAAGTACCTGGAATGGCGCCTCCGGCTGAAGTAAGGGGGTGGGTACACTCGGGCCTTACCGAAGGGACGCTATTCGTTCCAAGGGGGTGTCTTTTCCTCTCAGAGGGGCGACTCTGGCCCGTTTGGCTGGGGCGGCGCCCAGCGAAGTTCCAGCGGGATCGCAGGGGAACTGAACTGGCCGCCATTTCGACACGAGTCCGGGCAGTACGCCGTCTCCGGGGACCCAGGTAATGCAATGGGGTGAAAGTTCGGCCAGGCAACACAAGTCGCGCGACATTCTTGAAACTCAGATTCGAGTGATGCAAGTTGTGTGGTTTTAGAACTTGATTGCGTCGAATGCACACCGGGTGGTGTCTGCAAAGTGCACCGATTCGTGACGGGCCACCGTCGCACGGCGAGTGCTGGCCGCGATGACCGCTGCTCGTCGACTCCGCCACGGATCTCGCCCGGTCGCACGACCAATCATAAACAGCGCCACGGACAACGGCAGCGCAGGGTTGTGGGCAAACGCTCATTGTCGGCTATGCAACGTCATAGCGTCAATGCTAAAACTCATACATTTGGGATGGGAGCAACTGCTCCCGGTCCCCTACTCCGTCGTCCCTGATCACGGAGCGTGCAAACTTGCATACCACTATCCATGGTTGCAAATCAAATCCAACCAATTGCGGTAAATTTGCAGGGTATGGAGGTCAGGGACCACTAGAGTTGATTTCCCCACGGCGGCATGGCGACCAGCTTGCGGCACCGGAAAATCAATGGAGCGCACAGAGGGTTAAAGTAATGGTGAAGCGACGCTGTTCTTAACTTACGACAAATCTGCTGAGGCGCAACCAGGATTTTCTTAAGGAGAGAGCTGAGGGTGACCAGTGGCGCGACCAAGATTTCGCTATGAATGGTATCCGACTATTCCCATCACCTTCCCCAAATCGAAGAATTCCTCGGATTGCCGGCACATTGCTTCATTGTTCAATGTATTTTGAACTGTTTGTTTCCATGCTAAACAGGCTTTCTTCGATACGCCGGGCTCAGGCCCGGTCACCAGCCCCCTCCGTTGGGTCGACCTATGCATGTGGGTAATGGCAACAGACGAAACCAATAACGAATCGCATTGTACCGAGTCCCGGACAGCTGCACTGCAGATTTAAGGAACTCTAAAACTGAAGCACGCGACTGGACTGTGATTCCGGTGTTGCCTTCATCAGTGGTTAACAAGAACGGTGAGTGGCCCTCCCTCCCCGGCCGGACGCAGGTTAAGGTTAAGGTTAAGGTTAAGGTTAAGCTAACGTTTGTCGACAACTGTCTGCCATCTGTGTAGGCGAAAACAAAACCTCCAAACTAGGTGCGAGGCGTCCAAACTCGGGTGCGCCATTCCTATCGACATATGATCAGAGTTCAAAATATTAACATGGGTAATGTACTGATGGATGATGCACTGGGTTGGATCTGTACTTTGTGGAGAAGAAAATGTCGTCATGGAATATGGTGAGGAATTTTTTTCAAACCTGTGGCACCAGAATCTCAGTTTGTACTTTCTAGTAAATATTGCGCAGTTCATCTAGCAAATCTATCACAGAGCAGTTCATCGTGAAACAGCACCATTCATCCTCCAAATGTGAAAAATGAGATGATATTTTTCTGGAGAGAACGATGTTCTGGATGGCAAAAATCCAGGAACAGCATATTTGTCCAACCCTGATGATGCACGGACCACAGACGCGGCACGGAATGGCCTCCGGAAGCACACGAACTGGCCTTTCTCAAGCATCACAGCTGTCCCACAACGAGTTCTCTGAAATAACGTTGATGATTTTAGCACGACCACGTCTTGATCGAGGAAGCGGTTCTGAAGTCGCCGTCTCAGAGCTCCGGCGGTCGTGTTCAGACAAGCGCTCAAAGTCGAGCTCAGAGTGATGGCTGAGCCAGCCGGCGACCATCGATCGGGCGCGCCTGGGCAGTGCAGCCTCTCGCCGGGCAGTGGGTCGGCCAGCCCTGCACCTGGTGCAGGGCTGGCCGACCGGCGTGCGACAGCTAAAGATGCCCGCCGGCCTGCACCGAGCAGCACGCCGCGCGCCCATTTCGCCACGGCTCGGGGACAGCTCAGCTCAGCTCAACTCAGCTCAGCTCTCTGCCGTCGATTGAGCGCGCACTCAATCGCAGCACGGTCGGATCGGCGCACGTGGGCGCGCATCTCGCCGCTACGAAGGTCTTCGGCGGCTGCCATATTGATTGTCGGCACGACACGCACAGGCGCGTATCCTGTTTTCGGCGCGGCCGCGCGCGCTGTGAATCAGCGCTGGCCGCCTCCGCCCGATTCTGTTGTGGCAGCCCCCTCCCCCCTCCCCATCTCAGTCCTGACGTCAGACATGCCGCGACGGCATTCTTAGCCAGCGACGTCGTCAGCGCCTCACGCGGCTGCGCTCCGCCAAGGTGGCGGCGCGGAGAGGCCGGCGTCGTCGCTGGACCCGACCCTGTAACTGCCGGCCGGCCCGCAGTACGCGTCGGCCGCCTATTGATCTTCCGACGGCACCGGCACGACGTCGATTCGATTACAACCCGGCAGAGACGCCACCATTCACCGCAGCCAGACCAGGTCGGCTCTCTCCCGTCGGGGGCCACGAGCGTGGCCGAATCTCTGGCACGTCGCGAGCCCCGTTGCTTGCCACGCTGGCAGCGGCAGCGGCAGCGGCAGCGTCAGCGACAGCGGCAGCGGCAGCGGCAGCGGCAGCGGCAGCGGCAGCGGCAGCGGGACCGGCACCGGCCCGGTCCGGTCCGGTCCGGCACCGGCCCGGCCCGTTCCGGCACCGGCCCGGCCCGCTCCGGCACCGGCCCGCTCCGGCACCGGCCCGGCCCGGCCCGCTCCGGCACCGGCCCGGCCCGCTCCGCGCCGCAGCTCCGCCGACGAAAAGCCACAAAGATGACCTTCGTCACTACATTGTAAACTAACCCCTGCGCGGCGGCCGGTGCCGGCGCTTCCAGACAACTGCACGACGACAACTGCAGCCGGCTGTGCGGCTGTCCAGTCCACCCGCCCCAGAGAAGCCGGCACCAGTCTGGCACTGGTGCACCTCCTTGCTCAGTTACTCATGGGCGACCCGGAACCTGTAATTATTAGTGATTTAATGGCGTTGAACTGGCTGTTATTCACTTATTTTTCATCAGTCATCACGTTAGCTCGTGCGAACAGTTGGGACTCTGGGAATTCATCGGGCGAAATTGATTTGCCGGTACCTTTGCGATTTGAGCTGTTCGGACACCCATGTTTCCTGGTTCAACACCGATAGATCAATTGTTGTCCCTTGTATCACTCAGACCCCTATGCCATTTTTACATGAGCATCAATCACCACTGTGAGTTGGCGCGGTGGGGACGACAAAGCAGCCACAAGTGCCATAGCTTACACACACGATATTAGTATCTAGTTTCAACACACAACAGTTCCCACCACACATACACATACACGAGAAGCAGTACGACGTACGTCGCTACGTGCCTCTCGCACTACGCTGTCACCGCTGTATGCGCTACGGCCACGGTGAACGTGCGTGCGCGCCACCAGAACCATGCTGTGGCCGGTGTACAGCACATCACTCAACGTCCGACTGCATATCGACCGAAAGGAAATGTGCAACCTGTGATGGGCCGCATCCCGCCACTGACCCTGACTGCCCCAAGTGGGCATTCGAGAGGGAAGTGTGCCGGTATACGGCAGCTGAGGGTGTGCCACACACCGCAGCACGCCAACACCTGCGCAACAACCCTACCACCTCCACCTCAAAAACTGCACCTTTCCAATGCCCACCCGCCGCCTGGCGCAGCTATGCAGCTGCACTTCCCTGACCTCCGAGACCCACATCCCGGCCAGCACAAGCACCCACCCATCCTACCAACCCACCAACAGCCGGCTTTTGGAGTCCAGCACACCTACCTCCTCAACGCCCCACCCGTCCTCGATATCACTCTCACCGCACCATATTCCACCCAACGCCACCCCACTGCGGACCCGGCCTTCTCCCACATCCGCCCCACCGCGGGCCCGGCCTCCCCCACCCCCATACCCCCTCCACCCCTCGGACCCAGATCTGACCTTCATCCATTTCCTTAACCGGTATCCCCCTCCCATCCCTCACAGGACTTGGCCATACCCTTCGCCACCCGGCCTCCAACCGGCCAGCGTCCACCCCACTACCCGAACGCCTTCCCAGTACTCCCCCCCCACTGGGCTCTCGGCCCCTGTCCCAACCATCCAGTCGGCCCAAACGAAGGCTAAATCCCAAGGCCTCCTCAGCTACCACACAGACCGCCTTCGCCTTGCAGCTGACGGTGCACCACGCCAGCAAACCCATCCAGACCGAGCGCACCACACCTACCAAGCCCATCCAGACTGAACCCACAACCTCAACCCAACCAATCCCGACCGAAACTATTTCATCTCCCAAGCGCAAACCCCCGCACCCGTCGTAAAGCAATCCAATAATCGTCTAGGACCCGTATCACCAGATCCCGGCAACCAGTCATGTCTGACTCACCATCCACCAGATCCAACTTTCCACAATTAGGCTCAACACGGACGCCTTCCACCACACCAAACTATTCAGACCATTTTGGAGATGGAAAAGAGCAGACTGGACACAATTCGAGGATCAGGTGGACCTCATCCTTGTAAGTTTAGAGGCCAGCAAAATCGAAACAATACTCAGGGCCATCAGTTCAGTAGCATGAGTTGCAGTCGCGAGAAGTAATAAACCTAGGAAAAACGTATTGGCGCCATGGTCGACCACGGACTGTCAAAAAGGCAAACGCCGTACGGCGCGGTACCCCCAAACAGCACTAAAGATTAGTGTGCGAAGCACACCTATCAGCATACAGGCAGTTCCAAAAAACACTGCCGGCAATTCGAACAGCACGTGAAGACTGCCGGGCGTCCTTGACGTCACAATTCAATAGGTTCACCCTTATCGGCAGAATCTGCAACCTGATGAAGCGCTTCAACCTGAAACGCCACAATCAGGCCCCTTTCCCCAGCTGACGGTGAGAGGACAGCACATTACTAACCCACAACATGTCGTATACCACTTTAAACTACACTACGCCAGCGTCCCTGGCAAAGCACCTACGACACCACCATGGAAAACTCTCTGGATGCCCTCGCCTCCAATACAAGTTTCAACTCTAACAACACAGAAGACCACAACCAATCATTCACTATGCACGAATTGCACCTTGCCCTCAGCAAGTGTGGAAACGCATCGGTTGGGCCGGATGATATTCAATACCAGTTTTTCAAACATCTCAGCAAAAATTATATAACATAATTACAAGCGCCATTAGCGATCTGTTCCTCAGCGACACCTTTCCTGCCATTTGGCGGGAAACTGTAGTCATCCCATTTTCAAAGCCGCAAAAAGATCGTTTCACGCAAAAAGAGTGGCCTATCTCATTTACTAGCTGCGCAAGTAAGCTGGTCGATAGCATGGTCAGCACACGATTGCATCACTTTCTAGAACACAATGACCTGCTCGACGAGTTTCAGTGCGGCTTCCAGCGTCAAAAATCAACCACAGACAACGTCATTGTGCTAGTGCATGACATCAAAAGTGGTCTACGCATCAAACGCACAAAAGTAGCTGCACACTTAGACATCACTGCCGCATTCGACTGAGTATACGAATCTGCACTAACACACAAACTCCACAAGATAGGCCTGCGCGGACATATGGCACGCTTCATGCTCAACTTACTCAGAGATAGGACCCTTAAGCTCAGATGTGGCAGCATCACATCAAACACTACACATCAGGATCGGGGCCTGGTACAGGGGAGCGTGCTCTCGCCGAGCTTCTCCTTCATCATGATTAGCGCCATACTTGCTGATCACACCGACACATCGCTTCAATATTCACTTTTCGCGGACGATACGGCCATTTGGACAACAAAATGCTTCCCAAAGGCTGAGAAAATCATTCAAACAGCTCTAGACCACATATCAAAGTGGTGCTAAACTTGGAGCTTCACACAGTCCCCATAACATTCGGACAGTCACATAGAGTCGCCTCCGCCACACACCCACAACTTTCCTTAACATCGACGGCAAAGCCATCGAAGAGATGAACAGTTTCAAATTCTTAGGAGTAAACTTGGACCAAACATATCATATCGCTTTAATATACATTTCATTGCCATCTCGAAGAAATGCGCGAAGTGCGTCAACTTACTCCGTGTACTTGCAAACATATAATGGGGTGGAGACAGGAAAGCTCTACTGCGACTCGACAAGTTAAGCATACCACCCATGCTAGAATACAGCAGCATCATGTTTGCTACCATTTCACCAACACTGAATAAAAAGTTATAAATAATTGAATACAATTGCATCAGAGCAGTCACAGGAGCCCCAGCGCCACACCGATAGCCAGTATTCTAGTAGACTCAGACACGCCTCCCCTCCGCTTCAGGAGGACACAACAGCTGTACCCCTGCTACATTAAATCAAATACATTGAAAATCACACGGCACAGCGATGTTTCAAACATCGCTGTGCTAAGTTAAGCATTACTGATACTACGAGAATCGATTTGGTCGCAAACTGCCACCATTCAGTGTTCAAATTGCCACGGCTCTTCCAGATTTTAACCTCACAATGTTAGCCACTGCAGCTCGACCGCTCACTAAGCAATTCTGGGCCCTCAATCAACCAAAGGTGGAGTACTTCCTCTCGGAAAAGAAATCGGATATCACATCGGAGAAAATTATTGGCGCCTTCAATAAATTCCCCGATCGCACTATCACGAAGCGCTCGTGGGTGGGTTCACGGATGGGTCAAGACACGGGGTCAAAGTAGGCATCGGCATCACTGGATCATGCCTTAGGCTTTCCAAGCGTCTACCGGATAACCTTTCCATCCACCCCACTGAAGCACTAGTTGTTCTGGCCGCTATCTTCACTCTAAAGAGGCGTAAAGCGAGCAACGTAGCAATTTGCTCAGATTCCGTCCTTCAGTCGATTAGTATTAGTCAATTAGTTAATCTCAGTCCTTCAGTTAATTAGTAACACACATGACTGCCCTCATCCAGTCATTGATCGAATCCAACAAGCCATAACCTGCACGAATTGTCCTTCGTCTGTATGCTGGGCCACGGCAACCTCCCAGGAAACGAGCAAGCAGATTGGTTGACAAAGCGAGCCTTAGCATCGACCACCCATCCCAGCATGGGATAGCGGTAGATGATTGCAATGCATCCCTCCAACGCCACATACGTAAGCATCACCAGAGCACAGGGACATAGCACAGCTCCACACCTCACCGCTCCAACCACACTCACGGCATCAAACCAAAGCCAGGTACATGCAACACATTTATTTATTTATTTATTTATTTCACGATACATGCCCTTCATGTATCACTATACATGGAGGGTATGTGTGGAGGGCTGTTATGGACAAAATCAATCACACCGTCAAATGTGTGTCTTCCTAATTAAACATAGAACTGGTTGCACCAAACCAACACCCATTCTCCCATGATTTAGTATCTGGCAAACAAGCCTGTCAGTCGCATCAAGTTCATGCTAGTGTTCAAGCAGGAAGTGGTGGACGTCATGAAACGGTTCACTAAGCGTTTCTCTGAAGCCAGCACAGTAAAGGGAACACAAGGATGCCACAAGTCCGTGTCAGTAGTCCACTGTATTGTGCTGGCCCATGAGTTCTTCGCGGATGTAGGACATGTGGTAAGGATGCCACAAGTTCGTGCCGGTAGCACGCTGTACTGTGTTGCCCCATGAGCTCTTCGCGGGTGTAGGGCATGTGGTAAGGATGCCACAAGTTCGTGCCGGTAGCACGCTGTACTGTGTTGCCCCATGAGCTCTTCGCGGGTGTAGGATATGTGGTAAGCCGGTGAAGTGAGGTCGGTAGCGAGCACGTGGCTTGAACTCAGAAGATGAAATTTATCTGTATTGGATTATCACAGCGTTGTGGTATCTTCGTTGGCATCATCATATCTGCATATAATGTGCTGCCTAATGCGGTGCACAATTGCACTGTATTGCGTTTCATTATTGTATTACGTTATTGATACAAGACCACACATACCCGTGCAGCAATAACAATAGCGAGCATGGTGATAACAGGTGTGATGGTATCGGACCGTTGTCACATTCAATGACAACCAATTCCAAGGATGTCACCATAAATCTTGTCGTGTGCTGGTTTTCACCTAATTTGTCTGATTTAATGGCAATGGCTTCCAGGAAAGATTCATTGGCACGATGGTTCTGATGCAGACTCTGCGAGGAGTTCAACGATGAAATGCTCTGATACGATGTTGGAGGGGGATTCCATGCATATCGCTGCGCACATCGTTGTGCATGTCACCAACCGCATGAAACTACTTCTGGCATTGTTCACCGACTACAATAGTCCAGGGGAAGTAATAATAAACCATTGGCGGTGCTTATGTTCTCCACGCGATGTGACGGCTCCAATCTCCACAAAATAGCATGAATGACTTCACGACGATCCCCTTGATCTCGACGTTATGAAATAATGCCGGCCATACTTCAAGCGGGACACCTCCCCGGGGCTAAGCCGCCGACCACTGGAAATTGGACCAGTCAGAGCAATTATGTGCTACAGAGTTGAGCGGCAGGACCCGCTCTGATGCTGCGGTACCATGCTGATTGTTATGGCCGCAGAGTCGGCTGAGATCCCGTCACGCTATAGGCACCGATGGGATAGCAAGGGTTTCTAAATGTTCAAGTTGTGTGTTCCAAATGAATGAAATACGACCGATGTATATCTAGGCCATAGGCCATCTGGTGACGCTGTTCTTCTGCATCGTGGAGGATATCATGTAAATAGGTCAAAGTCCTAACTGATGTCTGAAGACCATGCCAAATGATGGCAACAATTTCAATGTCGTGTCACCATCACCACTGGTATCGAGCCATCATCGGTGCTGATGCCACCCCAGCATCGGCACTGATACCGTGTTAGTATCGGCATTGATACCGTGCCAGCATCGATACTGATACCGTGACAGCATCAGCACTGATACCGTACCAGCATCGGTGCTGAAAATCGTAATATCAGTTCCGATGACTTTTCTCACAGCGACAAAGCCGGCCGCAGTATTGATCGCTATCACGGCAGCCCGAGTCTGCGGAGGCCGCGTGCCGACTAAGGGAACATCGAACGCCCAACGGGATCATGATGCGCCTCGAGTACAGCCAGCCAAGGCAGCGCCATGATGGCGTGGCCGTTGAGAACACCGACCGCCTGGGGATTCACATCCGGGAGCATATACACAGGCATGTTACCGACTGGGGGGGTCTCGCAGTCGGACACGTAAGTGATTAGAGGCCCATGTCTGCTTAATTGGCTACTCTAAACTCGCTCTCCGGGACCGCGGTATCCCAGTCGGTGGGGCATTGGACTCCTGATCGCAAGATCGTGGGCTCGAATCTCGCAACCGGCGGGATCGCCGAGTCCACTCGCGACCAATTGGCGTGCGAGATTGGCGACGCTATATGACTTAGCAGTTGAATGCGTCGTAAAAGAACCCAAGTTTCTTCTTCTTCTTCAAAGCTCACTCTCCCTCCCCACCCCACTCTATTCGAGATTACGGCCGAATCAGCCGCATTGATCATGTATTGCGCAAGGCCCGGACTTGGCCTCGTTACCGACTCATATCCATAGATCTCAAGGCAGCCCCCGAGTGTACCCAGTAAGTACCCGCAGCAGCAATTTAGTCACCCTGGCCTCAACAATGTTCCGCTGAATGGTAGCAAAGACAAACATTGAGCACCGTCCTCAAGACAGACCCAACCGCAAAAAATAGCTGTCGAGCACGCTGATGGTGAGAAGATTTGGCAGGTATTGGTGAGAGAGTCAACAACTGGTGGTGTGATATTTGGTGGCTGGTGGTGAAGGCATTTGGCAGCAATTACTTTGGTGACTTGGCAGCTGATGATGGTAGGAGGATTTGACAGCTGGTAGTGAAGGTATTTGGCAACCGGTGGTGAGAGGATTTGGTAGCTGACGACATGGCATTCGGCAGCTGATGCTGAAAGGATTTGACAGCTGGTGGTGATGGCATTTACAACCGGTAGTGAGGGGAGTTGGCGTCTGGTGGTGGGCGGACATGACAGCTGGAAGTGAAGTTATTGCCAACCGGTGGTGACGAAATTTGGTTGCTGATCGCGCACTTCTGGCAAAAGAACCCAACCACCCCGAGTTCACAGTTACCGGAGCAGCTGGGATAGCCAGTCAAGCTTTGATTATGATTGCCGGTGGCTGTAACAGAGCAAATTTGCCCAATTGGATCAACGACTCATCTAACTATGTGGTGATTGCGGACAGGTTAAGCAATCAGTCACTGCATCGGGGGTACGGGTTGAATCACTGTCGTATCAACCTTGTCGACTGGGATAGGTGTCAGCCAGGACTGGTGACCGGTGACTGGTGACTGGTGCCTGGTGACTGGTGCCTGGTGACTGGTGACTGGTGACTGACCTAGCTGACTAGTGGAGTCCGTGTTGCGCAGCAGAGACTGAATCGGCCCCATGAAGCCTCGCACGTGGACGGCCGCTCCGGTGCGCATGCTGTCCTTGCGTCCGGTGGGCTTGGGCTGCATGTACAGAGTGACGTTCTTGGGGACAACTTCCGAGCCTGCGGACATGGACGGAAAGTCGTCAGTCTGAGTCGGGGGCTATCTCTAACGTGCTTCGCCTCGACGCTCTGAGATGTTCCGAGGTCACGCTCTGAATGGTATCCAATTCTGAGTGCGAGCGGTGAAAAATTCCGAGACGCGAGCGGTGACAAGTTCCGAGACGCGAGCGGTGACAAATTCTGAGGCTGTCAGCATGAGTGGTGCTGTGCGAGTGCTGTCTGAAGTTGGTGAGTGTGACTACAGGACTGGCTGCGAGATGCTTCGTACAATTTGGCAAGCGCACACAGTGTGTGCGGATGAAATCATGTCGGGAGTATGCAAAATGAGGCTGGAATAACCAACTGTAATTCCGATGTGGATATTTGCTTCAGCGTAAGCTCAGGTTTCAACGGATGCATGTCACGTGGGTGAATGATGTTGCTCAGCTGTGATTCGGAACGGGAGGGTCTATAATGCCCACTTTTTTGCCCGATGGACGATCTCAGTAATTACGAAGTGGATGTCGATGAAAGGTGCAGTAATAGATGTCTTTCAATTAATATAGTGGTTTTGACCTACAACCGTAATTAATATTTTCCTTAAAATGTCTTTAATTGCCCCCAAATGGTGTTGAAACGTTGTAATATCAACAATAGAAAATGCCCGATGGACGATCTCAGTAACTACTGCACCGATTTTCATGAAATTGACTCTAAAATAAACTTCGACATCGATTTTGGGCCATTTGAGTTATTTCCATCCGATATAAATGGGTAGAAAGCCACGAAATGAGGGATTGAAATTCGAGACTTTTCCGATGGACGATCTACGAAAGTAATTTATAAAATTGCGCCAAACACACACTGATCAATGTCTTTTCACCGTATTAGATCAGTTGAGGCAGTTAAGATAAAAATTAACATGAAATGTAGAAATCCATCACATCACAATTCCATTAGAGATGGGCGATATATTTGTAGGATTACTGAAAGCTTGGTTCACGGTTGTACTGACTTCCGTGTTAAGAGTCTATTTCATATTTCATATGCTAATTTTTTCTTAACTTCCTCAACTGATCTAATACGCTGCAAAGACATTGATTAGTGTGTGTTTGGCGCTATTCTGTAACTTACTTTCGCATATCGTCCATCGGGCAAATCTCGAATTTCAATCCCTCATTTCGTGGCTTTCTACCTAATTATATCGGCTGGAAATGACTCAATGGGCCCAAAATCGATGTCGAAGTTTATTTTAGAGCCATTTTCACGAAAATCGGTACAGTAGTTACTGAGATCGTCCATCGGGCATTTTCTATTGTTGTGATTACAGCGTTTCAACGCCATTTGGGGGCGATTTAAAGACATTTGAAGGACAATAGTCATTACGGTTGTAGGTCAAAACCGCTACATTAATTCGAAGACATCTATTACTGCACCTTTCATCGACATCCACTTCGTGATTACTGAGATAGTCCATCGGGCAAAAACCCTCCCACTCGAAACAAGGAAAACGTCACACATGCGCTTATGTGTAGCAAATGGTGGCACATTGTGCTCATGGCGTGAGCCTTTTTGTTTCCCTTGTGAACTATTGGGTCGAACGTATGCATCAACTGCAATTAAATGCAAGCCATATAACTGCAATATAGTGTCCTTATCGCCACTTAGATCCGAGGTAACATATCTACACGAGCCTCATTATGTAATGTGCAACAAAGTGTGGAGCTTCACGCCGCATAAAGAAGAACGCACGTTTAAGAAAGGCAAGTCCACACCTGTTTCTATTTTACTTGCACTTGCAGCTGACATTCGGACCCAAATGTAACTAAACAAGGACTTACTTCTAATATTAAGATAGGATTGAATCACTGCACTTCAGATGCTTTTCGATGAACAAGATCCAACGGCACAATTTACTGATTTCATCTGCAACACTTTTAATCCAAACAAATATACCTCAAAGTCGCAGGCAATGACACACGTTTAAGTGTAAGCAAGCCACTGACAATATATTTGTGAATAGCTTGTCATAACCATGCTTGCATTTAACTTGCTGCCTATGTATTTTAATCAACAGAACGAAAAGCGCTTGAAAGTACCACAGGAACCAGGCGAGCCTCTTTCACTTGTTAAACATTGATGGAACCTTAATGGTCCATCGCACGAGCTCATCTTCGGCGCAGTCCGTGGATAAATATGGTCCCGTACCAGTATGGATCAGTATGGATCAGTATGGACCAGTATGGACCAGTATGTACCAGTGCGGTCCCATGCCTTCCCAGCTATGTCCTCACCTTCCCCTGATCTGCTATTCTGCGGTTGCCCATACTTTGATTATAGCGAACAGTCCACTGGCTGATACTAATATGCGTTAGATCGCATCATGGAATATGGAAATCAGCTACGTTGTCAACTGCATTCAT
The DNA here is from genome assembly GCA_034440615.1 of Ashinkailepas kermadecensis. Taxonomy (NCBI): domain Eukaryota; kingdom Metazoa; phylum Arthropoda; class Thecostraca; family Neolepadidae; genus Ashinkailepas; species Ashinkailepas kermadecensis. The sequence goes on from JAOTOM010004943.1 coordinate 382,015, forward strand.
CCTTGAAAGCAAACAACAGTTTATCAAACCGCAATGATAGGATATGCAGATTAGCTGGGTATTTCAACGCTACCTGTTATTGATCCGGTTATATTTTCCTCCATATTCACGAACAATCTAACTCCACGCACCACCCGGTCGCTACCATCATCTAATTACATCCTGCAGCACAAGCGGAAGTGGTGGTGGTTGGTGGTTGTTGGTTTTTACGACACATCGACCGTTGAGTCATGTAGCGTCGCCAATCTCTCACGCCGATTGGTCGCGGGCGAAGAGTAGCGACAGGTGAGACTCGAACCCACAATCTTTCGATTGTGAGACGAGCAACTTACCCCTAGACTACTCGTCCCCGGAAGTGGCCGCAAGTGTGACTTCACATGCAGGAGTGATATTATTGTATTCATATCAACGGGCCACATGAGTTCTCTGAACTTGGACATGCGATAGGCCTTGGGATATGCTAAAAATGGCAACCGTTCAAGGACGTGTAGGATATTTTCCAGTTTTGGTCAGGCCCTAAAAGATAGAGCACGCCAATAAATACTGCAGCTTCAGGTATATTCGATAATAGGCAATGACTAAGACAAGTGCTGACTTGGTGACGTATTCCCAGTGTTGTACTTACTGAGCACTAGTTTAAGCATGCAGGACATAGTGGCATTCGCCATCTCTTCTCGTTGGCATACTCACATTCTTCGGGGTACCCGAGCAGGGCTTCTGACATGAGACAGTCGCACTGACTGGGGTCGACAAACTTGGCCAGATCTTCATTAGCCACGTCCACCTGGGTGATAAATATCGTAAACAAGTTACACAGGCAGGGCGGCTGGTGGTGGCGACTGGCAAACACCACCACCATAACGACATCGGACGGAGTTAAGCTTCCATGTGCATCCATCAAGAGAGCCTACATGTGTCTAGCGGCTTACAGTCCATGGGAGCATGTGTGCATGCATTAACCCGCATGCATGTCTTTGCAGTCATATCCTCACATCCAGTATCGGGGGGGGGTTGATACAAACCCTCCCCTCTAACCTCCAAACTAAACGTCGCACGAAAACGAACGAGGTGTCATCGGAAAGCGCTCGCTCGACGAGTTGGACCAGACACCACCCCAAAAATTGCATCCCCCAAAAGTGACGTCACTAGGGGGCCTAGGTTTTCACGACTTACATCATGTTTTTGACTCTGGGGAGTTCATTTTGGGGAGATAAAAAATATTTGGAATCAGAAAATGAAGGCAAAATCGGGCATGGCCATAAAATTTGTGCCCACCCAAAAATCAAAGTTTTATTTCTATTTTTAAATTTCTAAACGTTGAGTTTTCAATTTTCTTAAATTTGTATTTGTATAATGGGTAGAGCGGACCAAAAAACGTTGTTCGAAGTCAACTTGCTCTCATAAAAATGCTTACTTTAGCCAAAATCTTCGATTTTAGCTCTATTGGGCAAATATGCAAAACTAATAAGTAATCAAAAACGGGGAAAAAAATTCCTCTGGTGCGTTTTGTTTCGTCCCTAAAGATAACAAACGCTGGAAGTTTCATTAAAATATCTTCATCCGTTAAAGCGTGACGACTGGTTGAACTATTCTGGAGGTGACTTCACTTGACCTTGACTAACTCGTTGAACCTAGATGACCTGACCTCAAGATTTTGACACAACATGCCAAATTGACGTGGGAAAGGTATGCCAAATTTCGGCGCGCTTCCGCGCGCCGTTCTTTAACAATCCGCGGAAAACCTTAGGGGGCGCCTATCACCCTCCGAGACGGCGCGGGTTAATGAGGCGACCATTGCCTAACATCACGCCGTTAGTCCGGTAGCGGGCGTAAATGTATACTGCGGGCGGCCTGTTATTCTTCGCGAGTAACTCACCAGATTGTACCCGAGCATGTTTTGAATGCCGTCAGTCACGTCCAAGATCTTGCCTCGCCGATTGATGGTGAGCCAAAACCCAGAGTCGTCGGAAAACTGAAAACAGCATTGGGAACTGAGTGGCACGCGGCATGACCAGTGGGGTTTACGGGACAGGAGGCCGCCGCGCACGCGCCCCAGCAGCCGCAAGTCTCGCCGCGGAGCCATCAGTAGCAAGTCGTCCGGAATCGCAATCAAGACCCAGCATCAAAACTCTCAACAACCGAGAAAAAAAAACGCAGAAACCAACACTGCAGACTCAAGTCTGAGACGCTGGACGACTTGGCAGATCCGACGCCACCCTCGGAAGCCTCCGACTCCACCTGGGGAGGCACCGTCAGGCTGCTCACCTACAGCCAGCCAGCCGCTGCACTGCAGCAAAAAGGCCATACGTGCGGCTGCAGCCATGAAGGCACAATCTGAGAAGACGCGCCGACACCATTTTGGCCGTCCAACCCAACCGACCGCAAATCGCCCGACCAGCCTGCCACCGACTCGCCTACTTCTACACTACGAACTTCTAGCTCAACTCTACAACTTCAACCCTGCAATATTCCACTAAAGGTTGGTCCGGTGTTGCCGCTGCCCCTCCCACCCCGCCGCCGATATTTGTAATAAGTGTGCACCTTTCTCTTCCAACCCCAACGTCAAACCCACGACCCACTACACTCACCCAACATGAACACAGACACCACGCCCAACACCCCGACGGGTGATTTCTTCCTCTGTCGCCGGGATGATAGGGAGCCCATGGGCTCTCTTGACCCCTGGACTGTAGAGGAGGAAATCACCCGTCGGACACGAAAGCCCGTACACGCACGTCAAATCCGATCATGGGCGCTTCTCATTCAGACATATAACTCCTACGACGCAGACATACTCACACGCATCACAGACATCACTGACATACCAATCACATAACACCAGCCGCAAACCTCAACACATCACCATCACCAGCACCAGGCCCATCGGAACCATCACTAACACCACACGCAGTACGCAAAAACCTACGCTTCCAATTCGAAACACTCACAGATTCAGACAACAGTTCAGACAACACCTCTTCCACTACCCATACACCTACAACACGAGCAAACAACAAACCAAACACCACCTCCACCAACAACAAACCACACACCCGTGCCGAAACCTCCAGACACTGAACAACATCCTAGGAACTCCCTCCACCTAGTCTCTCCCTCCTCTACCCATGACGTGTAAAAATGTAATATTAAAAAACTGACGAAAAAAAACAAACGAAGCAAAAGTAAACAAAAGACGAAAACATGACAAAAGGCCAAAACCAGAGAGAAAAAAAACATTTAACAATACAAAAAGGCCCAAATCAGTGTATGATGTGCATGATATGTATACGTTCTTGAAATGTTCAGAAGAACGGCGATGCCCCGACCCTCACCCCCACTCTACTCCGGCACCGCCCGGACCACGACCTCTCAACTACAATTCTATTCAATCGTAAACAGCCGATATCACCTCAAGGTGGCAGGCTGGCCAAACACAGCAACAACAACAGCCAAACGCAGGACACCGGTACAGCAGCAGCGCTTCAGCGCCGGCCGACACGTGACGACACCGACAATCGCCCACCCATCCGCACATCCAGTCCGACCAACACAATTCGGCCTGTCAATCGGGCGTTTTTCAGCCCCAATTGGCCCGCGCAAACAGGCCCATTACGAGCCGCGGCCGCCGACGGCGGCAGCGCCGTCGGCGAATGCTGCGCGACCTGTACAAACAAAGGCGTCACCAGCACGCACACGCACACGCACACGGCGGCCGTGTGCTGGGCGTGTGGCCGTCGCGGCGCGGAGTAAGTCGCGCCGCCGGCGCTCAGCTGCGCCCACGGCAGCGGCCGCGCGGCTCCGCCGCCTCGGGCCGTGTCGCAAGTGTTACACCGGCCAGGAAATCGATGCAGCCGCCACTCGTGTCCGCCCAGATTGCTCCATGCGCCGCGCGCCGACCCTGGCCGTGGCCGTGGCCGTGGCCGTGGCCGTGGCCGTGGCCCGTCCCTAGCTGTGCCGACGAATCATGGGAGCAGCGTGTGCTGCTGGAAACAAAATGATATGCCTTAACCGGTATGTGAACCCGCCCGGTATGTCGCTCATCAATCGTGGTATGACAAGCAAAGCAAGGGATCTACCATCGATGCATCAGCATGCAGGTTGGGTGCTTTAAGCAGAAGAACCGACGCTTGCTGATCACGGATGGCCGCCAAGACCCACTATTACACGCATACGCGACACGATACATGACACACGCATGATCAAATTGTCAGAAACGTACTCAATGCATTGTAATTTTCTGCAAAGAGCTATCCGGCGAAATATTCTAGATCGATGTTCCCAAACGGGTCAGATTTTCGCACCTATCAGGGTTCCATCGATGACGTCAGAGCGGCTGTCATAGTATCTCAGGACTCCGCCTAAAGGCCTGCTCACACGCGGCAGAAACCCGGCAGAATCCCGTCAGAATCCTGGCGTCGGCAGAACCGAGCAGAATCGAGCAGAATCGAGCAGAACCGACGTCGGCGACGTCCGGTGCCTCTGTCGTCACAGCACAAATGGATGACCTAACACAATGTATTAGCCATAGCAATCATGATTTCGTTGCTTCATCGACGTCGGTGGCGCCGACAAAGCTAAGAATGAAGCGTGACGTCAGAGTCTGCCGCCGCCGGCCACCTTCTGCCGCTGCCTGCTAATTTCTGCCCCTGCCTGTCAATTTCTGCCGCCGACGTCGCGAACGTCGGGTCTGCCGAGGAAAGATTCCGCCAGAATTCTGCTACGTGTAAACAGGCCTTAAGACACATGCATCGGAGTCTGATCAATTTTGGATGTGATGGGTAGGAGACAAGAGAGCTTCAGCTCGCGTTTGTTTTTCATGCAGCGCCACCATTCCATGTACGCCTCATGATATTTGACAGGCGTGAGCCTATGACCTAATTTCACTAATAATCCACTGTTAAATTTCGCAGTTTGGGGATCTGTTGCGCCCCGCGGCGAAGCTCATGGACACATCTGGCCATTGCCGTTTTGCCATGCACACGGAGGGGACAACGTAGTCAAACTAAGAGATTGCGTCGAACGGGCACATGGTCACATGTCACGTCACGATCAGACTCCGATGTCACGATGGTCACGTTCTCAACAAAATGTCACAAAACAAAGCACTGCTAGGGCTTTGACTGACGTCACCACGTGCAAGTGACGCCAAATACCTTGTGGTTGGCTGAAATTCCACAGCAGCTGGTTGTCCACTGACAACGTCCACACAGGGGCCGACACAGATGGGGCACTGTCAGCCGAAGACGTCACTCTAGGAACTTTCACAATGGCGGCCTTCCAAGATAATGGAGTCCCCCCCCGCCCAGACCAGTGCCCCCATGCAAATTCCTGGATCCCCCTCTGCGTCCACATGCTTATCGAGTTTCGCATATGGTCAGTGAAGGAATGCATGATTTGAAAGCTGGAGTATGGACCAGTGAGATCTTTGCGGGGCGCCCGGCTGGTGGCGATGTCAACGCATGGCTTGCGACCGCAAATCGAGAGATGGAACACCGGGGGGCTATGATCAAGCTGGTGGGGTAGCCACCCTGCATACCATCCCAAACGACTGCACCAGGCACAGTTGGGGCTTACGCGTATAGCGGGATGCACGAATATATGAGGTTTCTGGTACTCTACTTTGAACTCTCCCGAGTCTGAAACGGTGGCAGTCATATCAGCCAACACCGGGATTATGGGTGGCACGTAGATCTCTCATCCTAAGAGAAATACTTGGAGATATTTAGAATCAGGGAACATGCATAGCACGTCAGGGCCCCTTGTGTGCCCCCTCCTGCTACATCCCTTCCTAGGGGTGCGTCATCACTCATCCCAATTTGTGTTGTGCCTCTAGCTACTACAGTAGTCTTTTGCGGTCGGACACGTTTTGTACTCGATGCCTAATGGCCTGCAAGTAAAACACTCAGGACGCATAACAATCACGTGGTTTGGAGCTTTGAACATTCTTACTGCCAATTTACTGCAATAAATCACATTTGACACTTTTACCGACAATGCATGTGACCAGTGACGACAAGTGCATACTGTAGGTATCCACGGGCCCATCAGCTCCGGATCACCCTCCACATTGCTGGCTTCCTGACAAGGTAAAGGCTACTTCGATTTCAAGCCAATTCAAGCCAAGTTCGTGAGCGACAGACCAATATCCAGACAAATGTCCGTTGGCTTGTGTTGCCATCGAAGTGCAAAATGTCAACTACAGCGGAGCTGGCTGCGGATATTGGGCACCTTTATACATAAATGAGGTAAGCATTGGACTCGACATCAAATGTACTTGTACATCAAATGGGACTGTGAATTGACATACGAGTATGAACCAACTGACATTCTCGATCGGTTGCATTGATCATGACGCTTATGCAGGATAACATGCAAACATTTGCAATTTGTCCGGAATTTACATCTCAAGAGGTGAACCAGGGTGTCGGACAATTGTCAAAGGAGGGCGTCACTGTTGGTGTCTGGCAGTTCCCAGGTGATACTGGGAGAAAAGCGGCGCCATGGCGGAGCCGAATGTTGTCACATGTCCTCCATCACCCTCCACCCTCCCGACCGAATGTCCGCATATGTCCTCCATCACCTCCACCCGCCCGACCGAATGTCCGCATATGTCCTCCATCACCTCCACCCTCTCGACCGAATGTCCGCATATGCCGTCCATCCCCTCCACCCTCCCGACCGAATGTCCGCATATGTCCTCCATCACCTCCATCATCCCGACCGAATGTCCGCATATGCCGTCCATCCCCTCCACCCTCCCGACCGAATGTCCGCATATGTCCTCCATCACCTCCATCATCCCGACCGAATGTCCGCATATGTCCTCCATCTCCTCCACCCTCTCGACCGAATGCCCGGATGTGCCCTACCCCCTCCCTCCACATTCCCGACCTTTGTGGATGCGCTGCTTCCTCCGCATCAATGCGCAGCCTCAAAGGTTTCATCTTGATGATGAATTTATTAACATACCAGGCAACGGATGCAAATTAATATATGAATGTCATAACTTCCGTTCTATATAGTAAGCACTATATTTCCGGCCTGTCTCGGCGGATCGTTGCGTGATGCAATGCCTGAGTAAAGGTGGACATCGCGCACTGTGTTGCGTTGTGACCGTCAGAAAACCACGTGACTGTGAGTAGGACTTGACTGCCCACCATTAATCACGAAACGAACAATTCCAGTGGACACTGCCAGGGGCAAGTGCATCATTCTGTCGGCGAGTCGTGTCGTTCTGTATGAAGCGCTTTAGCACCACGATCAATTTATCGTCACCTCAACTGGACATAAGAACTACGCGATAGACGAAAGCATGGTTTGCATGTTCAGTACGGCACGTATGAATCACCACGCCGCAAAGCAATGCAATTCGACTGCAAGTCACTTCCTTCTGGACGGATTTCGTATCCACGCAAGACGTACTCACATTTTGAATTGCTTCTATGATTTGCAGTGGTAGCCCTGGCTTCTTGTCGGCGTTTAGGGACGTCACAAAACACTGGACTGCAACAAGAGGCCACAGTTGTGGTCACCACATGCACGTATATCACACTATGCCGATCGCTGAACGTCAGCGTCGTGCAGGCGGTCACCATAATTCCACTACAGTCCATGTTGATCCGTGAAAAACGTAGATGTTCGTTGGATTCACAAAGTCGGACGACGGAGATTGTGTGCTAGCAAAACAGACGACTGGGCAGGTCATTGACATGTGGATGGAGCATATTGTAGTACATGCATGACAGAAATGCAAATGTTTGCAATAGGGAACTTACCACAAGATAAAACTAGTTACAGCGCAGCAAAGTGATGCCCACAGATGGATTGTAATAAGTGATTTTTCCAAAATGATTGGTTACTCGCAGTAAAAATATTTTGTGCATTTTGTTGGGAAAACATCAACTAGGTGCCGCAAAGCAGAAGATGATGCGAAGATAATGTTTGCCTGGTATCTTCGTTATACATGTCACACAGGTTATTACATACATATTACACAAAGCAGATTATTACAGCTATGAGCAAATGTTGGACAAGTACATAATAATATACTGATATCAATGAGAGTTCTAAGAGTTGAAATGAGACGCACTGAAACATTGAGGTCGAACACGTAGTCCTTCTCAGCTAACATTCGGTAGAGACGTTATGCTCGTGGACGAAGACGAATGCTAACAGGGGCGAAGAAAAGGGAAGGTGAACGGAATTGCTGTCACATAGATAACAAAGAAGGAAATGGAAATTATATATCTGGTCAGAAAGTGTCAAAATCATATTAGGATAATATTATATTGCTATCGATCATTAGCTGTGTTCAACTTTCAAAGATATATATTTATAGGCGAGTCAAATAATGACGGTTCACTATGGACGAGACGCGCAGCGTCGAAAACATCATTATCTTTCATTATTAGAAGTGCCTATAAATACATTCCCATGTAACCATAGTTTTTCAGCTTGAAAAAAAGACATCAGCGATGAACTACATCACAATAAAGCAGATTGACCGGTTCTCGGAAGTCCCAAAGGCTCAGCGACCGCCTGGTAAGGATAGTGACACATACCAGTAAGGGCTAACTCAAACATGTGTTCTTACCAACACACATCCTGGTACGTGACACGCTGCTTAGTGGCAATGAAACACTTCGTTCTTATAGGTACCCTAACTAGCTAGTGACATCAGAAAGTGGCACTAGGCTAGGAAGGTACAGGTAGTACCTCCCGAAAAACTTAGCCTACCAATGCAATCGGCGAGGGAGGTAGATGCCTCCCAGCAATTGGGTGGTATGCTGCATTGCGGTCATTCGTTGGGTTCTAAAATTTGTGATTATGTATCCGCTTGTTGAAGACTCAGAGTGAAGAGTGAACTCCGCTTGCTGAAGAGTGCCCAAACTACACTCTATTTTCTGTAAGGCTGACAGGGGTGAAACATGAAGTGCTCTGGTCCATCAAAATTTTGGCTCAGCACAAGTAACTTCATATCTTAAAAAAGTATATACATTTAACCCACGCCTAACGGGCTCTTCAACTCCCACCACCGTCAAAAGACTTACTGCGCTGGAAGAACGACCGTACACGGCGCCCATGTTTAGTGTACCTCTTACGTCTCTTGACCACTCCGTGCAAAACAAATGTACCCGTGTGTTTTGCTAGCCTTGGTTTTGGCCTTGGTTTTGCACCTTCTCATAGGTGCACCTGCGCATTAATGTCCACGCTATTTGCTTAACATGTGGATGTGCATTAAGTTAAATAAGCAAACGCAGTTGTACGGTAGCATTAATGAGTTAGTTAGTTTGTCGGTTAATTGGGATTTAGGGCGCTTCGACCATAGTTGATCATTCGCGCCCGGGCCGCGGTGGTATTAATGAAGGTTATGCGAGTAACCAATCATTTTAGAGAAAAAATCACTTATTACTTTCCATCTGTGGACATCACTTTGCTGCGCTGTAACTAGTTTTATCTTGTGGTAAATTCCCTTACCTCATAACCGAGAAACATGCTTCCTTTTTTGTCTTTAGCAGTGGCAAAGTGCCATCCGCTAGAGATTTGCTACGTTAATGGAAAAGTTACGTTAAACCGCCTTATGTGGCATCAGGTGATAACAAACAAGCAAGAGAGGAACGATGAGAGACGCCGGCAAACAAAGAACGTGGCGTAAGGGGCCGGTACATGCATGACATACAGGTACACATACACATATACATACATACATATCAAACAGTAGAGCATTTGGAAGGTGGACAGCTTCATAGCCTCTGGACAGGCTCCGCTGGCCACCTGCAACCTGAAACGAAGCGGAGGCCCGGCGCCCAGGGCGAACCGTGGGCGTCACGCCCGACCTTGAATGTGTAGGTGTATGTTTAAGTTAGAGCTTGGGAAACCCTGAGAAGGAAAAAACCAAGCTGCTTGGAAAACCCGAAGGTAAAAAACCAAGCGCATTCTATAAGGAAAACCGTCCGTTTTGGCAAAATTGGATCTGTCCCTACCTACCTAGTGCGAAATAACCTACTGTGGCTTACGAGAGCGGAGAAAATTGTCTTCAACCAACATGTTTATAGTGTTTGAGTATGATTTGGTTCTTGTGCATCACATTCGGCGAAATTGTGTTAGAAGAAAACAACGATCGATCATTGACGACTGCGAAACTTATCATGGCTGGAATGTCCACGAAAGGTTCAGGTTCGGCAAAGCATTAGCGAAATACTTGGAAGACGTGGAAGAATTCGGGGACGGACTGGAGTCGGATGCAAGCTTTCCACTCATGCTGCGAACATGGATGCTGGTCACCTTGCGTTCTCTGGAACGTAACCCGCTATGACAGGTGATTGGCAAAGACCTTGGGGATTAGCAAAGATTTCGCAAGTCGAGTAATCCGGCAAGTAGTTCCGAAGATTACAAGCAGAATGAATGACTTCGGTCACATGTTAACGGAGAACCACTGGACACCCGCTACAAGTTCTTTGACCTTACTGGGCTGCCCGGCATGGTCGGCTGCATTGACCGCACCAACGTGGGAACAAATGTCGGTAAGGAGAGGTAGTCATAGGCAGGGAAAGCTATACATCGAACAACATTAAAGCTGTGTGTGATGCAGCGTACAAGTATATTTGGCTGTATTCATTTCGGCCTGGATGCACACACACGATTCTTTCATTCTCGCTGATAGTACTCTCCTCGGAGATGTTGAGGCACGGCTACACTGATCTATACTGCTAGGTTGGTTATTGGTTTTTACGACACGTCGACCGTTGAGTCATATAGCGTCGCCAATCTCTCACGCCGATTGGTCGCGGGCGAAGAGTAGCGACAGGTGAGATTCGAACCCACAATCTTTCGATTGTGAGACGAGCATCTTACCCCTAGACCACTCGTCCCCATCTATACTGCTAGGCGACAATGACTATCGTAACGATAAGCCGTGGATGCAGACACCCTTCAGACATCCACAGACAGAGACGAAGAAGAGGCAGACTACGCACAGAGACGTGGGAGAGTTCTCATACAGCAGACGTTTGAAGAAGTCAGGCGTCGTTTTCGTGATATACTAGCTGGCTTCAGGACCTCTCCGGAGATAGTGAACATTGCTACAGTAGCAGCCCACATCCTGGGCGACGTCGCTAAGAATAGAGCCCAGTCGGACAATTTTGAAGACTGCCAATCAGAGGATACTGATGCAGAGACTGATTATGGTCTTCAGGCGACGGGCGCTGATGACCTCAGCGATGGCGAGAGGTTCCGCCAGCACATTGTACAGACGTGTTCTCTTTTCTATAGAGACAAACGAGAACTGAGAAAACAGTCATACTTGAGAAAATATGCATCGCATAGTGACGATGGCAACAGTGACTGTGATGGTCATGGATGATGACAGTGACGAAAAAAAATAGAACGGGGTGCACGGGGTGGATAAAGGTGTGCTTTTACCGACTAACACTTTTTCTGCGGAACATATTAGGGCAAGGTAATCTGCAGAGGGTTAGTAACGCTTAACGCTCTCGGAGCCCCGACAATAGAAGCAGGAATATAACTATCCTCTTCAGACAGGACTATTCCAAAATTTCCTTCTCAGTTTTCAGAATTACGAAGCATAAATTTGACCTTCCCCGAGGCCCCAGTGACTTGTGAAATAACATTGGGGTTGCCGGATTTGAATTTTCGGAGTTCGTTTGTATCCCATGAAACCTGTAACCTGTAGAACGCGCTACGGTCTACACATTGCTTGCTGTCTCGCAACTCTAGCTCAACTACGGTCGAAGTTGGAAGGGTATATCACCCCCCCCCCTCGCTATGCTAGCGACGTGATGAAATTCGCAAACACCAGTGAGGATCAATCCCTACGCTACGATAAAATGCTTCACTTTGTCTCCGTCCGTCGTGAATTAAGGTCATTTTTCCAACACAACACCTTTTGGATGGGCATGTCGTATGTCCCCTTAGATCCGTCAATGCGTAAATATACGTACGTAATCACAGTCGCATGTTTATGGTGAGAAATACACCCTGAGGATAGTTTCATAAAAATAACAGTCACTGACAGAAAATAAAACTATCGCCATGGAATGCGTGCAGTGTCATATTTCGGGTTTCACAAACATTCCTCCCAGATAGAAAATCCTTAGTTTATATTTTACAGTGTGATGGCTTTTAATCGGACGAAAAATGGGACAGAATGGATTACGTATACGCAGGAACAAACTTGTTGAGTATGTGGAAGTTAAATTAGCATTATATTTATACACTTTAGGTGCCTTTAACATTAGTTGTTACTTTGAGTACATAAGATGCATGCGATTGTTTAATTTCATTTGAAATATCTGCGATTGTGCCAGAAGTTGCCAGAGGTTGCCGATATTTTTTAATTTGCTGAGGGCCGTATTGTCGGATAGATCGAGGTATTAAGTCATTTTGATAGCCGTGCCTTCGGTTACCCATTTCGTGAGACACATAGCACTTAGTCAGCGCACAAGAAGAAAGGCTTTATATTTTCATGCGACAGCATACAGATGTAAACCTTGTTGGTTTTCAAGTGACCATGGGTTTCATCATCCAACATCAGTGCCTGCAGATTTTATCATTCATGTCATGGGAAGATTTGGGTTAGGTTACACTAGTTTATTGCAGAATACCGTAGTCATCTAAAATAAACAAAAGTGTTGAGACCTTCATGTCGCATCCAATGTCCATCCTCACCAGTTCATTGCAAACTGCACGCAAATGGTGCCATCGCAAGCAGGAGCGTATTTGATTGTATCCTCCAATTCTACATTCATAATCCTTTATTTGATTGTGATCCTTGTGATTGTGGTCATCTAACATCTGGAAAAGTTCCACCCGTGAAAACAAACCATTCGTGATGCTTACTTTTCCGAATCTGCCAGTCCTGCATGTAAACCTGCCCAGTGTCGTCTGGTTATCATGGTTGTTGGGACGGGCAGGCACCTAGATGCCTACAAAAATCCCTGTCCTTTTTCAGGTATAGACATGGGTGGCCAATGCCATGTGGCAGGTGTGGGCACACCAATGTTGCAGATATTTATATTGAGGCCTGTGATAATTGACCGAAAATAATGGGATCAAAGCTTACAATTTTCTCCACCAACTTTGACTATGATCCACTGAAGGGTAAACATCCCAAGTAGGTGCTTACCAACCTGAATGAGCCATCCCAGGACCACTTCCGTGTTCTGCCGCAGGTGGAACACTCTTCAACACTGTCGTGGTCTCCAGTCTATGTTCATAGTCAACTGCAACTCCCAGTGGTCCTCGTTGAATAAAAGCCCAGCCATTTTACGTGCACGGCCGTAGAATACTATTCGGCCGAAAATCCTATCCATGTGCGATGTTGTTCGGCCTGCAACTCCGCATTCACGACAACAACAAAAACGCAGCCGGTGTGTTGATTTTTCTGTCTTACTTTTGAGGCTTGTGGGCAATTAGTGGCGTGCTGTGCTCCCCGTTTCCGCTGCATCTGGGCTTTGTGAGATACAAAAGCCGTCCGGTGCGTTGAATATTCTGAGTTTTGTCGTCACGGATAATTATTTAACAGTCGGCTTTATGAAACTCGGTGGAGTAAAATGTAAAAAATACCATCGGAGGATGGAATTTTATCAAACTCGCTATGGTCTTACTCCTGATTACATGCTAGCCATGAACTCTTTGTAGGCTTATCATTTACAAGATTAAGCTAGGTATTAATAGAGATATGCGTGTAATGAATGGCTGGTGGTCACAAGTACACGGAAACGCGGTCGGGGAGCCCTTGGCTGCGGGAGCAGTACTATTTCCTTGCACATGTTCACACTCTAACCGGAGCGTCCACTTTTCTAGCATTAACTTTTGCTATTCCAGAACCAAGGCTTCCTCGTGCAGAGAGGTGATGCTGTCCTTGCGATATTTATTTTCCTGGAACGACATTTGCATAGTGGTTGGCTGCTTGATGTACAATTCTGCGTGACATGGTGGCCATACACTGCGATGCGGGTGTCAGGAGCTTCCTGAAATGGTGCCGAGTCCCCTTTGCCTCTGTCTTCTGATGTTTGAAGCTGGGATTGCGACCCCAGTGACTCACCGATGCCTTTGAAGGAGTCTGACTTGGAGTACATATCTGCCACCGCCTGATTGTAAGATGGCAGCTATGGTGGTAGCGGCAGCTCACCAACAGTTTTTGGCAGATGCCTCATGCAGCCGCCAACAGACCACTTTTTTGCCTGGCTCATGATGTTCTCCCATTTCTTTTTTAAGCCATCTATTGTCTTTTGGGTACTTCGTGCTGAATATTTCCTCCCATGCCGCTCTTGTTTTCGTTGGCTGTCGCATTGTGGCCTTTACAACGTATGTGGTCGTCTCTAGCAACTGGTTACTCTACAAAAATGCAATGCGTGCCTTTTAGTGGTGCATTTGTATCCTTGTTCAATGCCACGATTGCACTAAGTGTTGGACATTTTTGATATATTAAAGCATTGCCCACAAGTGAAAACACTTTTCCATTTGGCAGGCAGACTCACTCCGGCCGACTACTGCACGGTTTTCCCTGTGAGTTTTGGGCATTTCATGAAACAAGCAGTGGGCCGGCAAGAGTCAATGGTAATTGTTAAACGGAGTCATTTCATCCCTAGCGTAGAAAAGATTCCAATCTACCGGAGAGGACAAGGTTCTGGATGACAAAATGGAGGGACAAACTATTCTTCCGAGCCTCTTTCCGCATGGCAAGCCCACCGGTTGACTGTTAGCCGGTCTGGGTGTCACGGGCAGGCCTTACCACGGTGCAGAGTTGAGAGACTCGTCTCTCGGGACACTGCCAGACAGGGACAGGGGTTGGATCATACTCCGGAGTGCTCTCAATAGTCGTGTCAGATGCGGATGCTGGAAAGGATTACGGTACAGGGCGCACACGGCCGACGTCCTGACGACGCACGCGTCGTCATTTCCTTCATCCCTCTTCATTCATTCATTCTTCGTTCATCATTCCATGCTCGTTTCCAGGACCTGTGCGCCGTGGAAGGGCGCCATTAGCACACATGGAACACATGTATCGGATCGCAGACGCCCTCAGGCGCACACTGGCCGGTCGTGTTGGCCAATTTACAAGCAGACGATTCTGGGGTGTAGTGGCGTTGTCGGCGCTGTGTACAAGCTATTCACACCTGCAGGCTGCCGAGTGCATTATTGGCCAGCGTCCCACATGCGAACGCGCCATGCGAACCGTACGACAAACGGGCACGATAAAAAGGCGAATAAGAATACAAATACAGTTATGGTATGCGAGCGGCCGAAATGATTACGCGGGAGTCGTTGGCGAATAATGCGAAGTAACACACCCATGCAGGTGGTAGCGTGCATGCAGCCTGCGACAATTGATTGATTTGGCGGTCGCCTGCAGCATGAGGGCAAAACACGCAATGGCTATCAATGGAATGCTACTATGAATAGCTTTCATTCTTATCGACCCACGGCCTTTTCATCACGCCCTACTTAGCGGAGAGGGCATAGATGCTACAGCGTCGAGCTCTCAGCCATCGCACCACCAGGTCGTCTTAGTTGACGGAAATGAACCTCGTTTTTTGCAGTGAAGTGTATTTAAGATGCGAATCATACCACTAAATCAATCCTCTGGAAATAGTCACAATCGGGAAAACGTATGCGACAAACTGACTGGAAATAGAATTTCATTCAAGCGATTTTATGGATGGCAAGGAAAGCATGTACACTACTTCAATCAGTATTCCAAGACAAAATGAAAAATGAACCATACTTTCGACAGCGATGAACACATTTGAGGTCGTCGGAATAACTTGATTCACATTGCAGTTCCTTTGACTCGGAAAACAGAGCACGAGATGTGAAAGGAAATGGCTAAACTCATATGTCCTCATGCCTGCTTGATCAGTGTTGTCTAATCATTAATCTTGTCATGCCATGTCATCTTGTCATTAATCTTGTCATGCCATGTTACGACACGGCTGTGTCACCATGTCACCCCCATTCCGCAGCCATGTCAGGCGATGGCTTTGGCTTCTGCTTCTGTTCTTTTTCGTGACCACTGAATAATGTTTCTCTGCACAATAATACACTTTGGGGCATCCCAGAAACAACAGCATAAAACCCCTATTCCTTGGGGGAGTGTGTTCAGAGGCGTACCGGACCATTAACTCAGTAATCCCTGCGCCGCTTTAATATACCTATATCACTTACACATCCACACATACGGCAACAGCCGAAATCACCAACAAGGTGGCAAACTGGCAAAACTCAACACAGCCACCACCATAGAGGTCATTTGCGCGCCTTGAAAACGAGTGGGTTTTGCAAGCAAGTTCAAGGCAGCCCACCCCACCCCTCGCCTTCAGCACTTTGAAGTCGCATACACTGTAACGTAAAACTCCCTTAACGTAAATGTACACTTGCCAATGCCTTGGTCTGCTGTTAATTTCTTGATACCGCCCTTGATACGTCTGCGTTCGCCTCATTCAGCCGACGCCTACCAGTTGCGTCACAACTGCGTCACAACTGCGCCTGTTCCATCCGGCGATACCACGACCCCGTCCACGGGGAGCAAGACGGCGCAAATGACCTCTGTCGTCCGGCACATTCCCCCTCCCCTCTCGTGGCCAGCGGCTACACTGGCGAGGAGTGCCAGCGTGCCGGTGTTGATTCCTCAAACTGTAAGACATTAGCTTTTCAATTTATATCCGATTATTGCAACTTATTTTCCCAACTCCACATATTGAACTAGGGATTTCGCGAGAAAAAAAAATGTTTGCGTGTTAAAATAGCATACACGAACTAACTTTTACCCGCTTTAATCTGTGGATGCAAAACCGACTTGGATGCGTTGCACACTTTCAGATGGTACACGGTTAGTACAATGCAATACAGGACGAAGGTAGTATGATTCACATACGAGGAAGCAAAGGTAGGTGGTAAGCAGAGATCCTCTTCTGCTTCAAAACCATAACATCCCATGGTCGACTCTGCTAGGGTGGGGTATGTCATCCTTGCGTTCTACGAATTGCAGTTTGCTCACTATCGACACCAACTTCTTTCATTCATCATGGAAAAGGGGGGGGGAGCCCTATCATATGTAAGAGCGTTGGTGCATTTGCTGATAACTTTATATTGTGTATTCTC
Source organism: Ashinkailepas kermadecensis (assembly GCA_034440615.1). NCBI lineage: Eukaryota > Metazoa > Arthropoda > Thecostraca > Neolepadidae > Ashinkailepas > Ashinkailepas kermadecensis. The sequence goes on from JAOTOM010004943.1 coordinate 399,139, forward strand.
GCAACATTGCGCATAGCGTCGACCGCACCTGTCAGTGGGAGTAAGCCCAGTAAATTGTGATGACGCGTAAATAAACGATGTTTAATCAATTGTGACTGGAGCCAGTTCCGGCACAACAGTCGATAGCCGGAGATAACTTGGGTATACTTGGAATACGCATAGGACACGCAGGTAAGCCCAAGCGACATATGTGACCACAGTTCATAGGAGGACCATAGGGAATGTCGCGAAGACATCGATGTCGCTCCTCCATCAGGCCACCAGGTCATATAAATCCACGTCGAAGTCAACAATCGCACTCCGAAGTACGCAATATTTATGCACCATTCCAGCACGACTGACAGCCATAAAACACACGTCCGGTTAAACGCGCTGATGCCTCCATTGTTTTTCTCGCAGGCTGACCAATTGCTGGCCGCGTGTTGATGTCGGGTACAGGCCGCGCCTGGAGCCAAATGGCCTGTCACGTGGGTTGGAGAACGGGCAGTGTTAGGCGCGAACGATGGCAGATGCAGAAAGTTCCCAGCATCAGCGCGGTATTACACGGGTGGTGCTGACAACTATCGCCCAGTCGAGAGGAACTGAGCATGCTTTCCGTGTGTCGCCATTGGCAACTGTGGAGAGCCACCAGGATATCGTGCTACAATTCCTGCCATGTGTCACGAGGCCAGGATCAGCTTCTCACTTAAACATTGTGCTGCAAATGAAATGTTCTCTTCAATGCTAGGAAGAACATCCCCAAAAGTCAATGTAAGTTATAGCGAATCCTTCATTGTATCACAGTATGTGTTGGACAAATATCCTGAAGCCCGGCCTGGTGACTGGAAAGTCCACTGTAGAGTCCATTAGCCTGGCCAGCTGAGTCGGAGTCAGGTTTGGATTTATATTGCTATTATGTCCATTCAATTAAGAGAGGACGCTTTGTGGCATCAACATTAATTTTGTTCTTTCCAATCAGTTTTTGAAGGCATCAACAAACAGCAAGTCTGGTCCTCGCCAAACGGCGCCATTGAACCATCCAGCGCGAAATAAATGATAATTGTATGGAGATGAGAATGTTCTGAATGCCAAAATTTAGGATGATAATGTTCTGAATGCCAAAATTCAGGACCAGCCCATCTGTCGAAGCCTGGCCGTCGTTCCCAGAACCTTGGGTTCTTTTACGACGCATTCAACCGCTAGGTTATACAGCGTCGCCAATCTCTCACGCCGATTGGTCGCGGGTGGATTCGGTAAATGCCGTCGGTTGTGAGATTCGAACCCACAATCTTGCGATCAAGAGTCCGACGCTCTACCAACTGAGCTACCGCGGCCCCGGCCGTCGTTCCCAATCCTTACCCACTAATGAGCTGGTCGCAGTTATCAGACCCAGGCCTGGCTCAGATAGTACCGTATGACACTTTCCATCGATCACCCCTGACAAAAGTTCGTGCCCTTCAACCGTTTTCAGCCAACAGCACTGAACTGCAGCAATAAATTATGCTGCGAAATGATAATAGAACTCGCAACATGTTTTCACTTGGGTGCCAGCTCGTTGGGAAAGGTCAAATAAAGGTTTAAACAGACATAATTGAGCAAACGGTCAACCCATCGACGTACAGCGTATATATAATACGTATATATAAATACCCGTGGTGCACCATCCATCCCCCCCCTCCGGTACTGAACGACCCTCGCGGCTTGCCGTGTTCCCCTCCCCATTCCCTTCGGCTCGCTCCGCAACATTGACAATCGTGTAAACATGGGCGGCGGAGTTTTGTTGGCCGTGTTGGGCAGGCAGGTGGGCTGCCGTCGCCGGGCTGGCGGCCATCCGGCGGCCCACTGCGGCGGGCCCAGCGGAAGCCCATGATGGCCGTCACGCCGAGCGTCTCGACGTCACGACATGAGCTCCTGCACTTGCGGGGAGTGACTGATAACGCGGCCGCTCGTGCACTTTGTGCGCAGCCAGCCGTCACAAGGTTTGGATGTAGCTGGGGACTTCCCGGAGGGTGCGTCTGTTCGGCCATACACCGGCATACCGTGCAGCCGAGTTGGCCTCGGGAGTCGTCCCGCAGTTGCTATGATTATGATGGTGCGATATGAGCAACACGCCACATTTGTTGGCGTAATTTGGTTACAGCAGATGCCGGCTCGTTTTGGCTACACTGCAACATCATTATGCAAAAGTGCATGCATACTTTGTTGAGGTAAGTCGTGCTGTACTTGGAATTGCGGGTCGCTATGCCAAATTGTTTGGTGGGCATACGGCCAGCCTGTCGAGAAGTCAACAGCAATTCATGCAACAGTCATTACATGCGGTTCAGAAACATGCAGCAGACATGCATGTTACGCCATGCACACCACGGTAAGAACCTTAAAACGTATCCGACAAAGATCGCGGATGTGTATTTGCGCCATGTACAACCCGCACGGCCACATTTTTGGGGGTAACCACTAAGCACCTTAATGTGTGCAAGCAGATAGCAAGTTCGTTGCACCTGTCACTTTTGTGTTTCCAGCAAGATTCTCATAACCTGTAGTTGTCCGCACGGGAACGAGCCCGGTTTGGAACAATATTTGGTGGCTTAGTTTGCCAATGAAGGCAGACGTTTCAGAAAACAGTTTTTCCCAGTGCTAACACGTGCGCTTTAACGCCTATCCTAGCACACTGATAAGGGCAACTGAGGTAGCACAAAATTTGTCAGTAAGACTGGGCATGTAATACCGGTCCTTGACTAGCGACGGCCCCAGGCTTATTGCAGACAGTGGCATGATCAAGTTTCGGCATCAGCCAGCCACGAGCAGTACCTTATTTGCAATGTCTAACTACGTCAGCATACACTCGACTGATACATGCGAGGGAAAAAAGGGGCGAACTTGAGCATCATGGGCTGATAATGTGCTGTGGGCGTAGCATACGGCACCGTAGCTCAGAGGTTGGTTGGTTGGTTATTGGTTTTACGACACGTCGACCGTTGAGTCATATAGCGTCGCCAATCACTCACGCCGATTGGTCGCGGGCGAAGAGTAGCGACAGGTGAGACTCGAACCCACAACCTTTCGATTGTGAGACGAGCATCTTACCCCTAGACCACTCGTCCCCCGTAGCTCAGAGGTAGCAAGTAGCATTCACTGAGGCGCTGAGGTGGGGTCTGGGTTCAGCCACCTTTACATTGGCCCCACCAGCTTCTTGCTCTTTTAGCATGGGGCCCTACGGGCTGAGTCCAACCAACCAAATTGGTAGCATTAATTGCCTCCATGCATTGGACCGCACCAATACTTTTCGAAGTTCTCCGCCCATGGCGGTGTTCCACCCCTTCCATTCAACAGAATCACTCCTGTGGTGACATGCTGAGGCAAGACTCAGGAATGTGACGAAGAATGTCGCATCTGGCGAGACGACTTCAGACCTTGTACAGCGAACACTTCAGCTTCTTTCCCGCGAACAGTGACCGGTCAGCACGGCAACAGTCACGCGTCTGGATCTGGGCTTTCCTCGAACCTCAACACAATGGTATGGGATCGCAATAAAGCTATAGGTGGTGCCTTCCCGCGGGCGTATCTCCCGAGAGAAACGCTCCAAAATTGTTCATCCGAAAATGCTCCTCCAAAACAGATCATCTGTGCGCAGTTTCTTGTAGAACCGCTGTAGACAAGTGGAGAACGTCAGCGTTTTCTACTCCTGGAGGTTCCGAAACATCCCGAAAGCTTCGGGGAACATGACCCACAGAACTTTCTGGGAAACTGCAACCATGTGCACTTCCGCATGGCTCCGCCACTCATGTCGCTGGGCAGCTTAACATCGGGCTCTGGATTGATCTGGCTTAACGGGATTAAGCAAGGTGATGCCGAGTGATAACCACATGTTGCCAAGTGTTGCACAGAGTCAATATCCACCAGCATCGGTCGAACGCGCTCAATCTGCGTCCAGTTCTGATCGTCGAGTTCTGGTCGTCCAGTTCTGGTTGTCCAGTTCTGATCGTCCAGTTCTGATCGTCCAGTTCTGATCGCGGTTAGTGACGCGGACGATGGCTCCACGCGGAAGACGGCTCCCCAGCCATCTGCCGCGTCACGCGACGCGATCACGGTTCGACCTGTGCTTTGGAATCATGCATTTGGGGTGGAAATTACTGTTCGCGGGCCGTGCAGATTCGTCGGGAACAATCCTCTTTATGCTTCTGAATGTTCTGGACGACAAATATCGAGCGAAAGTCCCCTTTTCCAACCGTGACTGCGACGAAAATGCGACATTGGGCCAATGTCCTACATGTAACCAACTCACCACACGTCTTTCGTACAATAACTGAACGAGGCCACACATCATTCATCCCATGCCTCTCACATGACACATTCCACGCAGTACTGGAGCTGTGATTACACATCCCACATCCCACGCAGTGCTGTAACTGTGATAACACATCCCCATCCCACGCAGTGCTGTAACTGTGATAACGCATCCCCATCCCACGCAGTGCTGGATGTGTGGTAACACATATTGACAGTGTAGTGGCTGAACCGCTGCCCGTCTTTACGCAATGGCGGCACCGTGATCCAGGGCCGTGCCGTGGTGGGACCACAGCCCATCTCACGTCCTTTGCTGGTCCCATGTCGCATCAGCACTCTGACCATTCACAGATCGGCATATGGGTAAGGAAAAAAAACACAACTGCATCCCACCACATCTCCACCCCCTAATAGTCGTCTTATTGTCAATTTGTAGGAAATAAGTTGGTTTAATTATAGGAAAGTTTGACTTAGAAAAAAAAATATTGGCATGATAACACTCATGTGATTGATCGAAATCTAACCCATCGGAACTTCCAGAAACATTCCGAAACTTTGCCCATCCCAAAGCAGAATGAACGGTGCCGGTACAACCCGTCGGGAGATGGACCGCACGACCAGGACCAGCGCTGCAGGTATGCAGGTCTGGTTTCATCCAGCCGAGGTCAGACGACAAACTGGCCAGACACCGAGCACCGATCTGCCCTCGCCTCCCCCAGATGATACAGCACATGCTGATAGCCATCCCTCCTGCACGAGGAGGCAGCGCTGCACTGCTAGCTGTTTGCAGGGCTAATGTCGTGCCGTGCTCCCGTTCCGTGACGTGTGCAGGAGCGTCGTCGTCTGATGCCACGACCGCACACCAGTGGTGGCGCGGGCCGCACCACCCCCGCCGCTGAATCGCAGAGACACATTGCGGGCCGCACCACCCCCGCCGCTGAATCGCAGAGACACATTGCGGGCCGCACCACCCGCGCTGATGAATCGCAGAGACACATTGCGGGCCGCACCACCCCCGCCGCTGAATCGCAGAGACACATTGCGGGCCGCACCACCCCCGCCGCTGAATCGCAGAGACACATTGCGGGCCGCACCACCCCCGCCGCTGAATCGCAGAGACACATTGCGGGCCGCACCACCCCCGCTGATGAATCGCAGAGACACATTGCGGGCCCCACACGCCGCTAATCCGCACCACCCCCGCCGCTGAATCGCAGAGACACATTGCGGGCCGCACCACCCCCGCCGCTGAATCGCAGAGACACATTGCGGGCCGCACCACCCCCGCTGCTGAATCGCAGAGACACATTGCGGGCCGCAACCCAAACACATTGCCACCAGCTGAACAAGACACATTGGGGCGCACCACCCCGCCGCTGAATCGCAGAGACACATTGCGGGCCGCACCACCCCCGCTGCTGAATCGCAGAGACACATTGCGGGCCGCACCACCCCCGCTGCTGAATCGCAGAGACACATTGCGGGCCGCACCACCCCCGCTGCTGAATCGCAGAGACACATTGCGGGCCGCACCACCCCCGCTGCTGAATCGCAGAGACACATTGCGGGCCGCACCACCCCCGCTGCTGAATCGCAGAGACACATTGCGGAGTCATGCGGAGTCATGAACCCGCGACGTTTTCGCCAGCACGTCGCGGGTTCATGGTGATATGTTGCACAGACTTTGTGGGATAACCGCGAGTGGAAGATCATGCGGGATTTGTCGAAAACAAAGAAATGCGAGGCATGCCACACTGTCATAGTCCGTGCATCAACTGCGTCGGGACACAGGATTTGATACGCATCTGGAAGAACACTGAATTTGGCGTGCACGTTTGTGCTTGAGGCTTAAGCCTTTGCGTGGTTGTATCCGGTTAAGTCATACCTTAGACAGGGCGGACAACAACTCATGTTAGCCAGGTGGTGGCCAAAACATGCCATGTGCTCCGGGTTCTGTCTACTTTTTTGCATTTTGTGTGCTTTGTAAAGTGGCAAAAACTTGCCTAGCAAATCCATTGTCCTTGTATGCATTCATAGACACAATCACAACATGGCGTAATTTGATAAAGATTGCATGCACACAAATTCCCAAAGATGGAAACAAGCTTATATGTGGGAATGATCACGTGGTATAAATCCGCTTGAGCATTGCATATCTTTGTTAAGTGGTACCCTTGCCACGCCGTCCCACATCTTATAGCCGTTGAAGAGGAAGAACCTTGAGTTCTCTCGCGACACATTCAACTGCTAGGTCACATAGCTTTGCCAATCTGCCACGACGATTGGTTCCGGATGGACTCGGTAATCCCGTCGGTTGTGGGATTCGACTGAGCAATCTTATGATCCGTCCAACGCCCTACCGACTGATCTATCGCGACACCTTTATACTACTCGAATGAGCCCATTTTGCACATGACTTCTTGAAGCTTTGTATTGCCCAAGCCTCATTTCAGCGGTTAAAATAAGCTTCAGCAACTGGCACGGCCAAGGCAACTGGCACGTAGCAAATTTTGTCTTTTTCTTTCAATATGCAAAGCAAAACTCCATAAGGTTTCAATAGCACAGGATAACTAGGTGTCCCACATCTAAATTATCCAACCGATGGGAATCTAGATTGCGACCAGCTTTGTGAGTTTTCATTTCGCTAACATCGCAACACATGCTGATATTCTCTGACACATGCTGATATATTCACTTGTAATGGAAGGACAGGATCTTATCACGTAAGATGAGTAGGCGGCACAGGATCCACTGCACACAAAATCAAGAGAAGGCGGTTCGTTGTGCAAATAGGTTTGGCCCTTCGAATAATATACGGCACGGGCCATGTTGTGATGGAAGAGCGGCCTTAGTTGCAGCAGATTCAGCAAACGTTCGTCCGCATTGAATATGAACATCGTTTCCGACCCAAAATGCCCAGTAGTCTACTTGACTGGTTTTTACGAATTTAATTGGACCCACATGGGTTGACGCACCCTAAAACCCCAACAATCATCACCATCAACAAACTTAACTGGCTTAGCTTATTAAAACTGGGAAAGCAAGCTGTAGGACTGCACTGAGATGTGATAGGAGATATTATATTTCACCAATAATATATTTACGTACGCTGTGATGTGGTCCAGACGCGCACACAGAACTTTGCTGGGGAACAAGTACATCATGTGTTATGCGTGCATTACGCGGGATCGAGTGAACAGGGCTGGATAGGTATTGATAGTGCAGGATGTTGGTGGATAGTTTCTTTGGAATTTAGGGTGTGGTATTGGTTGCGGTGCTGAGTATATTTTCGTCCAGGCTTTACATGTTTAACCCAGATGGGCCCACGTGACTCTTATTAAGTTCGGACACGTGAACAATATTTTTGAACGTATTATAGCAGCCCCAAATGGTGCATGCATGTGTGGTATTACCTAGTTACAAATGATCTCAATTGCCATGCTAAAGGTGAAAGGGACGATGAAGACGCCAGCATGGCGCCTTCCAAGTACCGGAGCTGTGTTTTTATTTCCATTGTGCTGGAGTGCGACCGTGGTTTGGTCTTTGAAGCCATTCACTTCCATCCACGTTTGGGCTGAAAACACATAGCGCAAAGAAAGTACAAGGCCCAATGCGGCGTTATCACTCCGAAATCACCATAACCAAAAGGTACGGAGGCAGTTGTGCCCCCCCCCATATATCCAAGAACGAAAGTCGCAACGGAAGTCGCCAAGTAGGAGCAAAGTTACGGGTAAATTTGTGTTACTTATCATCTTGATTCTTGGGAGCTCGGTTGTTGACTGAAGCGATCTGACAGCAGCTGGATGGGATGCAGGTTCACATCATCACGATCCTCATGTATAACTGTATAACTTACCCCGCCTGTATAACTTACCCGCCTTGCTCGCTCACGGAACATCTTAATTACACCCGACTTAAAAGAACAGGTGGAAAATCAGCAGTTCGAATCCCTGCACTTACCTGGAAAAGCCGGTCATGCTATTGAAAGTGTGCCGTAAAGCATGCATATTCCTTCTAAAATGTTTTCATATTTTGTCACTAATTCAAATTTGCAAACAGTTTTCAGTTTCAAAGAGGTCGATTTGAGTATCTGGCCTAATATGATTAACTATCACCAACTCCAAAACAATTATTGTCTGACAACAAAGATCAGTACGACAACCACAAGAGGAGGAGAGGGTACGATGCTAACGAGGCGCCTTAGGTACATACCAACTTCCTGAAGGCAAAGGTATACGAAGATACACCTCAAAGCAGAGGCGTATCCAAGGGAGTAAAGGGCCCTCTGGTGAGTTCAATGTGGTTCACCAGATGACCGCCTTGATGGAAATATATCGATATATTCACACATTATACATATATACGGACCCATTTGACAGCCGTTCCCGAAATCTGAGGAGCTTTGAAGTGGGGAGGCCCTATGTAGGGAGAAGGTCCTCTTTGGATGGGTCGGGTAAATGCACTCTTTTTAGCCGCACAGCAAGCATCCTCCTCTAACTGTGGCTCTCTCCCTCTTCTCGCCCACGCCTGCTCTCCTACTCTCCTTATCCCTGCATTGCTCACCACCTCACTCGCAATGTTCCATCCCACATATCACACGCAATTCGGCGTTGCGTTCACCTTCTCCGTTTCCCATCTCCATCTCATTTTCTTGTGATCTTGTTCTCGCAGTTTTTCGCACTCAAGCCAGCTAACATTGGCCCATGAGATTAGTCCTCGTTTCACTGCGCTCCACCTCTGTCCCCGCCATTTCCCCTGCCACTATCCATCGCCGCCAGAGCGCGCGGCCTGTCGGCGTCGGGCACCGAGCGTGGCAGCTGACGTTCCTAGGTCAACGGTGCCTTTGTTCCGGAGGCTGGAGGCGCATCTGGCGGGGAATATGTCGCACACGGCGAGCCGCAGTCGGGTCGATCAGCCGATGCTGAGAGGTGAAGCCAGGCACGACTGCAGGTCTGGCGCAGTGGCGCGGTACAACGACTGCAGGTCTGGCGCAGTGGCGCGGTACGACTGCAGGCCTGGCGCAGTGGCGCGGTACGACTGCAAGTCTGGCGCAGTGGCGCGGTACAACGACTGCAGGCCTGGCGCAGTGGCGCGGTACGACTGCAAGTCTGGCGCAGTGGCACGGTACAACGACTGCAGGCCTGGCGCAGTGGCGCGGTACAACGACTGCAGGTCTGGCGCACTGGCGCAGCACGACTTGAGCGGCAACGGGTGTGTCGACGTGTGGCGACGGGTGGCTCGATGGGTGGCTTGACGGGTGGCTCGACTTATGGCGACGGGTGGCTCGACGGGTGGCAGCGGGTGTGTCGACGAGCGGCGACGGGTGTGTCGACGAACGACGACGGGTGCGTCGACGAGCGGCGACGGGTGCGTCGACGAACGACGACGGGTGCGTCGACGAGCGGCGACGGGTGCGTCGACGAGCGGCGACGGGTGCGTCGACGAGCGGCGACGGGTGCGTCGACGAGCGGCGACTGGTGGCTCGGCGTTTGGCGACGGGACGCCCTGCTCTACGGAATTGGCGTGCACGTCTCAATTCAGCACGTCATCGAGCGTTGTTATAAGCCAAGTTAAAACACCGAACCGCACTGTTCTTAGCGTTTCGAAAATGAACATCATGGAAAGCTAATAGCCTCAATAGTTTGCAGGGCTTCATCCAATATGTCAGCACAGAGTCAGCATAGAAATGCCTGGGAATAAAAACCCTCGTGTGAACTTCTTACAAGCCATACCGGTAATACACCGTCCCCTAGAGAGACATCATCTGATGCAACAAGGAGTTTTTTTTTCGCATCTGGAGTATGCTGTATATCTGGAGTATGCTGGAGTATGTTGTCGTCAGTATGCTGGTTAATCCCTTTGTCTCAGTGTCCATCAGTCTAGGATAACCTATTGTTATAGCACACATGGTCAGAACATGATCACAACGTGCAAATCCTCTGTGTAATACCACAGTCCTGGCCTTCTCTACTTAGCATGCGCCGAATGTCACGTTGACCCCTGGCTGATTACATTTCTACCCGACGTTGACTTACCTATTTCTACTTGACTTGGACTGTCCGATTTCTACTTGGCCTTGACCTACTCCTACTTAACCTTCATCTGTTATCCCTGGCCAAAGTACTTGGAAATTTTGTCTGTCCTCCATTTCTTTTTACGTTTTTCTTAGAAACCCTTCACACGGGAAGCTAAAATCCCAACTACAATGATTACGACCGAAGGGCATACAGACCCCTGCTAGTACAAAATCACGATGAGAGAGGTGCAGAAATGACCGTTGCGAAGTCGCATGTCATGTTTGCGTTAGGCTACGAACATACAAATGTTGTATTGCAACTTGGTTATCTTCTGTGATGCGCTTGGTATGCATTAGGATATCCATATACCATATCCATATTCAATTAGCCTCGTACCTTAGATGAACCGTGACCGTGACGAAATAGTTTAGGTGCGTTTATCCCCAACCACCTAACCTGTCCAGGCTAATGTTGTATTCAGGTAGCTTCCGAGGCGGGGCCAGGGAGCAGATTGAGGGAGCTACTAACTCTGCACCTTCCACTGTATGTCAAGTTCAGAAATCCGCAATTGCGCATGCTAGATATTCAAGGCATTAGACAGACCATGAATGAACTATCGACAGGCGAACTGAGCTTCTAATCCATGCACGGCAGCCAGCATATGTCGCGTGACGCTCGCACGACAATCGATATCTGCAACTCACGCTGCGGCACGACCTTCATAAGTCACATGCTCAACACATTCCAGCTACGCTTTCTGGAATCATTCAGCCGCGGCTTTTCGCCACGAATTGAAAGCTCAATCCAGGACTGAACCATATGAAGGCACGGCACGAGAGTGCCCAACTCGTTCAACGTTGACAGCACGGCACGAGGAGCGTGGCTTTGCAGACGGTCGTCACATGCCAACGAACCGGTCCGTGCCAGCATTCGACAGACGCGCCACTTCCACACGGAACTGTGTCGGCACTGGAGGTGGCGACTGCACCCACAAAGTTGTGTGGCCGAAGCCCGTGCCCGGCTGATCTGCTGTGACCAAAGCCGGCTGGAGCTGGGCCAAAATGCACTGAAGCTCGGTCAAAAGACTGATTTTGTGATAACTTTCGTCACTAACATGTCAAGTAACCATTAATGATCGCGATACACGACAATGAACTTGAAAATGTACCACATATCGAGATTACTGCCAACTGACATTCCACGTATTCACCACACAAAATCCCCTGCATCATTGAACAAGGATGGTCAAAAAGAACGCAGCATAGCAACAGCTAACGGCATGCCATAGTCAGCTGCACATAAAGGCACGCCATTCTACGTGGTGAGTCCTTCGTGCTGTTGCGCTATCGGATATGGTTTCTGTACGTGTAAATTGACATGATTAGGTACGATTTCAGTTTGTCTATGCTTTTTTCCAAAGCATAATCGTGGGTAGCTACCTTCAACGTTGTGAAATTATCTTCCCTGTTCTTCCATCTCATGACGTTACATACCGATTGACATCCTACACGAAGATAGACGCGAGGATGGAAGCTTAGAATGCGGTCACAATTAGCGTGGCCATTGGTGGCGCACTAATGACAAATCGCAAGAGGATTTGTAGGTGGTTTGTGAACGGTGGCCGACCCCAATGCAGCTTGTTTCGAATAATTCAAGGTTAAATTGATGATACATCTTCAGTGATGTTTTTTAATACAATTTTTTTTCCTGCAACTTGGACTTCTATAATTACACCAGCATGATTAGAGCTTCCCAGCTGCAGTACCTTGTCATTAACGTCATCAACAACAAAAAAGCTACAGCACAGCTGGAATCACCGCATGGGCGTGTCGAATTAGAGGGCTTTGATTACTTGCAAAGAAAGCGACGCTGCCGAAACGCGCCAGTTCCCTATTATTTACGAATTACCATGAAGGTATGGCGCTGTTCCGAGGTTGTTTTAGCTGTGAATTCACTCATTGATAATCCGTTAGTCTTCTTTGTGTGCTATGTAGCTTTCAGCCAGCACCAAGTCCTTTAAGAATCAAGGAGTGTAGCTTGAAAACAGAAGCGGCGCACCAACGTTTATAGGAAAATTTAACCACAAAGCATGCCATTGTGGGTTTAACAAGACAAAATATGAAGATTGAGTGTAAGGAAAATTGCAATTTTCATTTGTGAACAAAAACGTGGTGTGATTCAAATGTTGAACTTGGTATGCAACATGTTACATTTTATTCAAAGATGAATTAATGAAGACTTGATTAGTGCTCATGGTCACACGTTCACTGCTGTCTTTGGCTTAGGGCAGTAACTCTTAAGCCTTGTGAGAGATCTTGTATTTTATAATTTTTATGTTAACTGTTGAAGCCTACCAATTCCATACTCATTACTTTTCAAGCGAAAGCTTTTTCTCATTTCATTGTGAGAGAACAAATTTTGAAGAAACTCGGGATATGGCCGCGTCGGTGCATTGGCCGCACGTTAAACTTTTAGTCAAGACTAAGTCGTTAAAGTGGATTTCATGGATCGGGTGGTGGGGCCAGAGTTCACGCAACAAGCTCTGCTTAGCAATAGGACTGTGGTTCATAAAGCCACCCCAGCACAAATAGGACGAAATTTCCATAAAAATACCCATGCTGCCATAAGTGAGAAAAACACCGACGATGCTACATAATCTTAAACCATTCGCGATAATGCTAGTCTTTCGTGTTTTGACCATAAATTGCAAATGTTGATCTGGCTGCAGCCATCTTCTATTGTTCACATGTAGCAAAACGGCTTGAAACATTTCTTGTCTTGATTGTAATTGCAAGTCTTGCTTTTGAAAAATGTGTCACCAATATGAGTGAGCTAATAAACAAAATATTGGTGAGCTGCCAGGTTCAACAATTATCATGGTACACATTGTGGAACTATTTAAGGATCTTTCTTCAAATTGTTGAATGCATGGGACAGAGCTGTTCGATGGCAAGCTTAAATGGATCTCAGAATGGACATCATTATATTTTTATCACATGTATTATGAAATTGTATCATTTGATATTTCACAATGAAAGTATATAAGACCTGTTGAAAGCCCTGTGTATGTTCAAAAGACCGGTCAAAATTCCGTCGATACTGATCCAGACTTCTGACCGAGCGTTCGGCTATTCATTTGCCACCTGTAGTCGGCACAACTCCATTGGCTTGATAAAAAAATGTTCGCCCAGTGAGCATGGCGAGCCACTTTCCGTGGGCTCCCCATACTCCATCGTCTCCTCCCTGACGTTCACCGGCAGTACCACCCTACCACTACCACCATCACCACTTCCCTTGTTCTCCCCACACTCCACTGCCTCATCCCCCTGACGTCCACCGGCAGTACCACCCTACCACTACCACCATCACCACTTCCCCTTGTTCTCCCCACATTCCACTGCCTCATCCCCTTGACGTCCACCGGCAGTACCACCCTACTACTACCATAGTCACCACTTCCCGTGCCCCCCCCCATACTCCACTTCCTCCTCCCCTGACGTCCACCGGCAGTGCCACCCTACTACTACCACAGTCACCACTTTCCGTGGGCCCCCATACTCCACTTCCTCCTCCCCCTGACGTCCACCAGCGGTACCGCCCTACCACTACCACCGTCACCCGTCTGAGGGAACCTGCTGAATAAGCAGGTATCCTCTGATGTACCTCTGTTGATGATATCCTCCGCCACACATCAGCATATCCACGGCTTATTGTTTTTGGATCAATGAAACGAAAAATGGCTTCAAGTAGTGGCTTAATTCTTTATTCAATCAGAAATGAGAACAAGAAATCCAGATTAATAAAAACTTTTGATGCAGATACTTACCCTTATATTTTGATCAATATGTGATAAAATATTGCGAAACTTTCAGTTCATTTCGGTTTCCCGATCTGGTAGGCTTACATGATCCGATAAATCAATCTTTAGTAGAAATCTTCTATGCCTGATTTTAGCCTACCGACTGTGATTTCAAACAACTTGGCGTTCAGTTACCGGGGGAAATGCATAGACTTCATGATGATGTTAATCTGAGGAGCTGAGATGTGGACCGACTACTTCCCCTTTATTTCCTTTTCTTAAAGCTGGATGGATGTGCTAAAGTAGTAATAGTGTTTGTAAATATACAAGTAAATAATATTGTGCTTCATGTGCTGCATCTATAATTCAGATATGTGGTTTGTTTAATTCAAAAGTTTGTTTTACGCAAATTGGATTATCCTCATCGACAGCTTCACGGGGTAACTAAACGTGATCCCGCCTCAGTTGAAAACAAAGAAAAACCTGTTCATGGAGCTAGCTCGACCTTCGAAGTCGCTCGCAAAAATACTGCGGTAGTATCAAGCATACTTCAAGAGCATAAAACCGGTTCCAGAAATGAGAGAACAAAGGGACAACAGTCCTGCAGATGCCCGATTTTATCTCCACACTCAGACATGCAGCTGTCACTTCGACGCGGGGAGGCTGCATATGTCGCAAGCTAGTGGTGGAGTTAAATGATCAGCTAATTTGTTTCACCAGTAGACCCCAAAGGGAAAGAGGCTTCCCTTGTGACGAGGGCCATGCAGTGACTTGGGAGTGCGGGACATGAGCTAGGGAGAGCAAGCTCCGGGCACTATACATCAGTGGATAAATCAAACAAATGTGTTTTTTAACGGCTGGCGACCAGTAGTACACCACCATCGACAGACGCCGACCGTGACAAACGTCGTCCAGGGGACGAACCGTTACCGACGTCGCCATCTCCGTATGACTCCAACCGACGACGGCGACAACTGGCAACTGACGACAACTGACGACGGCGACAACTGACGACAACTGACGACGGCGACAACTGGCAACTGACGACAACTGACGACAACTGACGACGGCGACAACTGGCAACTGACGACAACTGACGACGGCGACAACTGGCAACTGACGACAACTGACGACGGCGACAACTGACGACAACTAACGACAGCTGACGACAACTGACGACGGCGACAACTGACGACAACTGACGACAACTAACGGCAGCTGACGACAGGCTCAGCATGACGGACGAGCCGGATGCGAGCCGACCGGTCGGTGGCGGAAGTGTTCGGCCGTTCCCAGCTCGTGGTACTTCCTGGCAACTACAGCGGAACGGGGCCCGTCGGTGACAACGAGCACCAGCGAATGCGGTGCAGTGAGCGAGTCTGCACTTCTTTTGAGTAGCGCACCGCGTGACCTACTTCGTGGCCTACTACTCCAGCCTACTTCGTGCTTCCAGCCTACTTGGTGCTTCAAACCTACTCCGGTGCTCAAAAGGTGAACTGCGTAGAAATGCTTGCCATGAAAAGGTCGGGGAACTTCAGAGGCGATTGCGCTGTATGCTGCTGTGTGTAGTGCACATCAGCATCGGTGCACATTGTGCACCTGTGCTGATCCGACAGGCCAGTTGGGTTGCACTGAGTCCACTTCACTACCGCCGACTGGAGTGCAGTGCGCAGCCGCGATACTCGGTGCCGGATGGCAGCGTGTCGCCGCCAAGGCCCCGGAGATGTGTGGGGCGGCAGTCTCCGGCGGAGTTGTCGGAGCAGAGGTTGTTGCGGTTTACTGGACGAAGAACCGTGAACACTTTTACGACGGGTGCGGCTATGTGGGCTGCGCAGCGCAGCAAATGGAAAACTTACGGTTACGAGGGACTTGCTGCCCGCCAGGCTACAAGCTTCCCTGCTTAATGAGGCTTCCCTCGTTGGCGAATGGCTATCAAATAGTAATTTGGCTCAGATGTCCCGTTTAAAAGCATGCAAACGTTGGTAAACTCAGCGGAATCAGCATCATGCACTGCGTGAAGTCCAATACAAACCGTGCGATGTTCCGCTCAACTACATTTCAATTCACTTCATTGGTACGGCAATATTCTATTGAAGTAAATAGCGCGACGGTGAAGCGTTGCTTCGCTTCCTGCAAGATGTCACGCAAACGACAACGACTTAATATGTTCCGGACAACCGAAATTTCCAGACATTTGAAACGTTTAAGTAGCAAGATAGCTTTTCAGGAAGCCCATTAAATCAAATAAATTAAGAATGATGGCACTGGCAAAAAGCTCGAGTCAACAACGGACGTATCACTGCCACATGTCGGTGTTCACCCAGCGGGTGTTGCAGCGCATGATCCGAACCCTCGCCGTCGGCTACACGTCACCCTGTACCCCGCAGCCGATCCGACGTGTACGACGGAGGAACACAGGCTGGCGCGGGGCAAGTGCGAGGCGGTACGTGGCGGTCGCTTTGCGCACGGAAATAAATCATGGTTATGGTGGCCTAATGTGGGCAGCTAAAGGCGGCTGGGTTCCCGGCGCCACAGGCGGAAGCTCCAACCGGCCGGCCGGCCGGCGGTGGAGACCGCACTGCCTTCCATTAGCCGCCGGACTTCCGGTGCGTTTGGCGGTGCTCGGCCGCCCACACCTGGTCTCTCGGAACGGCTCGACGCCCGTGCCTGAGGCGGTGGTGTGCGGAGCGCACTTTGAGAGCCCGTGATTGCAGTTGTCGCTTCTCGGACGAGATTTTCCGTACGCAGAAACACACGAGTCGGGGACGACGATGCGCTGCCCGCTTCTGCCATTGGTGGGTTGCCGATTGAACTTCTTTGAGCCGTTATTTTCGTGCAGATATTCTTGAATCAACAATGGAAGGTGATTGAACCGTATGCTGTCTGTTCGTATAGGCATTACTGGTGAGGGTTTCTCCAGTCACGTCGCTCATCATTAAATCAGCCCAGGCGGTAATTGCACAGTATTTTATTATTCATAATGCACTATCCCAATCGAAATGAAGCTCAATACAAGAGGCGTCCAACGAGAGTGATGGATTATGGCGTGTTCCCTAACTATGCACGTACAAAACACGACAACGCATCTATTGGGCTCAGTTAGAAACCATGCACGAGCAACGCAACGCATGCCTGACTTATCACCCATATAAAAATAGCACAGCAAATTGGAGGGCGGCATGACCGATGCAATACTGAAGTGGCTAACATGAAGAAGATAGTAGGAAGATGCATCATCAACCTGAAGACGGACCGAGGAAGGTCGTAGAAAGGGAACAACTTTGAATGACCCTTGTAGCTGCGCAGGTCAGGTAACATCGCCACTGACGCACTCAGAGCAGACGCGAGGAGCGGAGATGCCAGCAAGCGAACACGCTAGGAGGCAAACGCGCCATCCACTAAAGGCTGCAGCCATAAAATGAACACATTGAAGTTGACCGAGGAGATGCTACGGATAACAGTATTTCCTCACGGTGTAGGTGGATAGACACCAGAATGGTAGCCTAATAGTAGGTATCATTGGAATAGATGGTAGACACGAAGGCTGAATAATTGTTAGATTATACGACGTGGTAGCCTTTTGGTGGGAACATCCCCTATTTCATTTCTCGCATTTCCCCTAGCAATGATGTCTTAGTCTATCCTCTGGCGTGATAGTGGCCAGGGACACACGGTTAACAACCGAAAAGCCCACGACCACAGCATGCGATGTTAAGTTTGGAAACTGGTTGGAACTTCACAAATATGATTTTAGTAGACAAAAACATTTATCAGCCAATAAGCTGAGGTGAAACAATTCAGCTACCACTTGAAGAATTCGATTTTGAATGTGGTTGTCGAGTTACCACGAATAATCAGCTGCCGATGGGTTTGATGGAATTGCGACGCCCATGATGAATCACATATGTGAGCTTTTCCCAGCATGGATTCCTGCATGGCCTGTGGAAGTTGGTAACAGTGGCGGATTTATGGGGCCACAGGGTTCATGCCTCCTCCCAGTCGAAGTCTGATTTTTCCCCGAAAAAAAATCACTAAAATGGTACGTTCTTGAAATCTTCAAACATTTAATATGATATAAATATTGTCCTACACAGATCCGAAGAATATTGGCTGTTCAAATCCGAAGAGTTATCTTAATCGGATTTTGATCCCCCAACCGATGCTTCTGGATCTGCCCCGAGTAGTAACCCTATATAACAAGCGACAGTTCCGGATATTGGCGTTAGCATGACATATTTCGGAGTCGGGGAAGGTTGTAGTGGAGAAATGTGTGTGTATGTGTGTGTGTAGTTTGGATTTTTGGCGCGTCAGCTGTTTCGGCTATATTGCGCATGCAATGGGGTCAAGTGGTTCATGGACATGGACTTGCCCCAGCTGTTTTCCGTGCTCCAATGATTCTGAAATGAGCGCCTTGAGAAAGTTGGCGGCACTTTTAATCTTACCGTGGGATGCCGTTTCGCCTAAACTCGCACATTTTCCCACCCATTCTACTACGATAAACGTGGCGTGCCTCTTCGCCGTCCTCCCCATCGCCGAAACTCACTGAAAGCTCGACGCATGTAGTTGGCCGCGAGCCGAAGCGTGGTGATCTTGTCGATCTTCTTCTGCTGCTTGGGCAGGTAGGCGGACGCGACCATGCCGCTGAGCATGTTGACGCCATGGTTGATGCGGTCGCGCCGGTGCTTTTCCGCCTCGTTGCGCGCCTTCTGGCCGGGACTGCAGCGGGGAGAGAGAGAGAGGTGTCAGGGGCGGGTGGCGTCAGCAACCTCGGGGCGGCGACAGCAGGAGGGGAAGGGGTGGGGTGACGCCGCACTGACCCTGGTCAGGTATGCCACAGCTGCAGGCTGGTCTAGTGGGCACAGCAGAAAATGCCAACTCCCCACCTGTGTCTGTAGTATTTGGGGAGACGGTTAGTCTGGTTTTCGGCGCATTTCCTCCTCGAGAAGCATGAGCAGATGTAACGGTGCTGGGAGACAGCACACAGAGCAGCGTCAGATATTCACAAATTAGTCGATTCAGAAATTTCCCAGAGGTGTTCTGTACTTCCGTTAGCTTCAACGAATATATGATTTATGCGTTTCCTCAGAGATACAAATTCACCTTGTGTATTATATTGCAGGTAACCGTTCCGCGGGTATGACACGGTATTGTGATGTTAAGTATTTTGGAGTATGAGGATAGATTGAGGAAATTGAATATTTTTTACTTAGATATAGAAGGCTGAGAGGAGATCTCATAGAGGTTTTAAAATTTTTTTTTGGTAAGGAGAAAGAAAATAAAAGGAAAATTTTTGAATTTAAAAAAAAAGAAAAAATAAGAGATAAAAAAAAAAAATCAAATATTCACAGCAGACGGTTGCGTCTTTCTTCCCAACGGGTGTGAACATCACACGCTGACACCGGATGTCTATTAGAGGAGGCCAGCATAAAAAGCAAAATGAGACCGAAGCCCAAGGCCGGCCGACTTGCTATGACCCTGCCTAACTTGAACCCAGTCAACATGCAATGAAGCTCAGTCAAAAGGCCGGCATATGTGCTATGCATAAAAGGTAGTGCCATTGTTTTTGTTTTACTTAAATGAAGGAAAGACTACCAATGAAGGCAAGCTATATCAATGCCGTCTGAGTTATTCATCTACATCCTTGATAAGCTGCAGTTTTCAACAATTCACCGTCAAACAACTTTTTTGAAATGTGCGGAATATAACTTCGAGCTCATAGAAGTTATATGCCTTCATCGAGATATTCTAAGTCCGTTTCGAAACATTCTGAATGCAGTAAATGCTACAAAAAGTGACAAGACACAGATGCACGAGCAAACACACCAGGCATCCATATCCACCAGCGATTGGTCAGGTGGTGGCTGCATCCCGCCTGCCTATTACTATTATATTATTGCTTTTATATTGTTATTAGATGTCAATATTAATAGTATTATTGATTTGCATACAAAGGGAACAGGCATGCGAACGTAGCAACGGTCATGAAAAATTCCGTTCTTCAAAAATGTTTCTGTCGTGCTTTGGGTTCTGTGCAATGTACGTAAGTAGGCATGCTTTGGGTTCTGTGCAATGTACGTAAGTAGGCATGCTTTGGGTTCTGTGCAATGTACGTAAGTAGGCATGCGTGCGAGAGTGACCAATACCCTATCGATTCACCATTGAAATTGGGCACATTTTCCTGTTGGCCAGATATATAATGCCACTCTATGCTGTTATTGTATATCCGTAGCATTGCAAGGTCGGGAAACAAAACTTCAAGTTACCTCTCATTTCATGCAATGCTTAAATACGACTAAGAAGGAAAGTTAGTGTTTGGACAATTTCTGAAGATATATATATAGCCATAATTTGAAAATATATGTATAGATATGTAATATAGATATACACACACACACACACACACATATATATATGAAATCTTTATGCAAGTTATGAAACGTGGTGTGGAATCATAATTCACAAGTGACATGATGATGATCATAACTAGGTTGCTGAGCAGTACATCAATATATTTGTTCAGTTCCTATATGCACTATGAGCTTGCAAAAGACCGGTGAAACGTCTGGTGTCCATCCGTGTATCCCAAATATCGGTTAAAAAGCCCGCGGCTCTTGTACGGGCTTTCCGACCATCTTTATATCTGCTACTTCTAATGCCAAACTTCTCGCATGCTCTTCCGTTGCCTGTCGCCGAAGCTGTCGCGTCCTCTATGATGATTCGTAACTGGAATTCCATAGGTGGCTCCAGGTTCATAGCAACTGGAGTTGCTACGTAAGATTTACGATTTACTACGTAAGATTTACGGTGGGGGAGTAACGATGTTCGCTGGGATTTCTTGGGCAATTACGCTCGACGATCTATTCTCAGTACTTTACACTGTTTCGTGCTCGGTAAAGTAAAAACTGCATCATGATGTCTGCGTTGCATCAATTGTAATGTTGTGAAGACAAAAAGCATGCGGGCAGACTCCATCACCAAATCGTTACCATTACCGTCACCGCCACCGCCACTATGTCATCGTGTCATCGTGTCACCGTGTCACCGTGCCATCGTGTCACCGTGTCACCGTGTCACCGTGTCACCGTGTCACCGTGTCATCGTGTCGCCGTGTCGCTGTGTCGCTGTGTCGCCGTGTCGCCGTGTCGCCGTGTCGCCGCGTCGCCGTGTCGCCGTATCACCGTGTCGCCGTGCTATCGTGTCGCCATGTCGCCGTGCTATCGTGTCGCCATGTCGCCGTGTCGCCGTCACCGTCACCGTCGCCGTGTCACCGTCACCGTCACCGTCACCGTCACCGTCACCGTCACCGTCACCGTCACCGTCACCGTCACCGTCACCGTCACCGTCACCGTCACCGTCACCGTCACCGTCACCACTACCCACACACCCGCCGCGAGGGCCTTTAGCTTTTAACAAGCGAGTTGGCCAACAACTTGCCACCCGCGTCCGTCACCAGCGTCCGTCACCAGCGTCCTTCACCAGCGTCCGTCACCAGCGTCCTTCACCAGCGTCCGTCACCAGCGTCCGTCACCAGCGTCCGTCACCAGCGTCCTTCACCAGCGTCCGTCACCAGCGTCCTTCACCAGCGTCCGTCACCAGCGTCCGTCACCAGCGTCCTTCACCAGCGTCCGTCACCAGCGTCCTTCACCAGCGTCCGTCACCAGCGTCCGTCACCAGCGTCCGTCACCAGCGTCTTTCACCAGCGTCCGTCACCAGCGTCCTTCACCAGCGTCCGTCACCAGCGTCCGTCACCAGCGTCCGTCACCAGCGTCCGTCACCAGCGTCCGTCACCACCGTCCGTCACCAGCGTCCGTCACCAGCGTCCGTCACCAGCGTCCGTCACCAGCGTCCGTCACCAGCGTCCGTCACCAGCGTCCGTCACCAGCGTCCGTCACCAGCGTCCGTCACCAGCGTCCGTCACCAGCGCCCGCGTCCGTCACCAGCGTCCGTCACCAGCGTCCACGACGCGGAGCTTTCCGCCGCCATCATCACAGGGCGGTGTCAATACTGAGCCCAGCGGCCGGTCGGCGCCGCACTCTGTGCGCCAGATCAATGCCTCGCACCGGCCGGTTGGTTGGTTATTGCGGTTTTAGGGCGCATCAACTGCATTGGTTATACAGCGCCGGTGCGTGCATGCTTATCACGGCCCGTGGGACAGCCCGTGGGACGTATGTTCATCATGGCCCGTGGGACGGCCCGTGGGACGTATGTTCATCATGGCCCGTGGGACGTGCGGCTGACCCACCGCGGTCAGACGATCACAGCGCCACCCTGACGTAACTACACGTCAGCAAACGCACGTCAGCCATCAGCGATCAGTCGTCAATGAATGGCTCCCGTGTGAGAAAACACCATCATGCAAATGATTATGCTTCATGAGCCATAACATCATAATTCGTTCCATGAGGAGAACGTATGTTCTTTGAAAGGTTCTTTAATATTATAATATTGCTTATATATATATATATATGTATATATATATATATATATATATATAAGGGCATTTAAGCTTGTTTTATCACGTAGTGAATGAGAGCTAAAATCAGAAGCCGGCAAACAAAAATCCACCAGAGAGCAGGCATTACTCGAGCCCACATCCAGGTGAATAACGACCGATACTGCCTTCATCTCTCCCCAACGTGGGGAGAAAGATATCGCACAGAACTGTTGAGGACCGATTGCATACACAACACATCCATGACGCAGATATGGTGTTTAGAAGTAGTGCTTAGCGTACGAGGAACAGATACTGTTGCTGGTATACGGTATGTTTGCACTCGGGTTCCATGCTTTGGTGTTTATATTGCTACTCCTTTCGACAGACTGCCGTATGTTTGAGGAGAAGGGACTATGTTCCTGGCTTGGAGATGCATTTGTTGGTGTTTACTGACTTTAAAAAAGCATGCCCGCATAGACCAGCAGAGGTCAGTGAAACAAAATTTCAATCATCTGACCAATGCATCAAATGCAGCTGATGGAAACTCCAATATTGCATACCATGTGCATTGAGCCGCAGTCTCCGAAGTGCCTGCATCGTGCTGAACCACCTTTTGTAAGCTACACCGAGATGGCTTCTACGTAACGCTTGAAACGTCTCTTCCGCATGCAGCTTATTAGAGTTGAAGCGAGCTGCAACGGTTTGTTATTAGCTTGGGTTGGGTGCGGAACATCCGAGCTCGGCTCATCATTCATATGGACGTCATCACCGGAAGGAGGGGGTGGGAGATGTTCCATCCATAATATAGGGTTTCACTAAGTTAATCTTAAATTTGGCATTACATCGCATGTTTGATGCATTCAAACACGCTCTGCTCTCCCGCCACTCGTTCCCTCCAGCATTTAGCGATTAGGACACTCCTGCAAGATTAAACTATCTCGCAATAGCCAATCTTCTGCAATCGCAGGCCTAGCCATGCCCTCTAAAAAACGCAATAGCTGATGAGCTCTGAAAGACGGCTGGGCGCCGATCGTAGAAGCATAGCATGTATGGTCAGCTTTAGCAACATGAATGACTAGAGGTGGCAGATACACGTAATTTCGGGACCGAAGTCCGGGTTCGGCGGCTCTGCTCTGATCAAGCCTCGTTGAGCAATCAATATGATCGGTGAAAAGAATGCTTATGCGTGCAAGAAGGTCCATTGTGTTCGGACAGTTAAACATGGTTGTGAAAAGCAGCATATTTACACGACTTGCATGGATTAATAACATTTACCTTTAATATAATTGTCCTTTTCAACAATTAGGTGGTAAAATGTCTGAACTCTTTCAAAGAAATAGCTTCATATCGGTAAATGCATATGACACAAACAATAACATCAGGAGTGGAACAGTCGAGGCCATTATAATTTTCAGGAAGTTATGAACTCTCTTTATGTATCGGTTTGATATATATATATATATATATATATATATATATATATATATATATATATATATATATATGTATATATATGTATATTAAAAATAATGTATCAAATATACATGGAGAGAAAAAGAAAGAAGAGAGAGAGAGGGGGGGGGGAGCGAAGGCGAGAGCGAGAGCGAGCGCGAAAACTAAAGCGAAGGCGAAAATGAGAGCTAGAGGAAGAGCGAGAGAGAGAAAGAAAGAAAGAAAGAAAGAAAGAAAGAAAGAAAGAAAGAGATAGAGATATAGAGGTAGAGATATAGAGATATAGAGATATAGAGATAGAGAGATAGAGAGATAGAGAGATAGAGAGATAGAGAGATAGAGAGAGAGAGAGAGAGAGAGAGAGAGCGAGAGAGAGAGAGAGAGAGAGAAAGTGAGAGCGAAAGTGAGAGCGAAAGTGAGAGCGAAAGTGAGAGCGAAAATGAGAGCGAAAGTGAGAGCGAAAGCGACAGCGAAAGCGAAAGCCAAGGCGGAGAGAGAGAGAGAGAGAGAGAGAGAGAGAGAGAGAGAGAGAGAGAGAGAGAGAGAGAGAGCGAGAGAGCGAGAGAGAGAGAGAGAGAGAGAGAGAGAGAGAGAGAGCGAGAGAGCGAGAGAGCGAGAGAGCGAGAGAGCGAGAGAGCGAGAGAGCGAGAGAGCGAGAGAGCGAGAGAGCGAGAGAGCGAGAGAGCGAGAGAGCGAGAGAGCGAGAGAGCGAGAGAGCGAGAGATCGAGAGAGAGAGAGATCGAGAGAGCGAGAGCGAGAGAGAGAGAGAGAGAGAGAGAGAGAGAGAGAGAGAGAGAGAGAGAGAGAGAGAGAGAGAGAGAGAGAGAGAGAGAGAGAGAGAGATGAAGGAGAAAAGAACGAGGACAGAACGAGGAAATGGGAAACGAAACAGGCTGTGGGGATACTTGTTGTGTTACTCAACTTTGATTATATATACAAATTTGTAGAGTTTGACTCTTAATCCGGCCGTGGTGACAAGTCAGAAACCAGCTGATCACTTTTTAAAAAGGCTTATCCACCTGTGAAACAATGTGCACCTGCCAATATTTCTGCTTAATTTGTGAATATTTGATGTTTGTATGAATATTGCTTCTGTTATTTTCCGGCGCCTTTGTCTCGCATCAAATTCTAGTGTCTGTGTTGTCCCAGCCAATCGTATGTTCAGTGTCAGAGCTATGTTCAGCTGTAGCCTCTTGTCCAGTAGTATTGTGCTTGTGTTAAATGTCGCTCGTGTTCTTTCCGTCATTCGTCTACGTCTCTGCACGTTTCACCCACATAAACCTTCAGATACTTCTTGCAGCTCGTTCTGTACACAGGGCCTGGCTGCTCGATCCTATGTGTATTGTCTTCGAGGCGCAGCAGCAGGCTTCTTATTGTTGTGTGTGACTTGAAGTAGGTTTTGATATTGCATTTTGCGTTTGTCCGTCGAAGAGCTTGTGACACACCGTCTGCATATGGTAACACAATTATTCTCTGTCGTTCTGTGGTGTGTTCAGCGTTTCTGAGTGTTCCGTCTGTACTGTCGCTTGTGTCTGCCCTTTCCGTCCTGTCTGTGTTGTCTGTCGGGTTTCCGGCGTCTCGAGCTTTTGTGACTTGATCATTGGTGTACGCCATATGTTTATCGGGTTGTATCCCTCATTGCTTTATTTACCAGTGAAGTGGTGTAGTCATTATCTTTTAGCATGATTATGATGTGTTGAAAGTCTGAATTTCGTGCGCTGGCATCGGCCGAAACAGTCAGTGCTCATTGTACGAGTGACTGTATTACGTTTTTTATGCGCAGGCAGGTGATGACTCAAGTCAATCAAACCGAGCACGCCTCATCTTGCATTCATTTTTGTGTCTGTTCTGACATTTGAAACTGCACCCGCGAAGGGTTGATCGAAATCCCGGCATGCACCGCGAATATCGGCGGCGAAGCTCCCCAGCCTCCAACAGCTTTTCTGAGCGGGCTTTCGGCCTTTGCATTGGTCAGCCCCGTTATGGACTGGTGGCTTCTGGTTTTACAACACGTCGACTGTTTTGGGTCACACGGCGGTGCCGGTCTCTCACGCCGATTGGTCGCCGGCAAAGAGTAGCGGCAGGTGGGACTCTAACCCACAAACTTTCGGCTAGATCCTGTTATGGACTCGGGAGAGTTCATAACAGGGCCGAACAAGTCTGAATTGGTTCCGGCAGCCCCTTTCTCCATCACAGAACACACCGCCGACGCGGTGTCTGCCAACTTTACACAGTAAAAGGCCATCTAGTAGGATTACCCTGAGCCGAATGTGGGGGCTGCTGTTCCCTAGTAGGGCTACTGATGTACTGGCTACTTGGCTACTGACAACCAAGACTTGCGTGTATGATAGTGGTAGGTCTTGTGGTTGCACTTGCCATGCACCGTCCTGTACTGATGGACACCTGCGGAGTACATTCCGCCCCATCCACCGAGAGCGGGCGCCACGGTTTACCATCTCATTCTGAATGCTTTAGAGCCGCGAGGAAAAAAGCAGCAGGTTGGCACGACGGTGAAGAAAAACCAACTGGAGTGGCACCGCGGTGAAGAAAAACCAGCAGAAGTGGCACCACGGTTTTGGTATCCACGTCATGCCCAAAGGAAAACAGGCACTTTTTCGCGACAGAGTCTGACAACAAGCACCTTTTGCAAACTTCTGAACCGACGTGCATTTGTGAGAGGTCACGATGCACAGTCGGTCTACATACACATGCTCATATGTCAGTGTCTGTGTCACAGGTCAGTGACGTAGCATGGCCAAGGTTTCTGTCAAGAGATCTGGACAAAATGTGTGGAATCGTTGAACCGAAGTAACAACCGAAGTCCCAAGAAAATATAATAAAACACATAATATGTATGAAGCCATGAAAGTAAAGATCTTCTGTTTTAAACAACTTTACAAAGGCGCAAGCAACACGCACACTGGTGTACTTAATATATAAATGTTGAATAACACTCGAAAATTTCCCAGCTTTGTCACCCGTAGTGAACGTGCCGGGTGGGCTTCGCTTTGTAGACTCTATATTATTGGCATAAATGGAATGAGGTCAATTCAGGCCGTTATATTTGAGTGTTGACATTATGTGCGCGCATTATATTTGAATTGACATGACAGACGCATACATCATTATATATATAGCTACTCATCATGAAGACCGCATATCCCTCAGGTAGGAAATGAACGGTGCAGTGGTGAAAATCGTGTCTGCCAGGTGAGATGCAAACGTACCATTCGCATGAGTTTCGATCCACCTTGACCCGAATT
Source organism: Ashinkailepas kermadecensis (assembly GCA_034440615.1). Classification (NCBI taxonomy): domain Eukaryota; kingdom Metazoa; phylum Arthropoda; class Thecostraca; family Neolepadidae; genus Ashinkailepas; species Ashinkailepas kermadecensis. Next base: position 426,368 of record JAOTOM010004943.1, read on the forward strand.
TCTTATTGTTGAAACCCTAGCGAGTCTACTCCCGTGTAGACTCGCACGAGAGTTCACCTGAGCAGTCCGACCCGGCTGGGTCTGGATGACCCGGTGCAGCCCAGCACCTCTGTCAGTACTCTGAGCATGTCTCTTCGCTCAAACCCAGCCTCCCATATGACTTTGAAGTTGGCATTGAGATACTTCGCAAAGTCATAATTGAGGCATCGCCAAAATAAAACACCGCCAGCATTCGGCCCTCGTCAGTCTTGCGAGAAAAAAAATCGCAGCCCATACGCTTAAGACAACCATTTTAATTTAGTAACCTCAATATCGGTCCTATGTCAAGCATTCTATGCGTACTCCGTAGGCCTTACCCAAGCATGTCCAATGACAGCCAACTGGTGTGCATGTCTTACCGTGATCATTTCTTCGTGGGAGTGGTGACAGTCCGTCACGGCGAAGGTGGATTTTCCCGCCGTCACAGCGCGAGGAACAGGCTTCAGCCAAGGTTTAAACCGCCAGCCTTCAACCAGCCTCCAACCTACTGACTGGCTTCAATCGGCCTCCAACCTACCGGCTAGCTTCAACCAGCCTCCAACCTACTAGCTGGCTTCAACCGGCCCTCAACCTACTGGCTAGCTTCAACTAGCCTCCAGCCTACTGGCCGGCTTCAACCAGCCTCCAACCTACCAGCTTGCTTCAACGAGCCTCCAACCTACCGGCTGGTATCAATCAGCCTTCAAGCTACTGACTAGCTTCAATGAGCCTCCAACCTACTGGCTGACTTCAACCAGCATCCAGATTACTGGCTGGCTTCAACCAGATCAAGTCTGTCAGGGTTAGAAGTCTTGATCATTCCATAATTAAGTGACAAGAATTAGCTAGCATCATTTATCAGGCCCGATGCTGTTACAGTACTGATGGAGTATAAATGATACATTTCCAGGGTGGATCTTTAATTATACATTTTCAGTCTCAATGCATTAATTCTGAGCATGGTGTTGCTCGTGATCAATGGCTGCTGAAAATTTCCTTGTTCTGTTCACTTCTCTTAGGAAAGATATTCTGTATTTGAACAGGTACAGATTGCTTGAAGATGCATATCATATGTGGATGTAATCCTTCGAAACCTCACAATGGACAGCTTCGTTTCCTTTCAAAGATGTTAATTTAAGTGTACCAAGAATCAATGAACATTGGTTTGCAGTTTGTGCAATTTTACGCCGACATGAACCAGTCGCGACAGGTTTAGTGACATCAGCTTGGCTACACAGCTCAGCTGGGCTATATATACATATATATATATATATATATATATATATATATATATATATATATATATATATATATATATATATATATATATATATATATATATATATATATATATATATATATATATATATATATATATACATTTATTTTTTTTTTTTTTTTTTTTTTTTTATATATATATATATATATATATATATATATATATATATATATATATATATATATATATATATATATATATATATACATATATATATATATATATATATATATATATATATATATATATATATATACATATATACGTATTTGTATATGTATATATGTATGAATATATACATGTATACATCGTTACATACCATTGTTAAGACGACTTGCAGAGCTGCATGCGCTATTCTCACACATTCATCACATAACTAATAATTATATCATTGCGTGTGAGTAATCGCACACTTGTGCAAACAATGCAATAATTTCCAGACCATCCAGAAGTCGAAATGTTTTCTCAGCAAACTCCTAGTTTACGACGCAATAATGCTGAGCAAGCTACTTGTCACAGCCAAAATCATCCCATATTAATCATCGCCACCATCGGGGCAGAGGGCGACAGACTGCAGAACGATACCGGTGGTATCCGGCCCGGTCCGCTCACTCACTCGATGACAAGAATCGGCATGTTTGCGATCCGCCCGGAGCACTGACCCCGCTAGTCCTGCGGAGGAGAATCGCACTGTCGCACCGGCTCCCTGCCGAGCGCAGGCCACCGCCCGCGCGTCTCGAGCGCCCGCAACTGCGGAGATGCGCTGGCCGGCGCCGGTGGTGCTTGTTTTCCACAAGCTTCCACATAAATCGGCGGGGAAAAGTTGCTCAACGCGCGCCACCGACTGCGGCCGTGTTTTGTTCGACTGCCAAAGATTAACTACGCAGAGCGGCAGCCGGCGTAAGCGGCTTTGTCGGCGGCAGACGGCCGGCGCGCCGTCGAGCAGGCCACCGGCTGGCTGATGTCCGCGTAATGGCTGCGGAAATCACGAGCCAGAACGCTGGGAAATAGCCCTTCTTCCAATACCATGCACAATTATTTCTTACCACCACCTCAAAGGGAATGACATTGAGTTATAATTCATGCAGATTTTTTTATTTGCTTTTCAATTGCAACTTCACTTTTGAGTACGGCGAAACTACTACTATTATTAGTTACTGCTAGTAATTACATATATATATACATATACATATATATATATATATAGATATATATATATATACATATATATATACATATATATATATATATATATATATATATATATATATATATATATATATATATATATATATATATATATATATCTATATATATCTATATATATATATATATACATATATATAAAATATATGTATATATATAATGCACATAATTTGCCCATTATTACGACAAGAATACATAATTATCATCATCTTCGATACCTTATATAACCATAGGTGTACTACCATGTTCATTCGCATGACCTGGGATCCGCATCATGTTCGGTTCAGCATCTAATAATTACTGCTCTTGGTATAAAGCCCTCTGAGACAGCTCACTGAATGCGTTTGGAAGTCATCAGATTTAGCGTCAGGGGGCCATCCCACGAATGTTCTTAAAGCTCTACCCCTGTACCTGACCTTTGTATTTTTGGGTCAAGATTCATCCGTAGCAATACATCGCGGAGAGTCGATCGTGCTTTCCATTCTTCAATTTTGCATACGCATACACCGTCGGAACATTGGTTTAAATATAGCACAATGCATCGGCGTTGCCAAGATGGGGATGGAAGGACGGGGAGAGGTACGTCCCCCAAAGCTTCCTGAAATTTGACATTTCGTCCATGGCATTGCATGAAGAAAATTTATCTGGAACTTCCTTGCCTACTTTCTCCCTCTCCAATCCAAAAGCATTGGTAACGCCAGGACACTGGTCAAAACGTACGGTCAACGTTCGCACGTTATCTCCTGATTTACGGGAAAAAGGAGTCTCACACATCTCACACATCAGTCAGCAACCGATCCTCCTAGATTGGGTTCTTCCAAGGGGACACCAATATATGATAATGCAAGACAGAAAACCCTTACATCGTTTGCGGCACCAGCCATTGAAGAATGGCTCGCGACTAGCATTGGCGAAGGACTCCGCCACACTGGCTATTCTGGAGCGGCAGATACCCAGACTCCGCCACACTGGCGATATTCTGCGGCAAATACCCAGACGCCATACTGGCTGTTGGAGAATGGAGGAACTTAATTGTGGTTAGGATGCCACCTCGCAACCCTTCCCAAAGCAGAGTTTCAGGTGTTCTGGATAGATGTCGGTGGTGTCGTAATTGTGACCTTGCATTGAGACGAGTGCACAGGCCGATATGGAATTGGTGCATTATTTGCAAGTTCAGCTTCAACATAGGGATGGTATTTCGATGTGATGTGCAACTGTTGGTCTTAAATGCATATTGTCATAGTTTTGATTTGGTTGGTTTCTGGTAGAAATATCGTCCTTACCGGTAATAGCAGCTGGTTTGACATTGCCGCGTACGAGTTTGCGGGAATAATGGGGCGCGGCGGTGCCAGACTCTTGTGTCGTCTGTTCAGCTGCGGTTTTGTGGAGCTCAAGCTGAGAGTGGCTAGTTTCGCTGCGAACTGTACGGCTACTCGAGCGAGCAATATAAAGTTGCAGTTTGAGAGAGTTCTCATCATATGATGCCCGGACCAGGGACAGAATGTCCAGCCTTCAAGAATTGAGATGAGCAAGGGTTGCAGCTCGTGGTTGGCTCAAAATGGCTGTAGTAAAACTAGATCAAGTCATTGCATCAGGAGCAGACGTAGTGGAACTAGAGTGCACTTTTTCCGTGTTCGACTCAAGGCTGAACAATGTGGATTCAGCACAAGAGAAAGTTGAATTGCTCCTTGACGAGCAAGACATCTGTAAGGTCTTTGAAATCCGACCCGTGGCGATGTAATGTCGGCTACGAGCAGTTCGAGCACTCATGACCAAAATTCAGCAAGTTCAGCGGAACCAGGCGAGCCTGAAGGTGCAGCAGGCATGTCTACCCAGTCAGGCTGCCAGGCTGCCAAAGTTGGAACTGCCAAAGTTTGGTGGGCAGGCTTTTGAATGGGACACATGGGATCTACTTGAAGCAGCTGTTGATGCCTCTGATCTTGCAGAGGTGTCAAATTTCGTGCATGTAAAGTCTCCTCTTATTGATGTAGCCAAACCGTCAGTTGAAGGTCTCGCTCTGGTGAAGGATAATTACAAGGTCATCTTTGCCCACGTGGACACGTTGCTTGAACTAGGTGTGGAAGGTTGTAAGGACCTCAAGTCTGCGCAGGATGCATTTGTACTGCACATCAGGTGTTTGGAAAGACTGTTGATTGGAAATGAGACATATGGCGTCATCCTCATGCCCTTTATGCACTGCCTGATTCATTCAGAATGGAGTGTGCTCGTGAAAGTGCTGGACATAAAGGTGATTTTGCTTTTATTCACGCCTGTCTGAAGGGTCAGATTGAACGTCAGGACAGATCAAGGGACTTGGGAACTGTTGGTGCTTCAGTGGATACCAGAGTGCAGTCCCAGGAGAAAAGAAGGAGTGGACAACCTCTTCCAGCTGCTTCAGCTCTGCAGGCAGCATCATAGAGTGTCCGGCCTGGACGAGAGTCGGCATAGGGTGGCTGGCCTGGACGAGAGTCGACATAGAGTGGCCGGCCTGGACGACGGTCGGCATAGTGGCCGGCCTGGACGAGCCGCAGCACAGAGCAGCCAACCTGGACAAGCTTCTAATGGCCAGCCTGGACGTGCATGGTCGAGACCACACCCTGTTCGGCTGTGGCTTCTGTCAGAAGCCAGATGCGACTGATAAGTTTCGTACAGTTCGTGGTATGTCTATCCCATAATGTGTAGACAAAATTAAATATGCAGGACTCTGTTTCATATGTCCAGAACGAGGCCACAGGCAAAGCAGATCTCACAGTGCTGTGCAATGTGTAAAGGCAGGCATCATCAGCTTTGTTGTCCCCGTAAGGGTGGAGCTTCTGAGCACTCAGCTCAAGTTGGCAGTGGAGATGGTGTAGCTTCTGTGGGAGCACCTCAGTCAGCTGATGTGTCACTGCCTTGTAGTGATGGGATGTGTGTCACCAGACAATGTATAGTTCTGCTTACTGCCAAGGTGCTAGTGTGGGTCCAACGGTATGGTAGAAACGACTGTATTATTTCATTCACGATCTGATCGTACCTATGTTGCCGAGTATTTTGTGCACACGGTTGGTACCGAATGGGTAGAACCTGTGAGCTTTGCAGCTTTTGGAGGTGGAAAGACTTCCAGGGGCGAGAGAGGTGTGTGCTAGGTGTTGGCCAAAGGTGCTTCTGTGCCAGACTCTGATGTGGAAACATTAGAGTCTGTCCCAGCTGTGACTGTTCCTGTCATGTGCGCTCACACTGCCACGACCTAGCGTACCAGCTGTAGGCTTAAGTGAGTCTCAGGAGCTACAGTTGGCGAATGATGACTTTGATGACATGTTTACCTGTGTCGATATCCTGGTAGGGCTCGATTGTTACTGGAAGATCATCAAACCAGGGTTTGTGACCAGTGCTCCTGGGCTTACCGCTCAGGACTCCTGCTTTGGATAGGTAATCTCTGGAACAGCTGCTGATGTCCAGTATAGTTCCAGCCTGGTGGCTTGTCGACCTCTTTGTCTGGATCATCTGTAGATACGGAACTTCTGGGAGCTCGAGTGTATAGGCAAAAGTTCCAAGGAGAATCAGATGCAGGATGAGGATAATATTTTGGAGCGGCTAATGTCCATTGTCAAGTATTCTGAAGGGAGATATGGGGTAGGGCTCACTTGGAAAGATGGCTCACAGGTTCCAGACCTGCAGAGCAACTTCTGCTCAGCTCAGAACAGACTCGCCAATCGGTCTTGGAAACAGGACAAGGATTCTGAGCTACAGTCAGATTACAACTCTGTCCTCCAGAACATGGAGAACAGTGCTGTCATTGATGAAGTCTCCGAAACGGAGCTTGTCACTACCATTGGTAGTGACCACTGGTTGGTTGGTTATTGGTTTTACGACACGTCGACCGTTGAGTCATGTAGCGTCGCCAATCTCTCACGCCGATTGGTCGCGGGCGAAGAGTAGCGACAGGTGAGACTCGAACCCACAACCTTTAGATTGTGAGACGAGCATCTTGCCCCTAGACCACTCGTCCCCTGACCACTGGTTATGCGTGCCCCACAAGCAAGTGATACGTTCTGAAAGTATGACTGAAAGTATGAGTAAGTTCGTCCGGTGTTTGACGTATCGGCCGGCGGGCCAATCGGAGTGTCATTGAATGATTGTTTAGAAGTTGGACCCTCTCTGATCACTAATTTGACTGATGTTCTTCTAAGGTTCGGACGGCACAGGTATGCTGTGACTGGTGATATCAGCAAAGCCTTTCTCCAGACATCTGTGAGGAAGGAGGATAGAGATGCCCTGCGGTTCCTGTGAGATGTTAATGGGAAAGTTCGTGTCATGCGATTGTGCAAGGTTTCTTTCGGAGTTAATTCATCACCATTCCTCTTGAATACCACTGTGAAGCACCACCTCAGTCTCTACCCGCAGTCCAAGGCTGTTGCTGGGCTGCAGAACAACCTATATGTGGACGATTGGTTGACAGGAGCCGACACTGAACAGGAGACTGGGGAGATGCTCTTAGAGGAAAGAGACATCCTGTCTCAGGCTGGTATGGTCCTGAGTAAGTACAATCACAGGGTGCTGAATATGAGACATTGAAGATCTTTGGAGTATGCTGGGATCCAGTTGGTTGGTTATTGGTTTTACGACACGTCGACCCTTGAGTCATGTAACGTCGCCAATCTCTCACGCCGATTGGTCGCGGGCGAAGAGTAGCGACAGGTGAGACTCGAACCCACAACCTTTCGATTGGGAGACGAGCATCTTACCCCTAGACCACTCGTCCACTGGGGATCCAGTTGATGATGTGCTGAGGTATGATGGGATCGGTATTCCTTCAGGATTGTGCCTATCAAGCGTGTTGTCTTGAGCTTTCTTGCAAGAATGTTTGACCATTGGGGTTTCTAGTCCCATTTGTGATGGTAGTCAAAGTCCTATTCCAGCAATTGTGGTTGCTGGGCTAGATAAGGATGATCTTATTTTCATTGAACAGACGGGTGTGTTCCAGAGGTGGCCGGTTGGCATTCCTTAGCTGCAGCAGCTGAGGATTCCTCGCTGCTACTCAAGGCAGGGTGGATGCTGGACCAACATGCTAGGACTTGAGATTCACGTGTTCGGAGATGCGAGCACCAAATGTTATGGTAGTGTCTCGTGCATTCGGTTCTTCCTGCCTAGTGGCAAACTTGCAGTGTCATTTGTAGTGTCACGGGCTCGCGTGGCGCCTGTGAAAACAGTCACACTTCCCAGGCTTGAGCTGCTGGCAAGCCTATTATTAGACCGCATGGTGGCTCATGTTCGTAAGGCGCAGCAGCTGTCTGGTGAAGTGTCCGTTTTCTGCTGGACTGATTCCATAGCACGGGTGAAGAGCTCACCCTCAAAGTGGAAGCAGTTTGTTAGGAGCCGTGTTGTGGAAATCCAGAGCTTGACAGACGCTTCAGTCTGGGATCATACAAGTGGTGATGATAATCCATCAGATGCAGCTTCCAGCGGGATGTTCGCTGAACCGCTGGTCGACTCGAAGCTGTGGTCTCGGGGGCCAGCGTGGCTACAGCAGCCACTGGAATCCTTTCCTGACTGTGGACTGTTTGTGACCAGTGAGGAGCTGTCAGGTGGTGAGCAGCCTGAAGGAGAGTATCAAGGTCAAGGAAGTGTTGAGAAGAATCTGACACGTGCTCCTCGAATTTTAGTGTCTCGGCCTGAATCGGAGAGTCGGATGATGTAATCCCAGTAGAGCTCTCTAACTAAGGGTATTCTATCCGTGTTGCTACATTGGTCAGGCGATTCATTGTCAACTTACGCGATCCTGGCAGCCGTGTTGTATCAGCCAAGCTCCCGTACAAGGCTCAGTAGAGTGTTGGTGATGCTGCGACCGTTCCTCGTGCTGACGGTGATGTCCTTGATGCAGTCATATCGAATGCAACAGTTCGCACCATATCAGGCGTATTGTCGCGGCCGCCTGTTAGATATGCCTGATGGGCATAGACAACTGGACGAAGCCGGTTGCTGTCGCCGCGTGCGTGGCGTATGCTGTCATGATAGGCATAGACAACTGGACGAAGCCGGTTGCTGTCGCCGCGTGCGTGGCGTATGCTGTCATGATGGGCACAGACAACTGGACGAAGCCGGTTGCTGTCGCCGCGTGCGTGGCGTATGCTGTCATGATGGGCACAGACAACTGGACGAAGCCGGTTGCTGTCGCCGCGTGCGTGGCGTATGCTGTCATGATGGGCACAGACAACTGGACGAAGCCGGTTGCTGTCGCCGCGTGCGTGGCGTATGCTGTCATGATGGGCACAGACAACTGGACGAAGCCGGTTGCTGTCGCCGCGTGCGTGGCGTATGCTGTCATGATAGGCATAGACAACTGGACGAAGCCGGTTGCTGTCGCCGCGTGCGTGGCGCATGCTGTCACCGCTGTCGTCTCATGTTGCTTGTGTTTCGTTGCCACGCTTACGTCGTGTGTGCCCAATTGATTGTCTATGCAAGCCTGCGGCACAAGTGCATTGCTGACATCGTAAGAATGTAATGTTATAGTCGGCTAGGTTGATGTAAGTAGCGGTCATGACTCGTCCGTATGAGTTCGGGCCTTGTTCGAAGTTTCTCAAGATCGGAGTATGCTGGAGAGGGGAGGAACTGCACTGTGATTAAGATGCCACATCGCGGCACTCTCCACAGCAGGGTTTCGAGTGTTCTGCATGGATTTCGGTAGTGTCTGGTTTGTGACCTTGCATAAGGACGAGTGCATAGACCGATGTGAAATTGATGCGTTATTTGCAATTTCAGCTTCAACATAGGAATGGCATTTCGACATGATATGCAACGGTTGGTCCTAAATGTATATTGTCATAGTTTGGATTTGGTTGGCTCATGGTAGCAATATCGTTATTACCGGTAATAGCAGCTGGTTTTGGCGTTACCGTGTGCCGGTTCTAGGGAATAGGGCGCGGGGGCGCCAGTATCTTGTGTGGTTCGTTGAACGGTGGATTTGTGGAGCTCGAGCTGAGAGCGGCTAGTTTCACTGCGAACCGTACGGCTACTCGACCGAGTAATATATAGTTGCAGTTTGAGAGAGTTCTCGTCACTGGCCATGCTGGGCGGCAAATACCCAGACGCCACATTGGCTATACTGAGCGGCAAATACCCAGACGCCACACTAGCTATACTGGGCGGCAAATGCCCAGACGCCACACTAGACTGGGCGGCAAATACCCAGACGCCACACTGGCTATACTGAGCGGCAAATACCCAGACGCCACACTGGCCATGCTGGGCGGCAAATACCCGGACGCCACACTGGCTATACTGAGCGGCAAATACCCAGACGCCACACTAGCTATACTGGGCGGCAAATGCCCAGACGCCACACTAGACTGGGCGGCAAATACCCAGACGCCACACTGGCTATACTGAGCGGCAAATACCCAGACGCCACACTGGCCATGCTGGGCGGCAAATACCCGGACGCCACACTGGCTATACTGAGCGGCAAATACCCAGACGCCACACTAGCTATACTGGGCGGCAAATACCCAGACGCCACACTAGCTATACTGGGCGGCAAATACCCAGACGCCACACTAGCTATACTGGGCGGCAAATACCCAGACGCCACACTGGCCATGCTGGGCGGCAAATACCCAGACGCCACACTGGCTATACTGAGCGGCAAACACCCAGACGCCACACTGGCTATGCTGGGTGCAAATACCCAGAAGCCACACTGACTATGCTGGGTAGTAAATATACAGACGTTACACTGGCTATGCTGGGTGCAAATACCCAGACGCCATACTGGCTAGGCTGGGTGTTAAATATACAGACGGCACACTGGTTATGCTGGGTGGCAAATATACAGACGCCACAGTGGCCATAATGGCGCGGTAAATACCCATGCGTCACGCTGGCAATACAGCCACACTGACTATGCTGGCCACGCTGCGACAGTGACAGTGTGTACGCCATTGCGTTACACACCGTGTCGGCTGACACATGTGCTTCTGCGCTTGCATTCCGTTGGTTGCATCAAAGAAGCCTGATCATGTGCAGGCACAGACAGCGTCATCACGTGCACACGTGGCCCACGTGCACACGTGGCCCACGGGTGGCAGAGATGGCCCGCAGGTCGGCCGTGAGATAACCGGCAATCACGGGCGGATCCAGACATTTCCATGGGGTGGACACATTTCCTCGTAGGTGTGCCTTGGGCAGAAAACAAATAAAGCGAAGGAGGAAATCCTGCCCTCGTTCCTAACGAAAACGCCTTTTCCTCTGAAGAGGCATTATTGACTGAAAAGTCATGGAGCGGGTGGGAGATGCGTACGAACCTTCCCGAAGGAGCGCCTTTTCCGACCGAAGGGTATCACCTTTCCATGGGGGCACATCCCCCTGTATCCTGCCCTGTGGGCAATGTGCCAGAGTCGTCAGCATGGATGACGACGGCGTACAAAAGCGTGATTTAGTTCAACTGGCAAAATATATTTGAAAAGTCGCTTTGTGTGATAGCCGCAGTATTGTTCACGGATATAATTTGTTGAGTTGTACCATGATTACCTAATGTGTCTATGATTGTACTTACGTACTTATTTATCCATGTACCTGAATCGATGAAGTAGTGGGAATAGTTGTCTACGTACCGATGTAAATTTATCCATGATTGACTTCATTCTTATCCTAGTGTTCAATGCTCCCGTTGACATCCGACGAGACCACCATATTTGTCTGGCGCTGTGCTTACTTCACTCGTGCCGTCCGTCTTTTCATTCCACTCCCTGTTCATAACTATTCCACGTTATAAAATGTCCAGCTTGTTCCTTGCGGTAAGCTATACGCTAGCTCATCATAATACATCTTGGACAATAATTTTGGGTAGATAAGTCGTCGCTTGAATGGTCACCGTGTGTATTCTCTACATCTGCTGGGTGCTGTGTACCGTACATTTGCGCGACCGTGGCCTGATTCGCAGTATGGTGCCACACGGGCAGGCAAACAGGACCTGGCGCGCATGCCGCCGGTGATATTGCCGCCTGAGAACATCCGGAAAACAAGCCGAAGCACCACCCCCAGCCCACCCCCTGCCAGCACCAGCCAGCGTCACCCCACGGCGCACAGCATCGCCGCCACGGTGAGGCTCGAACTGGCGCATCGAGCACGATCAAAACACGGCGTGCCATCGTCACGCGCGCCGAAAACGACCCCCGAGGCCATTCCGGCACACTAATCGTCGATGGCGCCGCGGACGCCAACGAGGTAATCTCGGAACAAAACAACTATTACCGGCACAAGGGCGCTGATGATGAGCGGTCCCTGGGAAGACGGACGAGCGTCACACACGGCGCAAATAGTGTGCGCGGAGTAGGGGGCAGGTGAGCACAGGGGCACTGACCAGCGGTCCCTGAGAAGACCTACGAGCGTCGCACACAACACCAGTATTGTGTCCGGAGTAGGGGGCAGACCAGAACAGAGGTACTGACCAGCGGTCCCTGAGAAGACCGACGAGCGTCGCACACGACACCAGTATTGTGTCCGGAGTAGGGGGCAGACCAGAACAGAGGTATTGACCAGCGGTCCCTGAGAAGACCGACGAGCGTCGCACACGACACCAATATTGTGTCCGGAGTATGGGACAGGTCGGAACAGGGGCACTGACCAGCGGTCCCTGAGAAGACCGACGAGCGTCGCACACGACACCAGTATTGTGTCCGGAGTATGGGACAGGTCGGAACAGGGGCACTGACCAGTGGTCCCTGAGAAGACCTACGAGCGTCGCACACGACACCAGTATTGTGTCCGGAGTAGGGGGCAGACCAGAACAGAGGCACTGACCAGCGGTCCCTGAGAAGACCTACGAGCGTCGCACACGACACCAGTATTGTGTCCGGAGTAGGGGGCAGACCAGAACAGAGGCACTGACCAGTGGTCCCTGAGAAGACCGACGAGCGTCGCACACGACACCAGTATTGTGTCCGGAGTAGGGGGCAGACCAGAACAGAGGCACTGACCAGCGGTCCCTGAGAAGACCGACGAGCGTCGCACACGACACCAGTATTGTGTCCGGAGTAGGGGGCAGACCAGAACAGAGGTACTGAAGCGGTCCCTGAGAAGACCGACGAGCGTCACACACGACACCAGTATTGTGTCCGGAGTAGGGGGCAGGTCGGAACAGGGGTACTGACCAGTGGTCCCTGAGAAGACCGACGAGCGTCGCACACGACACCAGTATTGTGTCCGGAGTAGGGGGCAGACCAGAACAGAGGCACTGACCAGCGGTCCCTGAGAAGACCGACGAGCGTCGCACACGACACCAGTATTGTGTCCGGAGTAGGGGGCAGGTGAGCACAGGGGCACTGACCAGTAGTCCCTGAGAAGACCGACGAGCGTCGCACACGACACCAGTATTGTGTCCGGAGTATGGGACAGGTCGGAACAGGGGTACTGACCAGCGGTCCCTGAGAAGACCGACGAGCGTCGCACACGACACCAGTATTGTGTCCGGAGTATGGGACAGGTCGGAACAGGGGTACTGACCAGCGGTCCCTGAGAAGACCGACGAGCGTCGCACACGACACCAGTATTGTGTCCGGAGTAGGGGGCAGACCAGAACAGAGGCACTGACCAGTGGTCCCTGAGAAGACCGACGTGACGGACGGACGTCCCTGACGGACGGACGTCCCTGACGGACGGACGTCCCTGACGGACGGACTGAGAGTGGATGCGAGCAGTATTTCGCCTTCTACACTCCAAAGCGACCAAGTTCAATAAAGAAAGTACATCTTATGCAACACAACATATTTCCAAACCCAATGCTTGTTTTCATACACTTCATAGATCTTGAATACTTTAAATCCACTCGGTTTTCAAACTACGAGATATAGTCTGTTTTCAGTCATGTGGGGTCTGCGCGGACAGGTTCGGCGACCTCCAGGTCCGACAGCTTGATCCATCCATACACGGAGTACGTGCCCGACATCCTTTTGCCCACCTTGCCACGGCAGCTCCTGACAGATGTTCGCAGAGGCACGCACACGCATTTCGCAGAGCTTCATACACGTCACAGCTCTGTGAGGTGTATTTTTATGAGAACGGGCTGGTCGCCGGAAGGGTCGTCGGCCAGCGCCCCGGCCTGCTGCGGTCGGGATCCCACGGTCGTGTGTATTTTCGGATGGTGCTCACATCGCCGCAGCCCCAGTGGCTGGGACCGCCTCTGCCGTGATAGACCACACCACGTACACCCTCCCGTGGGAAAGGTACGAAAATAGACGGCGAAAACGCACCGGAGCACAAAGCGACGCTCAAAAAGCTTATCTTCCCGTGGTTCTTTGTATTGCTTGTGTTAAATGTTGTAGCCAAGCTTTGTCAGGTCGTTGACCCATGGCAGTACATAGACAACCTTAAACACATCACCCGGTAGCCAAGCAATGTGGTATGGAGATACCATGCCTTTCCTATCGTCATAGCGTGCGATGATAGTGATGCAATATCGGTGCGCTGTCATATTGGCACGGCATGTCATATCAATATAGCATGTCGTATCGATCTATCACGCTATATCGGTATGACATTATTTTCGTGTGTCAAATCAGCATGCCATGTTTTCGGGGAACAAGCCGTTCCGGGAATGGTTTCTCGTCTCCGAGGTACTGCAAAATATGCCTGTTCTAGACGTGCATTTGTTCATGATCCAGGCTCACAGCTTCCCCCATGCATGTCATGTATCGCCGCATGTGATATAAATATATACTTCATTTGTATTGGTGTAGAAACGACATCCCAAACTTTAATCAGTTAGGGCTGTATGCTTGGCCCCATGCGTAGGGACAAGAACACATGCTTAGTTCTGGACTCTCCGAACGAATAATGCGTCAATGCATGTCGGATCAAATCCATTATCAGCACCCAACTTCCTTTGCAATGATACCCAACTTGCCACTTCCTAATAAACCCGATTTCGAAGTTTTGCAGTGCTAAGTGGGTTATTTCGCCCACTGTGCTAAGGCCCAACCAGCGCCACAGTGCGCCCAGCTCCGTGCAACAGCTCAGCATTATACACCATCGGAGCGCGACCCAACATAGCTCCGCAGCACCGCTGAGAGCGACATGCAAACCACATATAGCCACATAGCCAGGGGTGTCACTTGCACCAGTGAGCCGGCGGTGGCCGCGGCTGCTGCGTCACATGCCGCTCACGGCGTATCGGCTCGGACTCGGACTCGGACTCGGACTCGGACTCGGACTCGGACTCGGACTCGGACCCGGACCCGGACTCGGACTCGGACTCGGACTCGGACTCGGACTCGGACCCGGACTCGACTCGACTCGACTCGGACTCGACTCGACTCGGACTCGAATCGGACTCAGACCCGGACTCGGACTCAGACTCGGACTCGGACTCGACCCAGACCCGGACTCGACTCGACTCGACTCGACTCGACTCGACCCGACTCGGACTCGGACTCGGACTCGGACTCGGACTCGGACTCGGACTCGGACTCGGACTCGGACTCGGACTCGGACTCGGACTCGGACTCGGACTCGGACTCGGACTCGGACTCGGACTCGGACTCAGACTCAGACTCAGCCCGACTCAGTTCTCCCACACGCGGCTCGACGCACGATACGCGGAATATTCGCCGCAGTGCGCCACTGCGCCGCCTCTGCGTCTTCCCGACCGCCGTGGACTCACCCACACAGCGATCCTATTGCACCAGGTCCTTGACAAACAGCCAGTTGCATAACACGCCAAGGTCAGCGACCGGGAGGCCCGCTTGGCTCGGCGACAGGAGCGCCGCGCAGAGCCGGGCCGACAGTGGCCGGGCTGGGGCGACAGGGGGCCGGGCTGGAGAGACAGGGGGCCGGGCTGGGGCGACAGGAGGCCGGGCTGGGGCGACAGGGGGCCGAGCTGGAGAGACAGGAGGCCGGGCCGGGCGACAGGGGGCCGGGCTGGAGAGACAGGAGGTCGGGTTGGGGCAACAGGAAGCCGGGCTGGGGCGACAGAAAGCCGGGCTTGGCGACAGGAGGCCGGGCTGGGCCGACAGGAGGCCGGGCTGGGCCGATAGGAGGCCGGGCTGGGCCGATAGGAGGCCGGGCTGGGCCGATAGGAGGCCGGGCCGGGCCGATAGGAGGCCGGGCTGGACCGACAGGAGGCCGGGCTGGAGAGACAGGAGGCCGGGCTGGGCTGACAGGAGGCCGGGCTAGGCGACAGGAGGTCGGGCTAGGCCGACATGCTCGCGGGTCTGGGACGTAAGAGCGAGGGGCTGGGGAGACAGGATCGACATTTGGGGACAGGAGGCCGGGCTAAGGCGGCAGGCGACGGGGCTGGGAGACGGGAAGCGCGGCTGGGAGACGGGAGGCGGGGCCGGGACGATATGGTCACGGCGCTGACCTCAGCAGTGGGTACGGCGGAATCATGTATGGGCGGTGGAGATCACTGCTGGAAGCCGACGCAGACCGAAAATCCGTCTTAAGGTCGCTAGGAATGGCTGAGAAGTCGCAGTGTAGATAAGGAAGACTCATGCGCATCTCCTGAAGAAGCACTAGCTGTTGGCCATGACGAAAATTAATGGTGGAATGCTACTAATATATGAACTCTGAAGCTAATATAGAATCGTGTGGCATGCACTGAACAACCCCAATGCTTTACGAGATGGTAGGTATCATCACTGGCGGATCTAGCCCACAGGTTTGGGGGGGGTCAACTTTCGGTTTTCGGCGTCAGCGCCCCCCCTCCCCTAGTGGCGTACCTAGAAATTGCATCAGGATTCGAACGGATTTGGAGGGTGCCCATTCTCCCACTATTTTTATTTAAAAGCATCGGATTTCCACCACTATTTGGCAAAGGGGCCCATTTTTAAAAATAATAATTAATGACAAAACAATTTCCTGTGTAGGGGCCACAGCCTACCTCCACCGTTTCTAAGTTACCGAATTTGTGTTCTTGTTTACCAAAACGTTCACGTTCACGTTCATTGTCCACGTCAACGTTCGTGCACGTGCACACACTGGTGGATCCGATTTTGTCAACTCTTGCTGTAAGCAGAACCTGAGCAGCATGGAACCTTCGATGTGTATCAGAATCTACTATGCTACCATATTGGCTTCCAAACAATTATACAAATATACCTTTAAAATTGGAGATTCTTTCATTCCGACGCTATTTTTTAACCTCGGCAAAGGTTACTGCATTTTAATTTAGGTTACTTCTGTTGGTTTCGGGGGGGGGGCCAAAAGACACTATGCCCCACCCGACCCTTTAAGCGCTTCGGGGGGCCATGGCCGGAATGGCCCCTCCCTGGATCCGCTAGTGGGTATCACATTAACATTTGCAACATTTGTTCTCTGGTTCACAATTGCATCAGGGGACGAGTGGTCTAGGGGTAGATGCTCGTCACAATCGAAGGTTGTGGGGTCTCACCTGTCGCTACTCTTCGCCCGCGACCAATCGGCGTGAGAGATTGGCGACGCACATGACTCAACGGTCGACGTGTCGTAAAACCAAGAACCAACCATGTTCGTCTTTCTACTTCACTTAACCTATATATTAAAAGTTGATTCTAATAAATCATCACATACGTTTGGACCTACATGGGCAATCTGCTGTGGTTTCTCTCTGTAGGCTCATTGGTCACTTCCACAACAGCTCTCAAATAACCACTGCTAGTAAATCCGCTATGGAATAGGTCATAATAATTTCATAATGACGATTATAAATGCTGATATCCACGACATAGAAGCGATGATAGCACACGACATGGAAGCAGGAATACACATGCCCATCGTTTTCAGTGATTTTGCCAAGTGGTTCTATGGGTCCTGGAACTCACTCCAGCAGATGTGTCCTACACGTTTAAACTGAAACATCTCTTCTAAATGTGATGCCCTCCCCTCGTAGAGGAACTATCTCTGTGATGAACATCCTGTTACAGATGATTTCTCAAGCACCCCAGACCTCTTGGATTTGCTCATTATTGGAGGAATCGAAGCCGTTCCTAATATTTTGAGAAGTCCATCCCTAAAAATATTGGTGTACGTATCAGGGGGCTATGGAATCACATCCGGATAGTCTTTTTTAACACGCGCCCTGGAGGGCCTCTGAAAATTACGCGCACTGGAGGGGGGGCGGATTCTGCCCCCCCCCCCTAAGATCTCGGCTCCTATTAAAGCTGGAGGAATGAAATTCGCAGGGTGAATGGGTACGGTAGTGAACTCTATTGTGTGCAAGTTTCATGATCTTAGGTCAATATCTTCGAGGTCAAATGAGGTCACATTTGTCAAAATTTTCTTTTTTTGCGTGGCTTGGCTTGTCATTGTTATGGATCGCTGTGATTGTGTTTAAATGCTCCAAAGTGGGCATCAATGATGTTTTGGACATTACTAATGATGCAATATAGATGCTAGACCCGACATTTGACCTCAGGTCACCTATATAGCAGCACTTTATCAGGCCAGTTACCGGAACCGGGCCGCCCGCCCGACTGCTCCGTCGAGAAGCTCGGCACAATCGGCTTCGCGAAGAAAGGAATGAAGTACATGAATAAAGTATGGAAACGCAATGACAAACAGAACAAATGACAAACAGTAGTGCATTTTGACAACATTCCAGTTGACCAAGTTTGGTTCCATTAACCTGTCAGGAACTTGACCTGAATTCACCTCGGTGACCTAACATGACCTTGAAACTATATAGCATATCAATATACATCGAACAAGTCGCTAGTGTTGCCAAGAATACTTCCCTTTTGCGAATATACGGGAAGCGCATCAGCGCCAATTTTTGTGGTCTGGCGCTACGAAATTATTTTACTTTAACGGCCCCTAACTTGAAAAATTGTCGGCTGATTTCCATTTTTCTTGCTTTAAACGACGTGCCGGTCATTTCTAAGCAGGTACGCAGACAATTACGTATATCGACCGGTAAAATCTGCAGTAATATACGAAAAACCGGAGGGGTGGGCGGATTTCGCCCCCCCCCTCCAGTTCTCGTGTTAAAGCAGATTATCAAATAATTTGAGGAAGACAGCCAATTTGTATTTCAGTTAATGACACTTCTCAATATTTGGCAATTTTACCACCTCGCTGTTTACTACTTGCCGAAAGATTGGCCACGCCATTGGTGGCACACTTTTTAAGTGTAGGGTATCTTCTTAGTTAATGCCATCCCTTTACAGTGAAGAGCACCATCAAGAGCATCCATTCACATCAGCTAGAATACTAACATTCAGAGCTCCCATGTTGCATGTTGTTTCGTAAGTTTGGTCATATCTTAAATAATCGATTCAGATTAGCCTAAACATCTTGCTCGTGACATAGCCTTATAGGAACTGGAAGCAGGAGCACAGCTGAATAATCTCATTCTCAATCACATGCACTTCATTCTCAAAGCGAGCCTGACAATTTTAAGTGTAACTTAAAAGCGTATGTGCTCCTGCTCCTGCTCGGGCAGTTACCGATGTGTGCAGTGCGACGCAGATTGTAACACTGTGCTGGGTGCGTGCAAGTCTGCATATGAGCAACCTCAGCGCGGTTGGCCGCGCTACGAGTATGGCAGAAACACAGTCGGGTCCTACCCGAACCCACAGTCGGGCCACGCCCATGTGCTGTCGTCACCGCCGTCACGCCTCCTGCCCAAGCCATGCTCGGCAAGCGGCTTCAGTGCGGGAATTTCGTAGCTGCACCCATCTACGACCAACTCCAGCCACTGTTCGGGTAGGGGATTGGGGCCTTCGCATGCAATGTATGGTAGCCGATGACCATGTGGAGAACACATTTCAATTAAATTCTATAAATTCCAGGAATTCCATATTTATTGGAATTGCTCCAATTTATCCGCCTGATATGCACCAGGGATTTACATAAATATCATCCCCAGGACAGTTCCTGGTGTCGAAACATAAATTGGTGGCTGGATGGCCATACATCTTATGGTTGCTTCGAGCATCTTACTTTATATATATATATATATATATATATATGCATATACATATATATTCACCCAGAGGCATGAAACAGCAATTGCTCTTCTGGTCGCTCTTGGTTCTCCATCATACACCAGATTACGCAATGACATTTTCCATGTGACAATTAATGTGTCGGAAAATCAGGACCCTTATCAAGAACGACGCACTTTCATATCAATGCGAAAAAAACACTAAGCAGGAGCAAGGAGGTTTTCCCCGGGAAGTGGCGCGCCTATTGGCAACTGCGAGGCCACCGTCTGAGCTAACTAAGTTCTGCTCCAAGTAATGCTTTAAAAAACTGGGGAATGTTCACTGACTGGGGCATGGTCAATGATCATAGTCATGTACATGGTTGGTTATTGGTTTTACGACACGTCGACCGTTGAGTCATGTAGCGTCGCCAATCTCTCACGCCGATTGGTCGCGGGCGAAGAGTAGCGACAGGTGAGACTCGAACCCACAACCTTTCGATTGTGAGACGAGCATCTTACCCCTAGACCACTCGTCCCCAGTCATGGACATGACTGGGCTGGGGGGGGGGGGTTCTCAGCTTATTTTGCAGATGAGGCTCTGGAGGGGTACTATACGGCCTCATCAGAACCAACAACATGGACGCCGAATGGTGGCTACCAGCTGCCGGACCTGCCAGAACCCGCTTAGACACGTTCAGATCTGGTAAACCCGTTTGGGTCGTTAAAAATTCGATAGTAATCCGACAGGGCTGGAAGAGGTTCAACGCAGAGCAGCAGAGAAGCCGAGCGTCCCTGTCGGTGACGTCTCCGCCGTGAGTAAAAAAACTTGTTTACAGTACGCGCAGGCTGACGTTGACGGCGGCACGGCCGACCCCGAGCCGTCCAACTTGGTCGCTTCGCGCGCTCCGCGTGCCAATTCTGGCGAACCATCGCCGAATGGCGCCGCTGCCGCCCAGTGCGGTCGCTGGTTCTGACGACGAGTTTGGCCGCGGATTTTCCGAGCTTGCAGAAGCAGAAAGTTTCGAGCGTTGCAGTGGTGACGTGCGATGTCGGCTGATGCTGCACTTCCCGGAATACGACGTCTGCATCCAGAAATCATTCTAAACGTTTGGGCGAATGAATCCCTCGTTCCACGAACTGTCTGGTGGTCACGGAGTGGATGCTGGTCACGACGACAACGATACCGGCGAATTATCAGCATTATATTCGTGATCGAAAAGCGTGCTTTGTTGCGCCGTTTTGTTTTGCATTCGACGTGCGTCAAGGCCGTTGCACACACTCAGTTGCTCGCAATCCAGAGCTGTATTCAGTCGCGCAGCTCTGTTGACTAATTGGCTGCTGGTACAGGTGTGCCTGACATTGAGCCACCCACCAGACGGAGCACGCGGTTGCATCACTGGGTTGCGTGTGTCGGCGACCCTGCTGCTGCTGCAGTGACTAACAAAACGCCCACTACGTCTGCTCGGTTGTCGGGGTATTGCAGAATGGTCGGTATGGCCTGTGACCTGTCACAATGACTGGCGAACCGAGTGTAAGGCTTGTCGTCCCAGTGAAGGTAACTCGAGGTCCAATGGAAGAAAGCTCGCGTTCCTGATGGAAGGTTCGCATTCCCAGTGGAAGAATTTCATGAGCCTTGTAAAGGTGTTTTGTGGTTTTGCGGAAGGAATTTGTAGCACCATGGAAGGGTGCTCTTGTTTTCGGTTGAAGAGGTTATGGTTCCGGTGAAGGCCGGCCAATTCGAAGAGGCTCCGGTTGGTTGACATGCTGGCCTAAGTGTGAGGTTTTCCGTAGATCGTGGCCTCTTCTGAGGAAGCTTTTGGTTCCGATGGAAGAGACTTCAAACTCAGATGGAATGATCTTGTACCTTTTCGTAGGACAAGATATCTTTATGGAAGCGGCTTACGATGCCATTGGGAATGGGCCACGGTGATCTGCGAAGAATGATCGGTATGCTCCCAACGGCTGAGATTGTCCTTGAGACGTAAATAGCCAACTGATCAACTACTTTAGCCATCCTGCACAGTAAGCTACCTGCAGGTAAGTCACAGGGTGTGCAGCGGATTGAGGGGATGCGCCCCCCCCCTCCCCAATCCTCAACTATGGGTAATTAATGCATTTCAACAATGCCATTTATGTACGCATTGCCATCGGTGCAGCAGGATGTGTTACGACGTACGAAGTAATGAAGTTCGACTATATTTTACACACTGAAGCCAAGAGCGTTGTCCTTTGGACATGTTATCCGCTGTAGCCTGATATTTTCCCGCATGCCTGCTTGATACTCCCACATGTCTGCATAATTACCCGCCGTGGGCGAACCATGATGGTGCCGTGGTGACCGACCTTGGCGCTATTTTCTCTACATCCAGGCCTCGTGAAGCTAATCTGCGTAAGCCGCCCCGTGGATGAATGTCAAAGCTAACGACGCAACCCGGCGGCACTGTTCGCCGTGAATACTTCCGCGCCGTGTTTGTACCCCGGGGATTCCTTGCCCGCCTTGTCGCCGGGAAGAGCGGCGAGCCAGCCGTGCCGCCCACGAGCCGAGGACACTTCCTGCATACATGCCAGTGCCGCGGCGACCTGTCACCGCGCAGCCCAACATGCACTTGAGCCAATGACGGCGCCGGCGCCGTATGCACACTGCACAGTGCACACTCAGCCGGACACCATCGTGCATGACTCATCAGAGCCCAGAACGCCACCGGCGGCGCTCAACGTCTGCATTATTGAGCCACCGATAAGGCCGCGTTCAGTAGTGCCGCGTCATGGTGACCGCGCCGCGCCGCCGTGATGGCGCCGGCTCCGGCTGCAGCCTGCGCGGCATTTTGTTCAGCGCGGCCGGCGGCCAGCTGCCGGCCGGCGCGCAATTCGTGCAGGCGCGCGCACACCGACCAGGAATTCGGCAAACTGAGGCCGGCCCTATCGCACGGAATTGGCCAACTCCGGCGATGCAAATGCACGTGGGAAGAGCGCAAAATAATACGTGTGGGGGAAAATGGAGAATTTTGCCCACGTCGTCGGAAATGAGAGACATTTCAGCCTCTTGCTGACGTCTACCGCTACCATCGAATGTCTGGCCTTGCCTTTGGCTTCACTCTTGCGATGATACAGTACTGTCACTTAGTTGTAGGCATGCCACCAAGTAGCATGTTCTGCCTTCTAGCTTTTACCAATTATACCGGTGCACAGTGTAACTCAAGGAAAAAAAACTGGCCAGAAATGCTTTTCTCGACTATTTTGTTATGTCATATTTGTGGCGCCATTGCATCAGCAATGGCGCACACCAGAAGCAGCACCACCTTGAAGCACACCAAGTCACAGTTCTTAGGAAAATGTTCACAAGATTTGATATAGTAACAAGTTCATGAACATGGGCAGCATTACGTGTGGAAAAAAAAACGATGCACATGTACTCAAATGTTGTCGGAGTTTGACCACTGCTGAAAGTAAGATGCATTCTAAAAACCTGGGCAGGTGAGATATGAAATGATGCCGGAGAATATCCTCAATGCGGTAAGCAATTCAAAAAGGCATATAACGATTAACAATTTGTTATGTTGTATCAAACAATAAGCCATTGAAATAGCCGTTCAACTTAGTACCTCCAAGTTCGAATAAGGTTTTTAAAAAAGCACAACAGCGCACAACCAGAGACTAGTCCCAATGAAGTCAGCGACCCTTTGACTATGTGCACCGTAAGTTTCAGCTGCACCTAGCTGCTCTAACACCGGTAGTGATCAATTGTATCCCGGCAGGCCGCGGTGCGGTGCAGTGGCCAGCCCGGGCGGCACGGAGAAGTCCCAGCCGGACGCCGCGACGCGCCGGCTGGCGGGGTGTTCTGAGCGGGTGGGTGACCCGATCCAGCGGTCGCTATGCCAAAAAACTTCCCTAACTGATGAGGCGACTGAGTCGAGATAGGTCACGCACAGCGTTTCCGATTGCAGGGAAGTTGTCCTTGCCTGTAAGGGTCGGGTCAGTGTGGTTGGATTTTGCGTACAGTGAGCATGGAGGTGCGCGTCAGCAGAGATAAATTAGCAGACTTGTTAAGCAATGCAAAAGCGTTTGGGCGTGAAAACTATTATGCTCATGTGTTTAATTATAGTTTGCAGTTGGTTATGAAAAAAAATCATCAGGGCTATCTCCTGAGTGAGTCGTCGATTGTGGACATTTCATGTCGATTGTGGACATGAAAAAGGCGACCGACTTGATCGCCAAGGAAAATCGGTTAAATGTAAGCGAGCCCAGGATAAGTTCAGAAGTCAGTTTGCGACTTATCTTTCGGGAAACGAAGTGTTCTCCGTGTCCCTGAAGCGTGATGGCCACGTCGTGAGTTACGATGAAGCCAAGACCCGCTTTGATGACGAGGCCGTGGAGGGGGCGCGAGGGCGACCAGCTAAAATATACGATCAGCTCAGCGCGTTGGGCGTCTTCAAGAGTTGCTCAACAGCACAGTTCTTTGCAGCTCGTGGAGACTGCCAGGCAAAGTGCTCGTACTGAAGCATGGAGGACGTGGCTGTCGTGCTGCGACAGGTGGGGGCATCACCGAATCGGTCCAGCAAGATTCGCTGGGCTCTCAGAAGCTCTAAATTGAGCCAACCCAAGTGCGTGTCAGGAGACCGGGCGCTGGCAATGTGTGTGTCAGCTGGCTTGTCTGTGCACGGCTACCGTGTGGTCCGCCGAGTGACTAATGATGCGGCGAAGACAGACATCCTGCACGCCTATGGAAAGGTGCATGAGGCCAAGGTAGTGTGCTATCCGGCAGCCAGCAGCATGCAATTCACCGAGACGTCAGCTGAGGTGACTGCAGGCTCTCCTGGATCATACGACGCAGAGGCTGGTGGCATGTCTGCCGTCTGTCATCCGTACCGACTCAGCTTCACCTGCCGATCAGCCGTCGACGTCATCCAGCACCTACACTTCGGCCGTGCTTCACGTCAAATGTGGATTTGACGGGGCCACGGGGCAATATGTATACAAACAGATAGGAGACGGCGATGAAGCTGCAGAACAAAATCTGTTCTGTGCCACTCCGGTGCCTTACTTGTATCACCGCAACAGACGGCACCAGTCTCAGAATGGCGTACAATCTTCAATTCACCATGATTGATGGCAAGGTGGCGAACGCTCGGACAAACACCGGCAGCAGCATGACATGCACCATCTGTGGGTGCACATCTCGTCAGATGAATGACCTGTCTGCTGCCGCGGCTCGACCTGCCCGCGAGGGTACATGCCAGCTCGGTCTCTCAACTATGTATGCCTGGATTCGATGTTTTGGGTGCCTTCTCCACATATCTTACAGTCTGTAGGTCAATGTGTGGGCGGTGTCTGGCGAAGAAAACAAGATGTGTGTAAAAGAAAGGAAGAAGAAATTACAGCGGCAGTTCCGGGAGAGACTGGGTCTTGTCGTGGATCAACCACATGCGGATGGTTCGGGTACGTCTAATGACGGGAACACGGCTCGATGCGCCTTGACTCTTCAGAGACCAAAATTATATATATGTGTCATATATTATGGATATATTTTGACATAATTTCAGCCACTTAGGACAAGGAGATCTTCGATCTATTCTGCGTAGCAATTATTAGATCATATTTACATTGCAGAATGCTCGCATAGCAAACGATAACTAATAATTATCCGATATGTGAACGCCCATGGACTTCGCTTATGACGTCATTATGATGTCACCATGCATGGCCGGACATCGATCTTTTAAAACAAGGTACACTAGGTACTCATGCAGGTGTGTGCACAATTTCAGCTGTCTACCTCAATTTGTTTCCGGGATATTTCGCGGAAGCAAAATGAGGGGAGCGGAATGCTCCATTCCCTCTAGCAAGTATGACCTCTGGCATTCCTAGGTTAGGCAATCTTTGAGGAAATAGAGCTCCTCCATATGTTATAAATTTGACGTTCTTTCGATTAAGACCAAAATCGCCCCTGTAACTAGCATACTTTGTCCTCAATGATTTCTGCCCAGTTTTTCCTCGAGTTTTCACACTGTGCGGTGGCGTGCTGCTGCATGGCAAAACGGCTCTTGTTCTGCGGGGCGGGGTCAATCCGTTTATCCAACAATACAATGAGCTTATTCAGACATAATCTTCCCATCCTGAATCTATGCTGCGTATCCATGATTAGAGAATGTCTGATTAATTGAGTGACATGAAACCGGAAAGTACACATTGGTACAAATAGATGCATGAAATATGATATATGGAGTCTGGAAGAGACAGGCACCCCAGCCTGCCGTCCACAACAAGTTGGACTAGCTTCAAATTGACGCTGGTGTCGGATAACGAAGCAGCTAGAGCATATCACTTGGTTTCTGGTCACTCCAAGCACAGACGACACGTAAGAATTAGCCTTCCTCTTGTGCGACCCAAACCGGTCTCTTGGCGTATTTGGGCTGGCTTCCAGTCTGCGCTTGCCGGCAGTCCCGTCCAATCTCTGGATTGTTCTGGTTCTTCTCTGGACTGTTTCTGGTCGTTCTCTGGGCTGTTCTGGCCATTTTCTGGGCCTGTTCATCGGGCCGGTTTTGGCTGTTCTCCGGGCTGTTTTCCAGTCGGCATCTGATCAGTTTCGTAGCCGTCATCCATCCATCATCAGCAGCATCATCATCACGTTTCCGACCGACCCTGACCAGCTCCTGTCATTGTGTCGTCAGTTTGGGACCAACAGCCCGCCTCGGGTCGTGCCGATCAGCTCGATACAGCTCGATCAGCAGAGGGAGGCTGGTTATCAGCGCACACCAGCCGCCGCCACCGTGCACACTGCACACGTGCACACTGCACCGTGCACGTGCACACTGTCATGCGGCCGACGAGGCCCGATAGGAGCCGCCTCGCGCTGGACCAAGTTGTTGATGGTGCGCCACAGCCCGGCCCGGTCGCTTCGGGCTCACACGGCCGTCTCGGCTTATCACAGCCGATCCGAAGCCGGCGCTTGGCAGCAGTGAGTGGCCCGCCGAACTTGGAGCGGTCCGCATGCAGATTGGGGCGCGTGCTTCGCGTTGAAGCTACGCAAGCTTAGCAGATTGTCCAGATCTACCCCGATCAGACAGTCGGCAACTGTGTCGGCAACAAAGCACGATCAATCGCGAGGCTACAGTCTCACAGTTGATCGTGTTTTGTGTCATCTGTGATGGGCCCAAGGTGTCACCTGGTTGGGGTGAAGCAGCTGGGATGAGGTGATTGAACGAAACTGTCCGCAACTGGTCGCTACTGAACCTCAGGATGCAGGCATGTCAACTAGTGCACCGGCGATACAAGGTCACATACCGGATCAACCAACCATTGTCCCCGGGAAGGTCATGCAAGGTCACATGCACGACGAGCCGATCACTGTCCCGTAGACCGTCATGCAAGGTCACCAACCGACGGATCAACCACTGTTCCGCCGACGAAGGTAATGCAAGATCACATGTACGACGATCCGACCACTGTTCAGAACAAGAATGTGACACAATGTCAAACACACAAAGAGTCAAACGCTGTTCCGTAGAAGACCATTCGTTTGTTCGCTTACGATGCGCTCGCTGGTCTGCTACAGAGCGTTACCACTCGCTGGCGCCGTATGGTCCATGTCAGCCGGATGGTCGACGTCAGCCGGATGGGCGACGTCAGCCGGATGGGCGACGTCAGCCGGATGGTTGGCGTCAGCCGGATGGTTGGCGTCAGCTGGATGGTCGCGCGGCCAGCGAGCCTATAGAACTAACTGCGCGAGACTGACCCGCGCCCCTTTAGTTCCGAAACAGGCGTGCGGCCATCATGCCACCGGCATCCACGCGGTGTTCGGTAGTAAAGCGCTGGAGTGTCGTACGAGCCGTCGTTCCTTCGATGGACTTAGTCAGGAGCGTGAATTTAGCCCCCCTCATCACCTGTACCGACGCCTTAAACAGGTGATTTACGGTGGACAAATATCGCCAAACTTCAGAGAGAGCAGTCAGAAAATGCTCGCAGACAGAACGTTGCCAACTTTGTGGATGCAGACGCGTCCACAGCACATGTCGGCTTGGTCGGCACCGCGTCAGCCGCCGCATCGTGCCTTCACTCGCCGCAGACCTCATCGGCAGTCCGGCCGCCTCCAGCCGGGCCTCGTGAACGCACAGCAACGGCAGGCGCCAGTTTGTGTAATGATGTCATTACCGTGGGACATGGCAGGCGCTCGGGTCGGAGCGCCGCAGCTCTAGTGGACGCGTCTCGGGTTCAGAGAAGGGCCGAGCGGTGCCCGAGCGGCGGCCAAGCGGCGGCCGAGCGGCGGCCGAGCGGCGGCCGAGCGGTGGCCGAGCGGCGGACGAGCGGCGGCCGAGCGGCGGCCGAGCGGCGGCCGAGCGGCGGCCGAGCGGCAGCCGAGCGGCGGCCGAGCGGCAGCCGAGCGGCAGCCGAGCGGCAGCCGAGCGGCAGCCGAGCGGCGGCCGAGCGGCAGCCGAGCGGCGGCCGAGCGACAGCCGAGCGACAGCCGAGCGGCGGACGAGTGACAGCCGAGCGGCGGACGAGCGGCAGCCGAGCGGCAGCCGAGCGGCGGACGAGTGACAGCCGAGCGGCGGACGAGCGGCGGACGAGCGGCAGCCGAGCGGCGGCCGAGCGGCGGCCGAGCGGCGGTGGGCGGATTGCGAGCGAGCCGGAGCATCGGCGCGTCGATGAGTTCCCAGAACGGCCGCCGCTCGTCGAGCCCGGCCGCTCGGGGTCAATGGATCTGGCCGTGACCAATCGCAAAGTCGCAGCCGCCACGTCGCACCGGCGCGGCGCACGTCACACTGGGCGCCGTCGGGTGTCGAGGTGT
This sequence comes from Ashinkailepas kermadecensis, assembly GCA_034440615.1. Lineage (NCBI taxonomy): Eukaryota > Metazoa > Arthropoda > Thecostraca > Neolepadidae > Ashinkailepas > Ashinkailepas kermadecensis. The sequence goes on from JAOTOM010004943.1 coordinate 454,532, forward strand.
CGGCACGGCTGGTCACCGACCCGGCGGCGTGACGCGTGACGCGTGACGACCAGCAGCGGACGGACGTGTGGCGCATGTGTGGCGCACGTGTCGGACGGGCGTCCATCAGGAGTGCCAACTGCCACCTGACGCCGACGTCGACCCTGGCGTGCGACACCGTGGTGCACCCACTCGCCCCCTCCGGCTGTACGAGGGTCGCTGCAGGGCAAGACACGAGCCGGTGCAAGACATGGCGAGCGATGGTGCGGGTGGGTCATGGCTTCATTCGTGCCGTCGCACGGGCTGATGCTCACAGCCGTTTCACGGGTAGTGACAGCACGCTTAATATTTGGAGACAATTCCGGTGTCACCCATCCACAGCGTCGGTTGGTTGCGAGTGTGCAGACTTCTCCGAAGTAGCCTAGGGTCGAACTCGCGATCTATCGGTTTTCAAATCGGGACATCACAGGGTCAACGTTGTCCCTCAGTCGAACTTCATTCGTTCAGATTAAACACGGCCGAATCCAGCCCGCAACTTGCTCAAGCCATTCCACACTGCGTACCTTGCACTTGCAGCGAGTATGCACGGCACCACAGCGCAGTACACGTACAGGTCCTGCCCCCAGTCACGCGTAGCGGCCTGGCTGATATACTGCGGCCTGCCCCCAGCAACGCGTAGCGGCCTGGGTGATATACTGCGGCCTGCCCCCAGTCACGCGTAGCGGCTTGGCTGATATACTGCGGCCTGCCCCCAGTCACGCGTAGCGGCTTGGCTGATATACTGCGGCCTGCCCCCAGTCACGCGTAGCGGCTTGGCTGATATACTGCGGCCTGCCCCCAGCCACACACAGCGGCCTGGCTGATATACTGCGGCCTGCCCCCAGTCACACGTAGCGGCTTGACTGATATACTGCGGCCTGCCCCCAGTCCACACGTAGCGGCTTGGCTGATATACTGCGGCCTGCCCCCAGTCACACGTAGCGGCTTGGCTGATATACTGCGGCCTGCCCCCAGTCACACGCAGCAGCCTGGCTGATATACTGCGGCCTGCCCCCAGTCACGCGTAGCGGCCTGGCTGATATACTGCGGCCTGCCCCAGTCACACGCAGCAGCTTGGATGATATACTGCGGACTGCCCCAATCCACACGCAGCGGCTTGGCTGATATACTGCGGCCTGCCCCCAGCCACACGCAGCGGCTTGGCTGATATACTGCGGCCTGCCCCAGCACCAGGGCTGTATACAGTCAAGCCTGGCTGATATACTGCGGCTTGCCCCCAGCCACGCGCAGCGGCCTGGATGATATACTGCGGCCTGTCCCCAGTCATACGCAGCGGCTTGGCTGATATACTAAGGCCACATTAGCCCAGGTCAGTGGTCGGTCGTCGGCCGGGCAGCTAGATTACCGCCACGTGGCCGAGGTGGACCGCTCGAGATGACACATACCGAGAAATTGCAGTGACACCAGCGACGCGAATCACGCTTCTTTTCTAATCGATGAAGCTAGCACGTGACCAAGCATTAATACACATGATTTTCGATAAGATTCCAGCGGCTAGAGCGGTTAGTGTCTGCTATCTATGTGTGAGTATTCTGTCCGGCAGAGTCCATGTCGTGACCGGTAGCCACCCAGCAGCACACTGAAGCCCGCTGGTTGTCAGTGGACAGAGGGAGCAGACGGGCCACATCTCGTGACTTAGCAAAGGGGCGGGCCACATTATCATCTTACAGTACATTACACGTGGAATTGATGACGTCATCTTTTCACGTACTCTCTGTTAGGTGCACATCTCCCGATGCACCGCAAGGTTTGATGGCCCAGTGAAAAAAATACCACAGAGGGCGATCCGTGTGGTAGTAAGAACTGCATAGCACCGATTGCAGGCTAACAATGATGAATGATGGCTAATAAAATACACCTATGAACGTGGATCACGGAAGGTACCATGTAAGCTGTTGTTGATGTACTGGTTTCATCGACTTAACAGAAAAGCCAATCATGGTAAGTACCGAATGATGAGACGTCTGATGAGTGATGAGACGGTGAGACGAGATAAACGTCAGGCACGTTTACTGGCATGTTAAATTAGCAAACTGAAGCTATTTCACAACATTAAAGTGGTATTTGTGATCAATTTAGTCAACGGTCTGTGAGGACATACCACACGTTGCGAATGCAAATCCTAATCCACTCACTATGCCAAATGAAAGGCGAACTTGAGCGTCCCGGTCCATTTTGATTCGAGCGATCTACACCTCAGTCCAGTCTGCCCGATCTACACCTCAGTCCGGTCTGCCCGATCTACACCTCAGTCCAGTCTGCCCGATCTACACCTCAGTCCTGTCTGCCCGATCCCACTGCACCTTGTCTGCGTCTCCTCGTCCCGCTAGTTCCCGGTTGCCGCACCATGCCACTCAGTGGCCGGTCCCTCGTCGCGCTCCATGAACGTCACCGTCACCGCTCCCGTCCTGCACTGACCTACTGCACCAGGGACGTGCCGCCTTGCCCTGCTCCCACCCGGTCGCGTGGCTCGCCACCCCGCTCCGGCCCCATCCGGCAACACTCGGCACCACACCGACCGGCCACACAACACTCGGCACCACACCGACCGGCCCCACAACACTCGGCACCACACCGACCGGCCACACCACAATCGGCACCACACCGACCGGCCACACAACACTCGGCACCACACCGACCGGCCACACAACACTCGGCACCACACCGACCGGCCACACCACAATCGGCACCACACCGACCGGTCACACAACACTCGGCACCACACCCACCGGCCACACAACACTCGGCACCACACCGACCGGCCCCACAACACTCGGCACCACACCGACCGGCCCCACAACACTCGGCACCACACCCACCGGCCCCACAACACTCGGCACCACACCGACCGGCCCCACAAAACTCGGCACCACACCGACCGGCCCCACAAAACTCGGCAACACACTGACCGGCCTCACAACACTCGGCACCACACCGACCGGCCACACAACACTCGGCACCACACCGACCGGCCCCACAACACTCGGCACCAGACCCACCGGCCCCACAGACCTCGGCACCACACCGACCGGCCACACAACATTCGGTACCACACCGACCGGACACACAACACTTGGCATCACACCGACTGGCCACACAACACTCGGCACCACACTCACCGGCCCCACAACACTCGGCACCACACCCACCGGTCACACAACACTTGGCACCACACCGACCACCCAGTGTCGGTTACCCCGCACCGATCACTCGGCTGCGATGCCCATAAGGGATGCGTATAGATATAATGTGCATAGACACTGATCCATGGTTATCAGAGGAGTGACAGCTTTGTCGGCGGTGAGGACTGTGTCACTGCACATCACTTCCAAGGGTTCTTCCCACTAGTGTTCAGCGTCCCACTAGAAACGCCCAAATTCTGCTGTAGTGTCACTGAAAACGTCAAGTGCCCTAAGGTGTGTTGCTCCATGCTCTGATCAGCTGTATGCGCCACCTCCAGCAGAGAGGAAACCCACTGCCGTGCCCAGTGGCGCAGGCAGGATTTTCCTAACGGGGTAGGCCGACGACCAAGGAAAATGTTAAGAAGCACAGAAAGCTTTGATTTATGGTTTTACGTGGTGAATATCACAAAATTTCTCGTTTGATCTAGTGTAATCTTGGTTGCTAAGGGGGTCGTGCCCACGCCCCCCCCCTGGCTGCGCCTCCGACCGTGCCCCAGTAAAACAGAGGCCGCCGCCGCAGTAAAACGAGGTGCATCATTCTGGAATGCGAGGAAGCGTTTCTCAATCCCAATAGAGTGGTGGACTGCGGCCAACGCAAACAAAGATGTGAGCAAAGCGGTGGGCTCGGGTGTCACTTCAGACTTGACCAGCTGGAGATGCAGGTCATCGAGAAACGGTGATAATCAAATATAAGCCCTGGGCCCTGTGCAATGGCCCTGCGGACGCCTGCGGACGCCTGCGGACGTCCGCCGACGCTGTGGCTTCCGCGGCCAAAAGCACGGAGCTTAACCGGCAGCCAATCAGCGACGAGCAGGATGACGTCACACTGTTTGCGGTCGCGGCAGCTTCCTCAAAACTCAGGAAACTCATATTGGCGCAGTGCGACACTGACGAGGGATTAGACGGCGTTACAAGATGGGGCAAGTAGATAGATGGCTTACCGTATCATTTATTATTACGTGCATAGGTAATGCCTCTCGACTCTCGATATTCCAGTAAGACCAGGCAGCATGAATTGCCCTCTCTCAGGTAAAAAATCCAACCTAGAACGGAAATAACATCGGGTATAGAGTTTTATTAGCGCCTCCCATTAATTGCATTATATTTAGATTGATTTTGCATGCAAAGCATTTTTCCAGGGAACATCTAGGGGGTTCGACGAACACAAGGAGGGTCCTGAACATCTCACCCATGATTATATTTATGGATTACATTGGGCGTGGTAAGTGCTTCTTGGAAAAGCAACTCCAAGTCATTTGCATCCAGTAATTTGTGATTAATCCGTTCTTCATCCATGATATAGCGCCAGAATCAGGCTAATATTAACCTGGTAGATAGAAACATGGCTGGAGGTTCCGGATGGGCTAGGGGTCAGTACCCCCCCCCTGGTTTGGTACCCTGATAATGTTAATTTGCAATTGTCCCTATTCAATCTGAAAACGTGTCCAGAAATTAAGGATTTCGGCCCCCTGACTTGGTGAGAGATCTCCAACCTTGGATAGAAAGCGCAAGCATAATCGTCTAGCCTTCAGCGCTCCATTGATGTCATTTACACGAGGGGATGTAAATGACACCGTGACAATGACGTCATTGACGTCGCTCCATTGATGTAATTTACACGCGGTAATATAAATGGCACCGTGACAATGACGTCATTGACGTCGCTCCATTGATGTCATTTACACGTGGTGATATAAATGGCACCGTGACAATGACGTCATTGACGTCGCTCCATTGATGTCATTTACACGCGGTGATATAAATGGCACCGCAGATCGAACCTTGCGCACGTCAAACCTGTCTCGTTTTCAATTCGCACGACTCACACAGACATGCTGATTTCGTTGGCCAGGAGTCAGGTCTTTGTTGTCCAAGCATGATTGAAAGCAGTGGGGTAGATTAATAACGTTCAAGCGACTTGATCCAGAAAGCGCAGAGGCACACCAAGAATAGAACTGCTTCTGCCACCAGTGACCGAGATTGGCACAGTTTTCACTCTGTCGACTCGAGTTGTAGAATTTCTAACTGAGCAAAACTAAGCACAACCCGGTTTGTATATAGCTGGTGCATTGTATGCCTGTCTACTAGTAGGCATGGAATGAAAGTAGGTGTCCATCCTCCAGCGGCCAGCTGAGCAAGGCAAAGGTGCTTTGTGTTCGTCTATCCACAGGATTCAAGGGACAACTGTGAAGAGTCATTCTAAATATTTTAAATTGTGTTATCTAAGTTTGCTTACGGGACATTATGAACTGCAAGGGTGCAGAAAAGTTCAAAATTTTTGGGGGAGAAGCAAGTCACTTCTTTCGTCGCCTCTCTCCGTACGACACCCAAAGGGTTAGTTGATTAATTGAAACCACGTAAAATGGGGAGGCGTTACCCCCAATTCTCTCCCCCGCTCCTATCCCCAACACTTCGGGCTGTGGACGGATACAATGTTGATCTGTGGAGAACCAGTCCGTGCAGGAGAGATTCCTTGGCCATGTCTGTCGTCACTATGCTGGCGATATGAACATTAGTGACGTCACGGTCTTGTCTGCAGCGCAGAAACGTATACCACCGTAACTAGATATTAACCTCGTCAGCCATGCTTTCGCAGCAGAAGGTCGGCCGTCTTGTGGCCTAAATACCCGGCAGTGGCGTACCCCTGGGGGATCGGAGGGACTCGCAAGGGCCCCTGGGCCGACGTGAAGGCCCCTGGACCGACGAAAGGGGCCTCGGTTTGATGGAAATGGTCCCGGACCGATGGAGAGGGTCCCGAGTCAACGGAGTGCCCTCGGAAAGATGTCGAGGATCCTTAGCTGGGGTGACATTAAGGCCTTCAAGATCCACGGAGGGGCCCCGGATAGTTGGAAGGGCCCCGGGCTGACCGAGAGGGCTCAAAACCAAAATGAAGGGCCCGTGGGCTGACGACGGGCCAAAGCCGAAGAAAGGGCTCCATATGTGATGGACAGGGCCGAAGCGATTAAAAAGGGGCCTCCGGCTTTCCGGAAAAGATCCTGGGTCGTCAAAGAGGGTCTCTGATACGACGGAGGGGTCCTTAGTTGCCAGAGAGGACCTCGTGCCTTCAGAAGGGCCCTTGGGCCGATGGAAGTGGTCCAAATCGTACAAGGGTCCTTGACCTATGCAGGGAGCCCAAGCTGTTGCAGGAGGGCCTCCAGACTGCCAGAGGAGGCCCTGGGTTGCTAAGGAGGGCCTGCGCCGAAAGAGAGGACTCATAGCTGCGGGAGGACTCCAGGTCGTAGGAGAGGGCCCAGAGTCGGCATAAAGGGCTCCTGGGTCGATGCGGGCCGAAACCGCACAGGAGGCCCTTGCGTAATAGAGGAAGACTAAACTTTTGAGAGAGGGGATTCCGGCTGGATGGAAAGTGCGCGAGCCGTGAAAGAGGGTCCCTGAGCCAACGGAGGGGGAACCAGGGCCGAAAGCGCAGGACCGCTGGGTTGGCTTTGGCTAACGCCGATGGAGAGAGGCTTAGAGCTGACAGCGGGCCTCAAGCCGATAAAGAGACCCCCGAACTACGGAGACGATCCTGGCCGAAGTGGAGGATTCCCGGTGCTACGTAAGGGGCCTCTAAGCCCATGGAGGTGCCCCGGGCTGTTAAAAAGCAGTGTCATTTGTCAGGACTGAAGGGGCACCTGTCTCTCTCGTGAGTTCGATGGGGCCCTCCAGGCGACGGTTCACCAGGCCAGATATATAACTGAGGAAAGCGAAAGCACATCTAACTGCGGTTGTGGAAAGGACCCTTGAGACCCGAAGACGTTCACCTTGGAGACTGGCAAGGGCCGTGAAGACAAGAGAGGGTCCGACAGCTTGAATACCCATACCAGCTGGAAAGAACAGTCTGAAAGGGAATGCCCCCTCCCCGAACAGCTGAGGAGTAAACAGGGCGCGTGAGGGCAAGAGAAGGCTGATATATATGCATATATATATGTGGATATATATATATATATATATATATATATATATATATGTGTGTGTGTGTGTGTGTGTGTGTGTGTGTGTGTTACATCCGAGTACTACCCGGATGTTGCAATCAAGCGAAGCTTTAGACCTGCTGTATCGTATTTTGGACGTCTCCGCGCATCAAGAGCATTCGTTGAGCATTGAGCATTGGTTGTGTTTGGTGTGGTCTCCTCGCTTCGGTGAGCATTGTTGTTCGGTAACTTGTAGAAGTCAGCTATCTTATATAAGAGGTGCCACTTGGTAGTGGAGTGCGGCCAACGAATTTAGCGAGCCATCTGCGGACCGGATCTGCAAGCTGGTTCTCAGGATGCAACAGGGACTCTCATAACGTGCTAATTAGAGGGATAATTGCCCCCAGTGATCCGAAAATGTGCTCGTTTTCAGGGACAAAATCTGGTAAGCTAACAAAATACGTTATTTTCCGGCATATTTCTGGGTTGCTTGCTCACAACCCTAGCGAGAAAAAAAAGTGAAGTTAAATGCTTGGCGCCATAACAAGCCTGAACACTTACAGGCTAGTCTTCGGGGAAATGTTCCGCACATAGGTAGGGGCTGAGTGGAGGGGGGTCAGCGTTATAACCTCTAAAGTTTGTTTGTAGATTGCCTCTCTCGAAAGGGAGGGGAGGGGTATGGCGTATCGACATATTTAAGTGAATGAGTCGACAGCTCGTTGTTCTACATACTTTTAATAGGGACATTGATATCCAATGTCCATATCTCTTCAAGATGTTCTAGATTTATCGCCCGCTTCCACATCCAATGATTGGGAGCGTCATAGCTATACATACGCTGCCACCATCTTAGATCAAGTGCATAAATCGTGTTTCGTTGTCAGTGGCATTGGCTATATTGGTCATGGGTGTCATTTTATACATACTTATGAGGGAAGCACTGCCCTACCCCCCCAATGTTGTTAGTCCCCGATGTCTTCCAAATTTTACATGGGGCCCTGGGGAGATACCACCATTCTTACGCTCCCCACAGGTAACATTCATTGTTCCTTCCCCCCCGCCCACGATCACTTGATTTCTAGTGGGCTGATTGGAACCGCTCGGCGGCTGTTGATGTGCTCACGGAACCGTCGAAGTCTTCCTTCCAATCTCATCACGCTTCACATTCACCAAGCACCATCAAGGCAGACACATACATATTTGCACGCAACCTTACCAAGCAAGTTCTCAGTGATAATATGGAGTCTACCTGTAAACATCAATCCCTATGTGTGTCCATGACGCCTGTGAAACAGACAGCCCTCCAATTATTTCCACTTGAATCCATGGTTTATACCGTACAAAGGTGAACGGAATGCCGGTCGTGAAACCAAAGTGCCGTATTTCGAAATATTTTCCACTAACGTATGAAACCTCACTCCGTCGTCGTCATTTCGTATATTCGTAGATTTGTTCGTTTTTGAAACTGGAATCAACGAACATACGGTAGATTTCTCGTTCATTCGTGGTCTTGTAGTTTTTTGGACTTCCTTAAACATAACCCTTGATAGTTCATGACAAAGATCAGGACAAATTGCAACCATTTGCATTTATTTATTCGTTAGAGTATCTTACCGCATGTAGCTTAAAATAGGATCATTTAGACGTCGCCAATATCCTGGAGGATTTGTATGCTTCACCAGGGGCTGACACGTGCGATCCACACCACGTATATCGCATTCCTACAAACATAGAGAATGCATGGGAATTGCAAATTATAATTAATGAAAAATGATGGCGCAATGACCTGTATTTCTGACAACGCACCTCAAGCCTCAATGTGTATGCCACAGCGCATAGAAAAATGATGGCATTGCAAAAATGATGTACTCTGCACCATAGAGTAAGGGGAAGTAACTTAGAGCTTGGTGAGAAGATAAATGTCAGTTAATTGAGGTAACTAAAATGTTTTCAAGCATCTATTTTCTGCAGTGGCATAGCCATCTGCCCTAGTAGCTGCAGTGACAGTTCCTGCAGCAGCTGCAATGATAATCAAGTGCAGCATTCCCGCTGCCAGCGTGGGAGCAGTTGTGGTGGTGGCATGTGGAACAGTTGTGGTGGTGGCATTGGGAACAGTTGTGGTGGTGGCATGGAGAACATTTGTGGTGGTGGTATGGAGAACAGTTCTGGTGGCGGTATGGGGAGCAGTTGTGGTGGCGGTAAAGGGAGCAGTTGTGGTGGCGGTGTGGGGAGCAGTTTTGGTGGCGGTAAGGGGAGCAGTTGAGGTGCCGGTATGGGGAGCACTTGTGGTGGTGGCATGGGGAGCAGTTGTGGTTGGTGGCATGGGGAACAGTTGTGGTGGTGGCATGGGGAACAGTTGTAGTGGTGGCATGGAGAGCAGTTGTGGCGGTATGGGGAGCGGTTATGGTGGCGGTATGGAGAGCAGTTGTGGTGACGGTATGGGGAGCAATTATGACTGCATGGGGAACAGTTGTAGTGGCAGTATGGGGAGCAGTTGTGGTGACGGTATGGGGAGCAATTGTGGTGACGGTATGGGGAGCAATTGTGGTGACGGTATGGGGAGCAGTTGTGGTGACGGTATGGGGAGCAATTGTGGCGGTATGAGGAAGCAGTTGTGGTGGCGGTATGGGGAGCAGTTGTGGTGACGGTATGGGGAGCAATTGTGGTGACGGTATGGGGAGCAGTTGTGGTGACGGTATGGGGAGCAATTGTGGCGGTATGAGGAAGCAGTTGTGGTGGCGGTATGGGGAGCAGTTGTGGTGACGGTATGGGGAGCAATTGTGGCGGTATGGGGAAGCAGTTGTGGAGTTGTGGTGGTGGTGTGGGGAGCAGTTGTGGCGGTATGGGGAGCAGTTGTGGTGACGGTATGAGGAGTGATTTTGACGATATGGGGAGCAGTTGTGACGGTATGGGGAAGCAGTTGTGGAGTTGTGGTGGCGGTATGGGGAGCAGTTGTGGTAGCAGTCTGGGGAGCAGTTGTAGTGGCGGTATGGGGAGCAGTTGTGGTAGCAGTATGGGGAGCAGTTGTAGTGGCGGTATGGGGAGCAGTTGTAGTGGCGGTATGGGGAGCAGTTGTGGTGGCAGTATGGGGAGCAGTTGTAGTGGCGGTATGGGGAGCAGTTGTGGTAGCAGTATGGGGAGCAGTTGTAGTGGCGGTATGGGGCGCAGTTGTGGTAGCAGTATGGGGAGCAGTTGTAGTGGCGGTATGGGGAGCAGTTGTAGTGGCGGTATGGGGCGCAGTTGTGGTGGCAGTATGGGGAGCAGTTGTGGCGGTATGGGGAGCAGTTATGGTAGCAGTATGGGGAGCAGTTGTAGTGGCGGTATGGGGCGCAGTTGTGGTAGCAGTATGGGGAGCAGTTGTAGTGGCGGTATGGGGAGCAGTTGTGGTAGCAGTATGGGGAGCAGTTGTAGTGGCGGTATGAGGAGCGATTTTGGCGGTATGGGGAGCAGTTGTAGAGTTGTGGTGGCGGTATGAGGAGCAGTTGTGGTGGAGGTGTGGGGACCGATTCTGGTGGTACAGAGCGGAGCGGTTGTGGTACCTACCACAAATACGTACCCAGTACAGGCTGTGAACAGATACCCAACCCAGCACTGTCGGTGACCTCAGTCTATTCTTGTCAACGTCACGTACTTCGACATAATCTCATGTATGTAAATTTCGGTTCGTCGCAAATTCTGCTGGCATCAGTTGTGAACCATGTTGTATGTATATCGGCATATCGTGAACATGAGACGTGACCGGTACGCGGCCGCCATTGGTATGCATGAACAAATAGGCACGGCGCCATTGTCTTGGGGTCAATTGCTTTTAAGATGGGCAGGTCGTGACGCAGTGTGCCAACTGGGTGTGATGTACAATCAAGTGCCGCTGCCGGTTAGATCACATGTCATTTTTGCTGCACGTGCGTTATGTCGAATCTTACGCTCGATCTTCACTCGCCCTAACGGGTCCGAGTGGATGTCGTTAGATCTTCACTCGCCCTAACGGGTCCGACTGGATGTCGTCAGATCTTCACTCGCCCTAACGGGTCCGAGTGGATGTCGTCAGATCTTCACTCGCCCTAACGGGTCCGAGTGGATGTCGTCAGATCTTCACTCGCCCTTCACACGGGTTCAAGTGGATGTCGTCAGAAGATGCAAGCGACCAGCAACCGGTCCGCTGTTGTCTGAGCTCTAACCGAATTAACGATGCAACGCCATTATTATAAATCATCGGGAATTTGCTCTGGGAGCAATGCAGTTTCGATCATCGAGGCATGAGAGCGTCCTGATATTTTACGTCGCCCACCCATTGGTAGCTCAGCAGATGGTAGCGTAGCATGTAGTAGACCATCAGGTGGTAGCCCAGCGGGTGTTACCCCACCATACGGTAGCTCACCGTACGAGTATGCAATGTGGCTTCTATCATAGTGGAGGCCACCATATGGTAGCCCACCATATGGTAATCCACCATGTGGCAGCCCAGCAGGAGGCAGCCCATCATGTGGTAGCCCAGCAGGAGGCAGCCCATCATGTGGTAGGCAGGTATGTGTTGGCCTCGCTAAACGGCAGACAGGCATCTGCAATTACGCAGTCATCCAGTACACAGTTACCACATAGTTGTGAGCTACTTTGCCACCAAATACGGCCATTAGAAACTAAAGCCGACGTCGAACACGCCGAATTACATGGCATTGATCATGCAATGCACAGAGTGGACGCACTATGTGTCGCAGGCTCTGCCGCACTGTCACGCGGTGGGTGCGAGTCACTGGCGTATGGAGGGGAAGGGCAGCACCCACGCAGTGATCCCTCAGCAGCCATCCCTCAGCGCCTACCCAGAAGGGTAGGCGCTGAGGGATGGCTGTCATCGCTCCCCATTTCATTTTCAGATGAGTTGCTTCAAATGATGGATTGAAATGACTCGAGATGAGCTTTCAGGTGAAGCCTAGACGATAGACCAATTGACCAATGGTAAGTGGGTTATTTGGAAAGGAGCGACACCACGGATCGCCTGCCACAGAATTCAGGATGATTCGTACGCCCCTGTTCAGAAGGCCTCGATAACTATGGGAAGGTGCTGATAAACTGGAGTGACATAACAGCTTTCTCCGCCTGACGCGCTCCGCTATTTCCAATCCGATCCAATCAAATTTCCAATCCAATTCGCTATTTCCTTCTGAGGCCCACCATTGGTCTCTGCAAGCTAAAGCAGGGACAGCTGGGTCAGTTCCTCCTACTCGTCCGCTCAACCACCTCCTTCAACAGCTTGGTCCGGACGGGACTGACCCCCATCTCCGTCAAGTCTGCCGTGTCCACAGTCCGAGCGGTATGCGCTAGAATGACTAAATGTTTAGTCTTCTTGCTACAACTGTGAAATCTGCTGCCAAAGTGTAGATGTCTCTCAGGAACTGGCGCAGGAAGACTTTCCGGATGGCTGAAAGGAAGGCATCCTTACGTCATGTCCTGCCGCCAAAGTGTTTCACGGCACTGCGACAAGGTTCACTGCATTGGCCTACGAAGCGAGTATGCATATTATGACTGGCAACTTTAAATACGCCTGGCACGTCTGTACAGCGCAAAGGATGAATTTATTAGACGTCTGTAGAGGGCTGTGTTCATTCATTCATAAGTTCTGCAAAGTATGCCATTTGTGAGTAGAAAAGCGTGATAAGATGCCAGTTCTACACCGATTGCGATCGTGCACGTTATGCACTAAAAGAGTAATGCAAGTGACATATGGCGTCACTTCAGGTAGAAATTGACAGCCCTGAATATTCCCAGTTGCATGCAAGCATGCATCATGACCTTTTAGATGATGGAGGATGTCACAGATCAGAACCACTTGAAGTGTCCATGCATTTTGACGAAAACCACTAACATGAAGCAAGTTTTATCGGCAATATGCACATATGAGGTACAATTTTATGGTCAGGCCCAGTCTTCCATATCAGTAGCTATCTGACAACGCCATCGAAGATCAAGGTCGTGACTTAAATCAACTTCAGCATTTATTTCACTTAAATTCACAACCCATGGTCAGTTCGACCAAGGAATCCGCAGTGAATGACTACCCAATGACTGGTGCGAGACAGACACTGCAAAACTGTCAAACACAAGTTTGGACCGCTACATCCAGACGGGTCATATTTCCGGTCGGTGTCCTTGATGCCACTTTGGGGCCGGGGTGGCCCCAAAGTGGTGGCTGGCTGCGCAAAGCCTCGGACACGACTGCCGACTCGGCCGGCGCAGCACAGCCGACTTTAGTCGCCCCGTCAGAGCACAGAGCGTTGCTTCAGACGGGTGCAGCGGCTCCCTGTGCGGAAGGTGACGCGATCGGTGATCCACCTGCCGTCCAAGTCGAGTCGAAGTCGCACAGCGACAGGTCGTCTCCACGCGGTTTGGTGCAACAGCACGTGAACACTGGTACGGGCATCCGGTTGTCGCCGCCACACGGGCATCCCATCCCGTCCAGTTCGGGGCACTCGATCTCTCGAATGACACGAGGGTGTGGGTGCAGCCAACAATAGCCAGCGTGAACACGGAGCCTTCAGCTTACAGGCAGGGCGGGCGGGGCTTCTGTCGGGGATGGGTCGGCGGGTCCGGTACCCTTCAGGCCAGGAGCACCACACCGGTCGCTCGCTCAGTCTTGGAATAGTCTGCTGGGTCTGCACGACAGCCTGTCGGCGATCTGTTCGCCGCTGCAGTCGGCGGTGGGACACGAACGGCTGTAATTGCGCTGTGCCACGCAGCTGGGTGGCAACAGGGGCTTGGTTAAAGCTCGACCGGAGCCGGATGTTCTTCACCGCCGGCTCAACAGTAGAGTATATCGCGGGTCGGACATCCGTACCGATATGCTTTTCGTATGGATAACGGAGCGAAATGAATGGACTTTGCATGAAATAAACGGATACGAATTGGATACTGATTGACACGCCGAAGTTTTGTCGCGAAAATGACATTTACATGATATAATTCCGTTCTTTTTTCCGGCATGCATAGTCTCCCAGAATAAAATTTTCAGGTTAGCTGATGGTTCAGAAACCGAAATTTCATGGACGGAAACCAGTTGCATTGTACTAGTCGGACTTGCTAATACTCAACATGCCAAACACAACACACATACAAAGCATACATTCAGTCGTATGCTTGGAACGGAATTTATTCCATTTTTATCTCAATTTCTAGCCAACGTTTAACTCCACTCAGTTGATTGCAATCACATTGGTGACCATAGCCTATGTACATAGTATTTATAATCACATTCGGCAGGACACATCACACCTGTAGCTACATTTACCTGTAGCTGCACTGTAGCTACATCACACCTGTAGCTACACTGTAGCTACATCACACCTGTAGCTACATTTACCTGTAGCTGCACTGTAGCTACATCACACCTGTAGATACCATGGCAGGTGTGATACATATATACGTTGTCCTGGAGTATTTCACCCTCCCTGTTTATCAAAGTAAATAAAGTATTGGAATTTGGGAAACTTTTACATCCCCGCCTTGAGACAATGACATCATGGATGGAGATTCTCATGGAGCATGCGGGCAGCAATTTTTGTTCAAAAAAATATTTTGCCAATGTAAAGCTATGATTTGGTGCCGAATGGCACGCGTACTTTTCCCAATACTCTTCATTAATGAATGGCACCATGATTTTAATGGAGGTGGGTTGCATTTTTAAAAACTAAGTGCAAGCAGGGGCGTCGATTTGTATCCTTTTGTGGGGGCCATGGCCCCACCAATGTTGATCTTGCCCCCCCCATGTTGATTTGGGCCCCACCCCCCAATAACCTATGCTATTTTATGCTGATAAGAAAGCTAAAGGGAAAAAATGAAAAACACCATGCTAAGTAGAAACATTGATGTTAACCAGCACATTTTGTACTGAAAAGAAACAGATTTGGATTAGATAGTGGACTGACTCTCCACCTTTTGCTGAAAAATGTCAAATTGTGTGCGAAAAACAAATAAAATAGCTGGATTTCCCTCCACCGTGGAAGTACAGCTTACATCATAAAATGTTGACATTAGCGATGCTGATGCATTTTAAACCAGATTATCTGAGAAAAAATCTGCTAAGCAACTAAACAACAATTGCAGTGTCATACTGATGTTTGTATACACCACCAATGGCAAAACCACATGCGTATGGAGCTTGAACATGATTAATTCCATTCCCAATTTCCAGTCATTGTCAAACTTGCATGCAAATCATGGTTATCATTGAGATTGTGGATATGCAAGCTAGAATTATCTTCAGCAACCTACCCATCACACAATCAGCTTGATATTTGCCAAGGTACCTACCTACATGCCCAATGACAATTTGCATGCATTCAATATTGATATGGGGCAACCCAATCTCAAAATGAACCAACAAAAGCCACGTGTGAGCCAATCTGCCAGCCTATGAAAACATGAGAGAAAAGCCAGCAAGAAGCCGTATAGACACCTCATTATAATTGATATTCCTGAACAAAGCAATAGGTATTAAGCTGTGGCCATACATGACTTCCGAAACAAACCCTATAGAGTCATACAAGACCAGTGTCTGGTAGCGCGCATTATGCCACCCACGATACTATTAACTATCACCTTAGAAGGTACACCAAAGTTCGCCTTCAAGCTTTGGTAACGTCATAGTTTTTGTATCTTATATTGCAGAAATTGGTAGCATCAGGCGTGTTTCAATTTCACTGCGCATGAGACAGTAAAAGCATTTTTCAATTTTCATTTTTCAAAGTTTAAAGAACCTAACCCAGCCAACCTAACCTATCATAAGTTGCTGTTGAATACAAAATTATTCTTAAATTTGCAGTTTAAGGTGATTTTTTTGTTGTTGAATTTTTCTTCAGAATACCATGTTCATGACGGTGACTAAGATGATGGGACCACTTATTTTCGGTGCAAATTTTATTTATTGTATATTTAGTGCAATTTTTATTTATATTTGAGAACAAAAAATTGACAAATTTTCCAACTTAAAAACCTAAACCAACCTACCCTAACCAAACCTAACCAATTTGTTTGCTTTATGGTGAGAAGTGTGTGTAAAAACTTTTATTGGTTGGTTGGTTGGTTATTTGGGCTTACGGCCGCATTGACTGCGTTGGTCATACAGCGCCCATACAACTTTTCTTGTTCCCACCTTAAAGCACAATAATACCCAAAAGTTTCCCAAAAAAATTTGCAAACATGTTCACAAAAAAATTCTTCAAAAGCAGCTTCGGTTAGGTTAGGCTGGGTTAGGTTTCTTTTTGAAGGTTGATAATTTTCAGAAAATAAATGAATTGACATTTGTATTTTTTTCTTTTTTGTTCTCAAAAGATAGGTTAGGCTAGGTTAGGTTAGGTTTTTTTGCATAAAAAAACATTTATATTTATGCTGTTACCGAACTCAAAGCCATTTTTGGCATTATTTTGCTCACGACCTGAAAAGTAAGCATTTGCACAGAAAATAAGTGCGTCCAATAATCTTAGTCACCTTCATAAACATGGTATTCTGCAGAACAAATTTACAAAAAAAAGGAAAAAAAAGAACACCCTAAACTGCAAAGTTACCAAATAATTCGCAAATTTGGGGGAAACTTTTTTGGAAAAGTTGTGAAAAGTTTTCCAACTTGAAAAGCCTAAACTAACTTAACCACTAACCTAAACCTAACTTAACCAAACCTAACCCTTGGAGAACTTGGGAGTTGAAATCACTTGTGAGCGATGAAGCAGATGAGTTATTCCTGTATGCTTATGCTGCATAATTGCATGGCACAGTGGCATACCGAATGGGGAGGGGACATTGTGGGCAGTTTCCTCCCTGACAGGTTGTGGGACCCCCAAGAATCGCGTCGAGCTCCGGAAAAAATTGCGCCAGTCTCCTTAAAAATCCAGTTTAGGCCCCCAATAATCGTACCGGGCCACCGAAAAATCACATTGGGGGCTAAAACGTCGCGCAGGGAAACCTGAAAAGGACGCTGGGGCCTCAAAAGTTCCCGCCTGGGCCCCTGAAAATCACGCTGGGGGCTCAAAAGAGTCGTGCTGGGATTCAAGAACATAACGACGGAGGCCACAAACGGCCGGGCCCGGGGCCCCGGAAAGTCACGCTGAACCTAGGGGTACCAAGAATTCTCGTCCGGGTTCCCTGACAATCACGCTAGGGGCATGACATGTCGCACCGGGGCTCCAAAGGTCTCATTGTGATCACCCAGCAAATGAAGCCGGGGCAACGAAAAACAGTCCCGACATGGAAAACCACTGGGTCCAAATAACCGCTCCAAAAGCCCACAAAACGTGTTGGGCCCCCAAAAGCGTGTCCTAGCCACTAAAGCTCGCGCTTGAGATCCGAACAAGTGACCACGGGGCCCCCAAATATCGTGTTCGGGACCCAAAATTCCGTCGGTAGTCCCAAAATTGAATGTGGGTAATCCAAAGCGTACCGAGTTTGGCAAAAAGCGACAGGGCATTAAAATATGCGCTGCAGCTCGAAATAAACACACCGGGAGCGCTAAATAAAAACATAACGGAGGGGCATAACATAAAAACAAGGCACACTAGGGTCATGAGACCACACGGGGCCTCAAAAAGAGGCTGGGCCCTCAAAAAGGGAATTGATCATAAACAAGGAACAAACAGACCGGGCACTAAATAAACACATCGTCGTCTTCGAAAGCGCGCCGATACCTAAAAAATATAATCGGTGTATAAAACAGCAACAAAGCTGTAAAAAAGAGCCCGGTCTCAAACATGTGCCGAGCCCCTAACACAACTTGGCTGGAGCCCTAAAACACATCCATGGAAGAAAAAAAAGGCAACGGGTAAAAAGAAACGAACACCTAGCTAGGGTCACCGCTCGGTAGCCAATATGGGAGCTTATTTAACCAAAAAGATGAGGTGCATCAAAGGTCAGTGTGTCTCCGGATTTCTTAATCACGAGAAAATGTGGGAAGAAGAGAACTGAATTGATTTGAATCGAATTGAATTGATCGATTTTTTTCCAGTGAGCCGTATTACCAAGCATTCCACATGTCAACTGTGGCACAAGACTATCACGTGACAGTAATTAGCAAAACGTGGGAGACCTAGCAGAAACCGGAGAAGCGCACGTAGAGTGGCGAATGCGTCGACTGCGCAAGGCGGCTGTGCACGTGCACGAACGTTGGCGTTTTGGCGAACGGGCGTTATTAATTGGAATGCCTGATATTGGCAAATCTTATATTTTTGAGTGATTTGTTCAGGTATAATTTTAGCAGTGTGAGGTGACTTTTCAAGGGATACCAAAAGAAAAACCTTCAAACAGGATGGGGAGGAGTTGGGGTTGAAATCCGGTGATTCAGAAATAATGGTGGTAGATTTGGCCCCCTCCACAGGACAGTTAATTTGGTCACTAATTATTATATAACAAAAATATAAAGACCACCTTTGAATTTTTTTGGGTGGAAATCCGGGGACTTTTTAACGGGGGTAGGTGGGCACCTTCCAAATCAGTTTGCCCCCTCTCGCAAATCCTAGGTACGCCACTGCCATGGCATGACATAATTTGACCTGTTGATAGCTATAATCCGCCGCAATGGACGGTGTACTCCGCGGCCCCGGTCCGCCACAGTGAACGGTGTGCTCCGCAGCCCCGGTCCGTTACAATGGATGGTGTACTCCACGGCCCTGATCCGCCACAGTGGACGGTGTGCTCCGCGGCCCCGGTCCGTTACAATGGACGGTGTACTCCACGGCCCTGATCCGCCACAGTGGTCGGCTTGCTCGGCGACCCTGATCCACCACAGTAGATGATGTTCTCCGCGGTCCTGATCCGCCACAGTGGATGCTATGCTTCGCGGCCCTAGTCCGTCATAGTAGGTGTTCCCCACGGCCCCGGTCCACCACAGTGCACGGTGTACTTCGCGACCCTGGTTTTCCACAGTTGATGATGTACTCCGCGGCCCTGGTCCGCCACAGTGGACGGTGTGCTCCGCGGCTCGGGTCCGTTACGGTGGACCGTGTGCTCCGCGGCACCGGTCCCCCAGAGTGGATGGTGTGCTTCGCAGCTCTGGTCCGCCATAGTAGAAGGTGTGCTCCACAGCCCGGGTCCGCCACAGTGGACGGTGTGCTCTGCGACCCTGGCCCGCCACAATGGACGTCAGGGTCGAAAAAAACTGGCTTTTCCTGGATTTTGCCATCCTTAGCATTATCCTCTTCACAAAATTATCCTCCATGTTGTTTCCTCCATGTGTTTTCAATTTCGACGTCTGATGGTGTTGTTCGACAATTAATTGCCCCGTGGTAAAGTGCTCAAGATTCACTTGAAGCTTCAAAGTGAGATTCTGATACCAAGGTTTGAGGGAAAATATCCTCTCCGTATTCCATCACTCAGAAATTGTCCCCTCCTCATCCAGGATTGCAAAGTATAAATCCAACCCTGGTAGACGGTGCGTTCTCCACGGCGCTGGTCAGTCACAGTGAACGGTGTGGGATTAGTCACGGCTTTGCATCATCTTTCCGAGCAGTTTTGTGTGCATTAGTTGTCACTTTCTCCGCATTCTACCGTTCACCTTACCATTAATAGGTACCAATGTCACCCATGCATTAATTAGTGTCCGACATTTTACACCTCTTTATATTTGCTCTTTATCTTTATATGTTTTATATTTGCTTTATATAATAAGGTCCGGAAACACGAAGTCGGGTCATCTCAGATCATTGTTTGTTCACACAATGTCATGGTGTACTACTTCGGTGGCTCTAAAACCGAATTAAAATTTCAATTCACAAGGAAAAGTAGCATTCGGCATAAGACGACATTGCGGCCGCAATCAATCCTTGTATTGGTACCAAGAGATACTCAGTATCAAATGTCAAAAACGCTTTAAAAAAGGGGTGGGACAGGAGGCTACTAAAACATTAAAAACACATGCATACAATACTCAAACATTCCCACGTACAGCTCTTTTCAGCGCCTCCTTCAGCTTAAACTTAAAAGCCAGTCGCATATTCTCGGCCCTAACTTCCTCGGGGAGACTGTTCCAAAGAACTGCAGCACGGTACATGAAAGAGCGTTGCGCAAAAGAAGTTTTCAGGCGTGGGCGCTCTACTGAAAACGGTGTTGATCGCGTAGATCGAGAGCTGACGTCACTTCTCAATGTCACAAGATCACGCAGGGTTTCAGGTGCTCCCGAGTGATGCACTGCAAGATGAACCAGTGAGCAATCCCTAATGTCGACAAAGCGTTGTAAGCTAGGCCAGCCTAACCGCTCAATAACATGCGATATATGACCATAGCGAGAGGTCCTAGTTATGATCCTAGCCGCCCTCATTATGACTTTTTGGATTCGCACGCGCTCGGTGTCACATGCAGCAGACCAGATTGAGCAACAGTACATTACATGGGGAAAACCAGTGCAAGCACTAACTTCGACAGCGTTTCTTCAGTAAGAGAACGTACATGCTTGGCTAGAGGAAAGATGATGCGGTTACATTTCTTAGCAATATCGCCAATTTGTTCACTCCATGTTAACGATTCGTCCATGGTCACACCCAGGTTTTTGATAGATGAGACACGTGAAATATCCGATCCAAGAACAGAGAGGCTGATGGTAGGCAGCCGCGCGGATCATCTGGCGAGAACCAAAAATCACAAATTGCGTTTTAGATGGGTTGAGCTTGAGAAGATTTACACGGTACCACGAGCACATAGTTTCCAGGCACGATTCGAGACGGCGTTTGGCATACATTATGTCCTCCAATTTCGATGACAACATCGCCTGTGTGTCGTCAGCGTAAGCAACGACTTTAAAGACATCACCTATGTGTGAGAGAAGATCATTTGTGTACAACAAAAACAGAATAGGACCACACAAACTTCCTTGTGGAACACCACAGGATACGTTGCATACAAGTCTTCCGGGCCGAACTACCTGTCTGCGATTTGAAAGGTAAGATCTAAACCAAGAGCTGTCGATGCCGTACCACTCTAATTTGGTCAAGAGTCGGCTATGAGACACGCAATCGAAGGCACTAG
Source organism: Ashinkailepas kermadecensis (assembly GCA_034440615.1). Lineage (NCBI taxonomy): Eukaryota > Metazoa > Arthropoda > Thecostraca > Neolepadidae > Ashinkailepas > Ashinkailepas kermadecensis. The sequence goes on from JAOTOM010004943.1 coordinate 475,659, forward strand.
ACAAATCTACTGATGCGAGCAGACAAACGCGGCGCCTTTCGATGCAATTTGTGACATAAGCTACTACATCAGCAAGGGCAGTTTCAGTAGAGTGAAGTGGTCGATAGGCATGTTGCGAGTTGTTAAGAAGACAATTTCGGTGGAGATACGCAGTGAGCTGGTTGACTACTATCTTCTCGCACAGTTTTGACACGTTACTCAAGATCGAGATGGGCCTATAACACTTGGGATCGTCAGGGCAGCCTTTCTTGAAGATTGGTACGATTTCAGCCAACTTCCACAGTTCCGGAAAAGTACATGACGATAAACTAAAGTTGATTATGTGCAAAATATGTACACACACCGAAGGAAACGACATATTGAGCAATTTCAGGGACACATTGTCGTTACCACGAGCACTGGTAGGATTTAAATCACGCAGGGCATGAGAGAGTTCGGGAAGAGTGGCGGGCTTCAGCTTGAATGCTGAGCTAACAACGCGCGGAGGGCGAGGTTGATGCGCTGTATTTGGGCCTAAATCCCCTAAAGAATGCAAAGCAGCAGCCACGCGCTTGCCAGTTGAAGAAAAATGCCGGTTTTGGTCGTCAGCGAACAACTCCTTCTCCTGGTTGGAACGTGATGGTTCAGTTGATGGTGGAGTTGTCTTCTTCTGAAAGAGATGACGTCTAACGTGCGGCCAGACGTTGCCATTTTCTTCCAAAGTCCGATCGAAGAAACGGCTTTTGGCGACCACGAGCTCAGTGGAGGTCCGTTGATTTAGCTCATGGTAGAGTTGCCAATCCTCGTCACTCCCGGATCGGTCCGCTTGGCTGTGAGCCCAGTCACGTCGAAGGGTCAGGGCGCGGAGGTCAGCATTCTCAGCGATCCAGGGTGGCACTGAGCGGCGAATGTCGCCAAGGCAGCGGACGCGCTCAAAAATCCCAACTCCACACACAAGACGGCAGTGTAGAATATCCATAATACTTGACCTGACCTAACACCATTGACCTTGTCACATATTTGAAAGCAGAATGTCTATCTCATTCTTATATCATATTCTGCACGAAAAGTTTTCCCTTTACTGCGATAAGAAGAGATAATTTGACCTGACCTCCGTTTAGTAACCTTGACCTTGATTGAAATTTTTGGAAAGCAGTTATTTGATTTGATGAAAGAACAGTATGATCTTGATTTGGTGCTGCTATGCTGCAATTACTGCGAATGGTGGCATTTTGGAGATTTTGGAATAATATCCTCCTTGGTTCATCCCAAGTCAATTTCAAGGGGAATTAGAAATCAAATTGGTGAATGAGGTCAAAAAGGAAAATATGGTGGGGTCCAAGCGCTACCAAAGGTATATAAAAATCCGCACTACCTTTTGGAAGGAAAGGATTATAAGTACTAACAGGGTTGCAGTGATAATGCTCCTGTTGCGACACACCTGGTGCGGGGCCCATTCCAATTCCACCGATTTGAAAACTGTTTTGAATTCTGACATTATTCCTACTTTCCGAAGTTTTGTACTTTTTATTTCCGACTCTGGCAAAGAAACCATTCGAGCCGACACATTCATTTCAAAACCGTCGGATGGCACTTCTGGGAATCTCCTGGGCTGACCTCTTCGACTCCTTGGCCGTGACCGGAAAGGCATGTACTCAGTGTGTCCTACTCTTGCTCTTGGCTGCGCCATTGGGTACGGACGAGTCCACTGTATGACACTGTAGTCGCATGCTATGACTGCTATGCTAAGTTTTTATGTCGACATGTGCTGTGTACTGCTCTTTTGCTTACACAAAAGAGCAGTACACTTCACCTGTTACTGGGCGATTTTGCTCGTTGGCGAGGATGCTGAATAAACATAAGCATACACATCGTCAAATAAAAAAAATCAGAATTATTGAGGTCTGAAAATATAGTGGGCGAAGTCCGATGAGTTTTTGGTTGGGGGGGTTAATTACGCTGACACTTCGCCCAATCCCCCCCCAATGTTTTTAAAAAATCGACACCCCTGAGTGCAATATTAGTCGATTATGACAACGAGGAGAGGTGAAATGATCCATGAAAGCCGGTATGTGAATGCGCATCAATGGTGCACACCAGCCCTGCCACATGATTCAAGTGAAAAAAGAAAACTTCTAACTCACGAACCGATGAGACAAGGCAGCCACGGATGGGGTGCATGTATTATGGTTGTTATTCTGGAGGAAAACAATAGCCTGGCTTTTCTGGCATGTGTCTAGGACTAAGATTGTAAAATTATACAACTACCGGCTACATCATGGGGAACAAAAAGCGTGGCGCAGAAGTGAGCATGAAATGCCTACTGGATGGGGTATTGTCGATACCAGTAATTTAATGTTTGTTGTAGAGCTATCTGAACAAATTATATTGACACTGGTTTGTATTTGTATGGAAATATTATAACTTCCGAAAATGTGGTTAATTTTCATATATTGATAAGTAAAATAATAGGTAATGCCCATCTGCTTTCAATGCTGAATATGTCTGGATAAACATCACTATGAGGTTGGAAACCCGAGGGTCATATGGGTATGTTCAAGAGACATGATTTATCTTTAATCACTAACGGAATTGCTTTATTTCTTTAAAAATGTATATATACCCATGAAGAAGAACTAATACTCCATTAAATAGCAAGCAATCACCGCAAATATATACGGTAGCATTGCTCCCAAAATCCAGTCTCGGAATAACTTCCAAGACTGGAAAGAGATAACTTCTGTGACGTGCAGGGACCTGAAGACAAAGAAAAGAGAACAGTCCTGTTATCTTATTTACCTACCTGGAACTTTGAATCGGTCAATTGTTTCGATACATGTTTTTCACATATCCCAGTGTCAATGTGCTTTATGTTGATTTACCGGTATCGAAAGGAAATCGGGGAAAACAATATCACGCCATATGTCACATCGTCAAAGGTGGCATTGCAATCAAACTCAACGCAGACGGAAACAAATGAAAAGCTGCAGGCCAGCAGTGGAAAATGCCGCGCAGCACTTTTAGAATGGTTGGCTTGTGCAAGATGTAGCCTGAAGCCTGCAGCTCAGGTCTGCGCTGAAGATCAGCCTGCAGCCTGAAGCTCAAATGGGAATTTAATAGGTAGAAAAGCCATCATAATTAGTGCCACGAGTGGTGTCATGGGGAGGTGGTGCTGTGGAAGAATAAGCGCAGTGCCATTAGTTGGGGTTAAGTAGTATGCGCACCATTCATTGAGGAAATGTCCTTCCCGAGCAGGTGCCTGAATGGTTTCTGCATGTTCTATGTACTTGAGTAACACAAAGCCGAAATGAATTCTATATTGATGCAAATTGCTTACCTGTTTTAAAGAAAATGGTCGTAAGTCTGACATGGCTCATAAAAACGTATGTTTCAATGCTTGCTTCAATGCTGCAGCCCAGGTAGAACACCTATCCGGTGTACCTCACAGGTCGGGATCTATGTTATTTAATATCGGCAACTTTTGCTTGCATTCGAACTGTATGCACGTTCTTAATGTTTCGTTGCTAAGCTGATAGTACTAATGCTTTATTATATTACTTGATAGTGGTCTTGTTTCTTGTTGTATATTTGTACCTTCCCCATAAACCAGCATAGGCTAGAGGACTCCATTTGTGATCTGAAGTGAAACTATATACTTTTGTAAAATATGGTGCTGCTGAGGAAAATTGTACTCCATGTTGTTCACAAGTTGTCAATTTAGTTTTTGCCTTATCTTGTCGCTTTAAACATTCCATATTTTAATGCGCTAGTTGTTGTGTATTACAGCAACCTATCAGGTTTCAACATCTTACACTTTTGGAAACGAATTGAACAACGTATCTCTATCTGATGTGTATACGGTTGTGGACTGGATTTTCCCATACGGACACGGATTGGAACGGACCTCAATGCTTCAATCCTTGCTATGCTCTGTTCGACAGCTTGGCAATTTGTCCGTGCCACCAACAGACGATGTAAACCTTGCTACCTTCGACTTTATTTGATGAATGACCAGCGTGTTCGACGACGCGCATAGGCTTCGCACATTCGTAGTGAGTGCGATATCAGCTGGTGAAAAACGAGCAGCCACGACGGCCTGCGCTGTCATGCAGCGACCGGCAGACGCTGTCGTGCGGCGACCGGCAGACGCTGTCGTGCGGCGGCCGGCAGACGCTGTCGTACAGCGGCCGGCAGACGCTGTCGTACAGCGGCCGGCAGACGCTGTCGTGTAGCGGCCGGCAGACGCTGTCGTGTAGAGGCCGGCAGACGCTGTCGTACAGCGGCCGGCAGACGCTGTCGTACAGCGGCCGGCAGACGCTGTCGTGTAGCGGCCGGCAGACGCTGTCGTGTAGCGGCCGGCAGACGCTGTCGTGTAGAGGCCGGCAGACGCTGTCGTACAGCGGCCGGCAGACGCTGTCGTACAGCGGCCGGCAGACGCTGTCGTGTAGAGGCCGGCAGACGCTGTCGTGTAGCGGCCGGCAGACGCTGTCGTGTAGAGACCGGCAGACGCTGTCGTGTAGAGGCCGGCAGACGCTGTCGTACAGCGGTCTGCAGACGGCCGGCAGACGCTGTCGTGTAGCGGCCGGCAGACGCTGTCGTGTAGCGTCCGGCCACGTCAGCCGTTGTTGTCGGGCCCACAAGGCCAGTCGGCCGGCGCTGACATTGACGACTGGTAATGGCTGCTCGCTGCTCGGCCGCAGACGTAGTGAAAATGCACTTCTATATGCAGCACTCGCCATACTTGGGGCAACTGGCTGCAAGATGTCATCGACGTTTCAAAGGTGAGGTATATTCCAGCATAATCGCTATGTGCGATTTACTTGCATAGCCTTATGAGCACCTTTTTGAACTGGCATCATTTGAACCGATGCCAGGCATGTATTACACATTCCCGCTTTTCTCTTCTTTTATTACAATTACCACTTATCCATTAACATTGGCAAATTCCGAACACTGCAGTGTTTGGCATGTATGCATCCGAAGCCAGTGCACTGTCTTCGGAGAGACCACATTAAGCAAACACAAAAATAAATCAATAAAACTAATCAAATTTCGGTAGCTGTGTGTTAAGGGTCATTTACTTGCTAAGCAAAATGTTCCTAGATTTCACGAAAGCCACTGGTGTGCACCCAATGTCTCCAAAACGGTGCAATGCAGTGGCTATGGACATAATTCCCTTTGCCATTCGCCATTCTCCCCGCCGCACCCCTCCTGTGTTCGCATGATGTGCCATTTATGCAGCTTTAGTAAACAAAGAGATCGTTGCTGCAAACAATCGATTGTAATGCATCAATTAGCTACATCATCCAGACACCAACAACGTCACAACTACAGCTATAGCCAAATCAGGCAGACACAAACAACGTCAGACACCAACATCAGCCAGACACCAACAACGTCAGACACCAACACCAGCCAGACACCAACACCAGCCAGACACCAACACCAGCCAGACACCAACACCAGTCAGACACCAACACCAGCCAGACACCAACACCAGCCAGACACCAACACCAGCCAGACACCAACACCAGCCAGACACCAACACCAGCCAGACACCAACACCAGCCAGACACCAACACCAGCCAGACACCAACACCAGCCAGACACCAACACCAGCCGACACCAACACCAGCCAGACACCAACACCAGCCAGACACCAACACCAGCCAGACACCAACACCAGCCAGACACCAACACCAGTCAGACACCAACACCAGCCAGACACCAACAACGCCACAGTTACAGCAACAGCTACAGCTGTAGCCAAATCAGCCAGACACCAACAATGTCACTGCTCTGGCTGACTCCAGCCCAGAATGAGAACTGGAAGTTTCCATGTGGACTCTGATACGAGTCAAAGCAAACGACTGCATAGCAATCAAATAGAAAAGCTAAGTAAATTAAAAATTAAAAATCTGCCAGTACAAACGTGGTCAATGGACCATCAACGAAACGACATTGATTACGATAGGAAACCATCTCGTATGACATCCAGCTGTATGCCTTCCGCGGCAGCCATGCGCATCCCGAATACATGTTACGTTTGTGGCGTTCTTTCTCTGATGTTCTTAGCTCCTTTAGCGTGGTTGGAGGGTCACCAGGTGGTTGGAGGGTCACCAGGTGGTTGGGAGCCGGACCAGCGGCCGAGGTGTCGAATCGGCCCGATAACTGCGCGCGGTGACGAGAGACGGCACACAGGCGGATGGATCCGGAGTCGCTCGACGGCTAATCGTGAGATGTTCGGCGCAGCTCCTCAGCAGCTTCCAGTTCCGGGCAGACATTGCGCACCAGGCTCCTGAGTCTGCAGCGCGGTGCCGAGACCACCGCGTCCGCCGCACTGCGCTGGGCCGAGGGTCGGTACGAGGCACTCTGGGTTCCACTTGGGTGTCTGAGGCGAGGATCGGCACGAGGAACTCTGGGTTGCATTTGGGTGTCTGAGCCGAGGATCGGCACGAGGCACTCTGGGTTGCACTTGGGTGTCTGAGGCGAGGATCGGCACGAGGCACTCTAGGTTGCATTTGGGTGTCTGAGCCGAGGATCGGCACGTGGCACTCTGGGTTACACTTGCGTGTCTGAGGCGAGGATAGGCGCGTGGAACTCCGGGTTGCACTTGGGGGTCTGAGCCGAGGATCGGTACGAGGCACTCTGGGTTACAATTGGGTGTCTTTCGACGAGAACACTGGTGAGATGTGCTCATTGAGGCCGCCCACAGAAGCAATAGACTATGTCTGAGCTCACTCTAGGGTGCTCTGTGTGGTGCTTAGGTGTTTGCCAGCGAATACACCTATCAGTGGCGTGTCGCGCGGCTCACAATACCATACAACACAACACAACACAACACAACACAACACAACACAACACAACACAACACAACACAACACAACACTACACTACACAACACAACACAACACAACACAACACAATACAACACAACACAACACAATACAATACAACACAACACAATACAATACAACACAACACAACACTACACTACACTACACAACACAACACAACACAACACAACACTACACAACACAACACAACATGCAAATTAGTCATTGGTGGGTACTCTCCACCACGAGATGCATATGCATAACAACCTGACGAACAAAGGCAACAAGTCTAAAAGGGGAAATGACATGCACACATATGCTGCACAATTACCAATACCTAATGACTAAGACAACTTCCACCAAACGAGCATGATGTAAATTGGGGAAATGCCTCTCCACCCCATGGATTGGCACGACTTGATCCATTTAAATACGCCACCAATGGAACCACAGAAACCTTGCGGTACGTGCATACCATGACACTGCACTGCACGATTCGAAACCGTGCATGTTACGAAAACGAACCAAATACGAAAGTGATAGATTTGGTCGAGATCTCGCGGTTGGAATTCAGTATGACCTTCTAAGGTCAATGGTTGACCTTCCAGGTCAGATCAAAGGTCTAAAATTGATTTTTTGGGGTATTTTCCGAAGAAAATCGTCAGTTATATCGAAACTACTGTCTAAATATGCACGACATGGCCGGAAACATGTTTATTGGGACCTTGCGAATATAACGACATGTGACACGATGTGATCGGACCAATATGTCATGCACCAAATGAGGTCAAAGCGTGACCCCAAATATCCAACTTTTTAAGAGTGGTTCCATTTCAAGTTTAAAGTTCCTTAGGGTAAAAATGGACGCTGAATTCGAATTCAGCACGAAAATTACCGTAGGTCAGCTAAAAAGGTCGAAAGGTCAAACGAGGTCAACCGAGGTCACCGATTTTGGAACATTATTTTTCCAATGGGAACCCATCTGGGCATTGCAAAATTGCATTGCAAAACACATAATACCATCGATGTAGGCAACAATGTCGTTTAGGTGCGATAATCACGTATTTGTTGAAAACTGCTCAGGTGCCTTTTATGACTTCATAACTCTGTGACCTGACATGCCCTCCCAAAAAATTCACCGAAGCCGTCAAAAGGTTGCCCCAGAGGGTACTGAAAATCTCAGAGCGATCCGTTCATCGGTTTGGAAGGAATACACAAAAACCTTAGGGGGGGTTGCATCAACTATACTGGCGAGGGCTAAGAAGCGCGTGGAATATCGCAAAACTATACCGGAATAGGTAACAATACGCTGGGTTCAGATTTCCCTCACCAAATTTCAGAGGTAATTTCAAAAAGCCACCACGAAAAGCAGCCAAACATGCTGAAAAATTACAATTCGTCGTGAACAAGTGTTCCAAGCAATCGTGAACAGGTGGTTCCCATCAACATTGCGTGTAAAGAAAATATACGACCTTCAATATACCAGGAGGTGCTGAGTTGATATCAAAAGTAACGATAAAGGTTACATTTTATTACTCAACGTTTCGGCCAGGGGCCATCGTCAGGAGTGATGAAAAAAGCTCAAGCTTAAAAAATTGAAAAAGGCACGCGGGAAAAAGCGTGCAACAAGACACGTGGAATGCAGAAAAGCCTCCTCAGTGGTGCAGACACTCACAGAAACTCTAAACCATAAACAAACTATGTCAAGAAGGAATCTTCTGAGGAAGCCCGAGCCGATGGTCCATATACATATCGATACATACACTCACGCACATATATAGACATATATCCAATATAACGCGTAATACATACTATATATAATTTATATTTATGTAATTGTATGTGATATACCAAGACGTCGTTTGCGTGTTTAGTTGCGGCCGTAGATTACGTATATGTAGAGATTCGAGGACCTTTACACGTAATGTCTAAAACCCAGGAGCATCTAAGAGCCATTCTTCGTTGTATTTCCCATCAACATCTTTATAAAAAAATTAATTAAAACCATGGGCTATTTCGGTGACCGCAGAACGGTGTCCCCACTCTTCACGAGGCAGTGCCTCCCACCAATGCGAAAAGGTATCCTAGTCACTAGCAAGTGTCGTTCAAATCGTACAAGTAGGCGGCATTGGCGTTAATCGACTAGGTTACACGCTGTACTGTATACTTAGTCAGGAGACCGCCGGAATATGGTGTGGCGAACGCCTGGTGAGGTGTTTCTCACACGCGACGCTCGTACGTCGGGCCAGGACGAGTGCGGACAAATAGGCTCAGATGCGTGATGCCAGCTTGGAAGTCAATTTATTTAGATTGGTCTGTCACGAAGCAGAATTTATTATGTTATGCTACTTCCGAGCGACTTGCATCAGTGCAGTTTTAAACAACATAGCCGTGAGATAGTTAGTGAATTGACAGCATCCGGAGGCAAGAAATTAATTACTTCATCATTGGGACCTATCGAAAACGTAAATTATTGACTGCATTATAATTATTGGTTGACTTAACTTATATGATAGACTGCATAGCATATTCACTAACATTCCATATTATACCAGTATTATTCCTAATATTACCTAGTGATTGTGTGTTTGGTTGGTTGGTTATTGGTTTTACGACACGTCGACCGTTGAGTCATATAGCGTCCCAATCTCTCACGCCGATTGGTCGCGGGCGAAGAGTAGCGACAGGTAAGACTCGAACCCACAATCTTTCGATTGTGAGACGAGCATCTTACCCCTAGACCACTCGTCCCCCTTAGTGATTGTGTGCATATTATTATCTAGGGATATTATACCTCATATCATCCAGTGGTATTATACATAGTATTACCACCTGATGACTGTCCTGAATGTCAGTTTCCTTAGAGGCCAAAACATGGAACAAAGCTATTTTACCGACCTGTCATCATTGTGCCGAGAATACTGTCCACTGTCCCTCCACCTCACACAGGGCTTAGTGAGGGTCGGCGAGCAACTGGCCTGGGAAGGCCTGGGACGCTGTGGTGGAGCGACCGGGCCGGTGCAATCGCGGCGCGTTAAGCTCTAGGTCAAGATTCTGTCATATCAATGGAGCTCACCAATCGGATAGTGGAATTTGCGGCCTGGCAACTCATCGATCTTCATCTCATAAAGCTAGCCAAGCAAATATTAGGATTTCGAAGGCAACAACCGTGAATTAGTTGGCGTGAAACGATGAACTTTGCAGTACGCCCAGGGCTTACAAAATACAATTGAGGTAAGTCCTGAGATGTGGTCCTGGGACACTAGGGTGTCATGCGGCGGTGCCCACGTGGTGAGCCTGTTGTTGGCGAGCGATGTCCGTTCAGTCATGTCCGGCTGGAGACTCGAGGACATGCTACAACCCTGAGACGCGGTGGCCGTCAGCCGTCTCCGGAGCCGCTGCGACCACTGGCGACAGGTCGGCCGTCTCCGGAGCCCGTCGCGGTCCTTGCCGACATAACGTAGACCTGCGACGACCCTCTGATCGGTGGCCACGTGACCGCCAGTGACGACACAGAGGCAGCCGGTGACGCAGCAGCCGCTGGCGGCCCGCGCACCTGTCGGTGGCCAGTGTGGGTCGCTCGGTGAACCGGGCAATCTGCCTGCTTCAGGCAGACCGCGCGTGTCGGCACGACCGTCTCTTGCGAACCGCCCGACTCGCGGAACTCGGCCCGTGTCAAAGCGCACAGCACCGCGTCGTTAGCGGCACAGATGCAGCCCGGTCCAAAGACTTCGCGGAACTCATCAGCCGTCTGAAAGGCTCGGGCGGGCTTCATAATGGCTGACAGACCGATTGAATTATCGTCAGGTGGTAGGCCAATGGAAACCATTTGAATTGAGCTGCAAATAGACACCAAACATGCACCCTGGCGCAAGCTGTCAGTAATGGTGCTATGTGCATATGCCGCCCATATCCATGCACACCCGGACGTACACTTACACAAACACACACACAACACACACACACACACATATACGCACATACACACATACACACACACATACATATATATATATATATATATATATATATATATATATATATATATATATATGTGTGTTTGTGTGTGTGTGTGTGTGCGTGTGTGTGTGTATAAATATGCAGAAATATCCACTCCTTACATTGTGAGATGTTATGAAGAGCGTTGCTTAAACAGCAATTCCAACTAGCTGTCATAATCCAAAAGTAGTATTGGACTGTGACGAAGCAGAGGGAGAAGCATGCTCCAAGGGCCTATAACATATGGTAACCTATAGCTGATAATGAAATCCACTTCTAGTTCTGATGCTCTTCATCTTGTCTAGTCATATTATGTCCTTGCCACAGCAACCTGGCAACGTGAATGATGAAAATGCACATTTGTTATTTTAGGTGATCATGAAAGGTGCAGAAACATTCCAAGGGGATGGTGTGGAACAGAAATTAGATGCCAGCAAGATTGGAAGAGGGCCAGCTTGCTAGCATACACAACAGATGACAACAGATGCTGAAGTCTGGTTGACTCTGGAGTCTGAATACAACATTAATACCAATATATAATTATCCATGTAATGCTGCAGGTGGTGTGTAATTGTCTGGTGCATGTAAATTAATATGCAGCCATGCCTTCATGTGTACATTCTTCATTTGTGAAAATGCTGGGACCAGTAGGCTTGGAAGAATGCAAAGCCAAGCCAAGCCAAGCCAAGCCAATAAGACACAACTAGAGGCATAGAGTAGTTCTCACACAGCTGGCAAAGCACACAATCAATCACTTCCCGAAAATATTTGTGGAAACAAATTACGAATTGTCATGGCATAGAAATGTTCAGGAAGCTGGAGGAACAAAAAAATGTCAAATAATGGAGTTGTGTGGGAATGAGGTGGGGTGCACTTAACAATTTCCTGAAACATTTCATGAGGGTCCAAACAATGCTTGTAGGTTAATGAATCGGTGCACTGAAGAAGACCAATCCCTTATGCCTGAAAAATTGTCTGAAAATGAAAGCTTAATTTCCAAAAGAAAACAAAACAACCAGAAAGGTTCGTCCATCTCAATGTCACACATGAAGAAAACACTTATGAAATACTATTCCTAAGTCATGGGCATTAATTTATGAAAATGATTGGGGAGGTATGCAAAATACATGAAGGCAATGGGCAGGCCAAAATGGATTGGGTGCACACTTCATAGGGTCACATGTTAAAAGTTGACATTATTCGGGAGGCAAAGCCAATGTTGAGGGGGCACTTATCGCCCTCCCAAAAAAGTATACAGAACACCCTATCTTAGGTGCACCACTGGGTGCATGTGCACCCAGTGGATGCACCCAGAGGGATACAGATGTGCACCCCTGCAAAATATAAGGAATCGCAATTTTGCTGTGGCTTCCCATACTTCTCAACATTAAGCTGGTTGTGCATGCATCATTCTAGCAAGCTAGATTTGTACTTTGATACCTACTGAAGTTTATGCCGACGAGAGGAATTAAATTTGAACAATCCTCAATTGGGCCTCATTTCCTACATTTCCTACACGTTGGCCGACACTACACGAGATCACGAGTTTCACTACCTGCTTCCTGAATTAACCGACTATATCTATCAGATCACACAACTCACGCTTGTTACTTATCCCATCCAATAATTTCAATGACCGTAGATATATTGATAATAGGTAGGTATGTACCTAGGTAGGTAGTACCTACCAAGGGTGGTCATGCCTCACGAGCCTGCTTCCATCCGGTGGGAAACTTAGTGCTTCAAAGAAAAATCCCTCGTCAAGTGAAGGAAAGCTCTATTCTCTGTTTGCCTAATGAAGGCAACCACCATTCCCAGACTGGCCGGACCCAAACGGCGCTTCTTGGATTCAATGGATTCGGGGCTCTTCAGCCGCCACTCCGGTCGGAGCTTTTTAAACTACTGCCAAGAAAGGCTGTAAATAATTCATTTATTTGTGTTTCCTTGTAGATTGAGATGCTCTACATCAATTGTCATGCAGAAAACTGTATATTTTTGAATTGTGGACCAATCACAAGCAATAGAAGAAAAAGATATGAGATTAATTGTACGCATGAAAATGACCTAAATGGCTCCAAAACGTTCTTCAAATCTGCTATGATTTTGCAGCTAAATGGACCACCATAAAACCAGTAATTTCAGTGTGTTTCCATTTCATGACTTACATTGTTTCAGAACAGTACAAACTTGTGGCAATAATAGTGTTTATGCCACTCCGACAACGAGCTTCTCCCACTGCGTGAAAATGGAAATTTAGCTGTCATGTTCTTATACACTGCGAAAAAAGGTCTGGTTAAGAGCCGCTTACTGATCCTTCGTAAACTCCAGCTGACAGTGTGGACGCTGCTGATTGGCTTGGTGATTTAAACCCAGCCAATGGGATGACATTGGTGTTACCGAACATAAAGAGCAGCTTGTCTCTATTGCGTCGTTTTTGTGACAATCTAACACAAGTCGCTGATGGCCTTGATAGTCGTCTTGAAGGCCAAGGTGCAAAGCCGGGTAGGGAGGGTCTATAATGCCCACTTTTTTGCCCGATGGACGATCTCAGTAATTACGGAGTGGATGTCGATCAAAGCTGCAGTAATAGATGTCTTTTAATTAATGTAGTGGTTTTGACCTACAACAGTAATGAATATTTTCCTTCAAATGTCTTTAAATCGCCCTCAAATGGAGTTGTAACGCTGTAATCACAACAATATAAAATGCCCGATGGACGATCTCAGTAACTACTGTACCGATTTTCGTGACAATGGCTCTAAAATAAACTTCCGACATCGATTTTGGGCCCATGGAGTTATTTCCATCCGATATAATTAGGTAGAAAGCTACGAAATGAGGGATTGAAATTCGAGATTTGCTCGATGGACGATTTACGAAAGTAATTTACAGAATTGCGCCAAACACAGACTGATCAGTCTTTTCACCGTATTAGATCAATTGAGGCAGTTAAGAGAAAATTAACATACGAAATATGAAATAGACTCTTAACACAGAAGTCGGTACAACCGTGAAGCAAGCTTTCAGTCATCCTACAAATATATCACCCATCTCTAATTAAATTGTGATGTAACCCATCTCGAATTGAATTGTGATGTGATGGATTTCTACATTTCATATGTTAAGTTTTCTTTTAACTACCTCAACTGATCTAATACGGTGAAAAGACATTAATCAGTGTGTTTTTGGCGCAATTCCGTAAATTACTTTCGTAGATCGTCCATCGGAAAAATATCGAATTTCAATCCCTCATTTCGTGGCTTTCTACCTAATCATATCGGCGGGAAATAACTCAATGAGCCCAAAATCGATGTCGAGGTTTATTTTAGCGCCAGTGTCACGATAATCGGTACAGTAGTTACTGAGATCGTCCATCGGGCATGTTCTATTGTTGTGATTACAGCGTTTCAACGCCATATGGGTGCCATTTAAATGCATTTGAAGGAAAATATGACTTACTGTTGTAAGTCAAAAACAATACATTAATTGTAATTGTAATATAGCCATACATATATTAAATCCAATCCAATAATAACAATCCAATTAAATCCAATACATTAATACATCCATTACTGCACCTTTCATCGACATCCACTTCGTAATTACTGAGATCGTCCATCCGCAAAAAAGTGGGCATTATAGACCCTCCCATCCGGGTAGTAGGAGGAGGCCATTGTTGTTTTTTTTCTTCTGTTTTCGTTCTCCCCAGGCTTGCGTCTCGGTAAGAGAGTGGGTGCTGTGGGAATAGCAATTGGTAGGCGCTGCTTATTATCGTCTGTGACTCCTATTATCTATCATACCTGTTGTAGGAATTGTTTTTTTTTCTCTTTCTGCCGATGCTATCGCGGCGAATATAGCTAATTGCTATTAATGCTGGATTTTGATGGATAACGGTTGGATCATGCTAGTCTCAGGTGGACATTTGTGCACTTTTGGTGTTGCCAATGCAACATCAATCATTTCCAAATTGAACATTATGCCTATGGTGGTGCATGTAATGAATGGATTCAAATTTTAGGTTGTCAACAAGATTTCTTTTTGCAATCTCCATATGTATTTTTTTGTCAAATCCAGGCATGCCATGGGCATTCTTCATCAACACTGGGTTCGGGCCCTATCACTTTTTTTATAAGGGGTTTGAGGTTTTGTAGTTCCTGAGGTGAAAAGCTTGATTCTTGTTTATTATCAATTTGTTTGTATTTGTAAATTTTTAGTTAATGTATTTTTTAGTTCTTAGAATCTTTTTCCAATGAAATTCTTTTCTTTTTCAGTTTATATATGTAGTTAACATGATGTAACCACTCATTTCCTCTGCAAATGCATACTTTTCAGTTGGCAGGCAAAATAATACCAAGAAATTGGCTCGGATTTTGGTAATATAGCATAAAAAAATAATGTAAAAACAAACAAAATGTGACATAGCCTATCCTAACCTAGCCTAAGCTTCCATGGAAGAAAAAAAAACTATTATTTTAAAGAAGGGAAAATTTTCAACCAACATTTTGTCTTTAAAATGCAAATTAGGGAACCCAACCTAGCATAGCATAACATACCTGGCCTGATCTGTTTTTGAGGAACAATCTTTTTAATAAAAACATCAAATTTGAAATTTTTCCAACTTAAAAGAAAAGCCTGATTTGGCATAACCTAACCAAACCTAACCCACTTGTTTGCTTCATGGATGTAAACTGTGTAAAACCTTCTTGTGGATACCCTAAGCTTAAATGTTATGTTTTATCACAGCAATATATCTGCATACCTGAAGTTGAAATATATTCAAAATATCATGGAAAATCTATCATGATTAAATGCATTACCTCTTGCTAATGACAGTATATTTATGACTTGTCCAGCACCACAGAGTAGATGACTGCAAACTATGTGAAGTTTGCATTGCCAGTGAATACTATTTTTCTGTGATCCAGCATCAGGACACATCTAGGCTTTGTGGGATGAAACACCAGTAATGTATGCTCCTTGAATGGAAGAGCAAGACATTCTATTCCTTTGTCTCAGTAATTTGTATGCATTCCAGGCTTATCAGACATTATACACTCCATAATTATATGAACTCAAGGATTATACGCTCCAAATCCAAGAATGGGAAGTGGAAATCCAACACTGCCATGACCACGACTATGTATAAGAATGCATCATTAGATATTCTAAATTTCAGAGCCCGATCTGAATCGGTCTGATTCTCATAGCTAAAAAGATGTGACTGCGGTAGCGTCCCCCTCCCCTCCTCGGTAGGCGAGGGTTAATCCTTGGAATTTATCATTCAATTTCGAAATCTCGTCGTCATGCCACCACAGGCAGTGTCATTTGCAGCCTGGACATCAGATATCATGATTGGTCTTAGCAGGGCATATTTGTGTTCGGTTGGTTATTTGGGCTTAAGGGCGCATCGACTGCGTTGGTCATACAGCGCCCATGCATATTTGTGTTCATCCATGTTAGTGTTCGACCTATCGATGAAGGTATTCACTACCACGGGGCCTTCTGCAAATATGTCGCAGTGCAAGTCAACGATGTTTGGCCAAATACGCCATCAAATTACTTCACTAATATATTATGGAGACCGGAGAAGTTTTGACAAATTTCGGATGGCTTTGTTGAACCGTTGCTTCCGTAACTGTTGAATAAACGAATGTTACTAACAGTAATAAAGGAATGGAATGCATTCCGTTTGCGCCATCAACGGAGTACTACGACCCTTCTCTGGGCACCAAACAATTATTCCCATGCAACTAATGCTGCAGGACGGAAAACGTCCGGGCAAGGGTACGATTACCGTACATTGTCAGTGAACAGCCTGAGCACTGATCGTACTGCAGGTGTAGTGATGTGCCGTATACATAGCGTGTCAAAGAGACTCGGGACTCGCTTTCGGACTGGAATGAGCGCCATAAAACGGCACGGGATGCAACGGCGCGCTACAATGATACCATCGTCCGAGTAGCAGTAATGACGCACGGACTCGGCGCGCTACAATGATACCATCGTCCGAGTAGCAGTAATGACGCAC
Organism: Ashinkailepas kermadecensis; assembly: GCA_034440615.1. Taxonomy (NCBI): domain Eukaryota; kingdom Metazoa; phylum Arthropoda; class Thecostraca; family Neolepadidae; genus Ashinkailepas; species Ashinkailepas kermadecensis. Next base: position 492,501 of record JAOTOM010004943.1, read on the forward strand.
GGACTCGGCGCGCTACAATGATACCATCGTCCGAGTAGCAGTAATGACGCACGGACTCGGCGCACGCACGGCTCCTCACCTGCATGTGCCGTGCAACAACTACCGCTTGCCACTGGGCCGACCGATCGGTGGTGGACCGCAGCACGTGGGCGGGACACAATATAGACCACTTAGTTTGTGTCCGCAAGCTGTGCCGAATCGCATTATGTAGGCATGACACGACCTGCACAGAAGACAGCGGACCGCCCCGCGGGACTGTGACTTCGGGAAGATGACTTACTTGGGATGTGACAGGTTACATTGGGTCGTGGGCTGCGTCGCGGTCCAGACGGATTACTTGGAATGTGGGGGGTTACATTGGGTTGTGGGGTTGCGCTGTGGTTACATCTGGTTGTGGGTTTGCGCCATGATTCCGACGACTTACCTGGGATGTGAGGGGTTACGTTAGGTTGTGAGGTTGTACCCCGGTCCAGACGACTTACTTGGGATGTGAGGGGTTACGTTGGGTTGTGAGGTTGCATCCCGGTCCAGACGACTTACTTGGGATGTGAGGGGTTGCATAGGGTTGTGGGGTTGCGCCCTAGTCCAGACGACTTACCTTGGATGTGAGGGGTTACATTGGGTTGTGGGGTTGTGCACTGATTCTGACGACTTACTTGGGATGTGAGGGGCTACGTTGGATTGCGGGGTTGCACCCCGGTACAGACGACTTACTTGGGATGTGAGGAGTTACGTTGGGTTGTGAGGTTGCACCCCGGTCCAGACGACTTACTTGGGATGTGAGGGGCTACGTTTGGTTGCGGGGTTGCACCCCGGTCCAGACGACTTACTTGGGATGTGAGGGGTTACGTTGGGTTGTGGGGTTGCACCCTGGTCCAGATGACTTACTTGGGATGTGAGGGGCTACGTTGGGTTGTGAGGTTGCGTTGTGGTTGCATCTGGTTGTGGGGTTGCGCCCTGATTCCGACGACTTACTTGGGATGTGAGGGGTTACGTTGGGCTGTGGGGTTGCACCCTGGTTCAGACGACTTACTTTGGATGTGAGGGTTACATTGGGTTGTGGGGTTCCCCTGCGGTTCAGATGACTTGCTTGAGGTGTGTGGGGGTTACATTGGGTTGTGAGGTTGTGGCGCGCTCTGCAGACGAATTAGGGGAAACTAGGGTAGGCCCGACCCCCTAAGCATCTTCGCTTCTTTTTCCAGAACACTGGTTGGTTGGTTGGTTATTGGTTTTACGACACGTCGACCGTTGAGTCATGTAGCGTCGCCAATCTCTCACGCCGATTGGTCGCGGGCGAAGAGTAGCGACAGGTGAGACTCGAACCCACAACCTTTCGATTGTGAGACGAGCATCTTACCCCTAGACCACTCGTCCCCTCCAGAACACTGCACAATATATACCGGCTGTTGATATGTTGAGTGCCTTGGACGTTTTGGGTTTGCTTCCCAACAAAAGCGAAATATTGCGGTAAAACATATATCATTTCGATTTTGTAAGACGGGTTATATGTGGTGCGCCCAAGGGATAATACTGCTCATGCATGGAAAGAAATTACTTTACTATTTAAAGACATATGATCCTTCCCGGGAGGCTCATTTGATACCAACCAGGGCTTGGAATTATTTGCAAATTACGGTTCGTCTTTAGTACAAATATGGCACACTTAGCCAAATGAAGCGCTGAATGGCTCATGAAATTCATAGGTGTCCATCAACTTTCCAAGGAAGTATACAGAACATCTTTATATTTGGCTCTTACGGTTGAAGAACAATACGCACAAGAACAATGGTATTGCGTTTTACTGGATCAGCGCTTACTGCACCACATTAACGATTATTGTACTGCATTAACGGTTATTGCATACGGTCGGGGGAGGAGTGAACGTCTCGAGAGTCTAACCCCTCTGCCCTCAGATGTGTACGGGATAAAGGCCGGATGAGTAGACGAAGAGACACGAAAGAATCAGTACCTAACTATGCATCTCCTTTGCATATTTCGTAACAATGTCAGGTCAAAATAACGAAAGCTCATTGACTGGGGACGAGTCAAACATAAATGTTTCAAAATATTACAAGCGCTGTCATTCGGAATGGTTGCAACATATCAACACAGAACTCAGATCATGCTTTTGTTTCATCACGATGAATAACTCCGCTCTATCAATATTTTACTTAAATCAAGGTTACTGACCAGAGGTCACGTCATTGTTCTGCGTATTGTTCTGCATTTCGTGGATAAAGTTGAAGATGGGCTGGGGAAGAAGTTGTGCACGCCGAAAATGATAAAGAGCATGTAATAATCGTCTGGAATGGAGCTATTTCCTCTGATGGGTGCTACTGTGAGAGTCCCCCGCCGTCAGCCAATTTTCAGCCGAAGGCTGAAAATTGGTTGACGGCGTGGGATGGTGGGTGAATGCACTCGAGCATCTTGAACGGGTCTTTTCGTCTCGAGATGGCACCTATTCCTCTGAGAGGGGTGCCTTTTGGCGCAAAAATCCTTTGCGCGAGGGTGGTGCGCTGGAGTCTTCCCGGAGGGGAGCCTCTTCCCGGTCAGAGGAGTGCCACCATTCCATCGGAGGTGGGGTGGGGGCACACTCCCCAATGCCCCCCCCAATGCCCCGCGCTGTATCGAGTTCCTGGTGCGGGGTAGCCCCGTTAAGGTGGGCGGTGTCACCCGTATTTATCCGATAGTCGTTTGTAATGGAAAGATTTCGCAGCAAGCACATTGGCGCCAAAACTGTGCTTCAGCAAACAAAGTTATCACACAATGAACACAATTATAGGATCCAGAATTAAGAGCACTCTTAATGTTAGACGTAATGTTCCTGATCAAGACGTTGCGCTTCATAATCAGGCTTTCTTGAGACCCACAGACATCGACAGACATTGCGTGTTCACATAGCAGCAAACCAATAAAAACGGATCACCAATATTATTCATAGAAAGCCGGTGTATTTCACTAATTTACATTTTCCGTGCGTCTCGCGTGCGACCTTGAACGGAAAAGACACTCAGCTGAACTTCCTCCGTTTAAATTATCCTCGGACGAGAAGTGGGCGGTATTGCCCCCAGGGAAGGTGCTCCACCGGCTTCTCCTGCCTGGGGGTGTGCAGGGTACATTGGGTTGTGGGGTTAGTTAGTAATTGTAGCTTAGGGGCGCGTCGACGGCATAGGGCACACAGCGCCCATGGGCTGCGGGGCTGTGGCACGGTCCAGAACACTTACTTGGGGTGCGCCGAGGTGCACTGGGTCGGCGACGCCTCCGACTGTGAGGGCGAGCCGACGCCGCCGTCCGGGGGACTGGCGTGCGACCGGGGCGAACTGTCGGACGACCCGTCCGTCTCGTATGACATCCTCCGACCGCCGCTGCTAGTCGGCCCGCCGGACGGCCGCATTCATGCTGCAACACACGCCCAGCACAGCGTCAGTGTCAGTGTCAGTGTCAGTGTCAGTGTCAGCGTCAGCGTCGGCGTCGGCGTCGGCGTCGGCGTCGGCGTCAGCGTCATCGTCAGCACACCGTCAGTGTCAGTGTCAGTGTCATTGTCAGTGTCAGTGTCAGTGTCAGTGTCAGTGTCAGTGTCAGTGTCAGTGGCAGTGTCAGTGTCGGCGTCGGCGTCGGCGTCGGCGTCGGCGTCGGCGTCGGCGTCGGCGTCAGCGTCAGCGTCAGCGTCAGCACACCGTCAGTGTCAGTGTCAGTGTCAGTGTCAGTGTCAGTGTCAGTGTCAGCGTCGGCGTCTGCGTCAGCGTCAGCACACCGTCAGTGTCAGTGTCAGTGTCAGTGCCAGTGTCAGTGTCAGTGTCAGTGTCAGTGTCAGTGTCGGCGTCTACGTCGGCGTAAGCATAACATTAGCATCGGCGTTGACGATGGCATCGACACCGCCGTTGGCGCCCGCTTGCACGTATTTGTCGCCACCATCGCCGTCAATGTCATTGTCAATGTCTTGGGCTTGACTGTAGCAATCTCGTATGACATGAGCATGGGCGTGGGCTTAGGCACCACAGTCGATATTCTTACCATTGCAATTACACGACAATCAACATCATTAGTATTTCACATTGATGTGTATTCACTTTCACGATCACGCGCGAGGGCGCCATTTGCAACTTCTCAGATTCGAAGGGCTCGGAGATGAGTTCAGTGGCATTGAAATGACGTGGCCGAGTTTCGCACGAAGTGCAATACATCATTAAATAATATTCACCAAATAATATTCGGTGCCAAGTGATTTGCCATCAACCCTCAATGCAGCTTTAAGCAGCTTCAAGCATAATAATAAACCCAACCTTATCCCAAAGGAATTGGCGGTAAAAAAAGCATGCACAAAGCTCGTACCTCCCATTGCAAATACTGACTGGCAAAAGCACGACATAAAATCGTCTAATAAAAACATTTCCGACATAAAACGATGTAGAAGTAAGATGGACAGCCCAGAACCAACAGGCTTAAATTTTACATGCCAATCACATTTGAGGCTATTAGAGAACGAAGCTCCACGTCCGTGAATAATCGATTATTTTAATATGTAAACGTCTCGAAAGCGTCATGGCCCAGCAAAGTTATTTTTATTCTAGGTGAAGCAAACCCTCCTCGGCATTTGGACTTGCTCGTAGCCATGTTGCATTAAGTGTCGAGGCGTTCCTTAGAATCCATTACCGTCAGCATGCTTCTAACTCCGCTGAAGATCCAAATGATGAACAGTGAAAAGGAAAGCCGACATACTTGTCTGATCGAACAAACATAACTGTTTCTACTCATTCTAGGCCACGTAGTAGTACCTGGATGTCAACATCGCCAACATCCTTGTCCGCCCGCGACAGTGGGATCAACGGTCTACATCTTCACCTGCAGCAGAGTAGCTGCATGCGAAGCTGCAGTTACTGCCGTGCTGCTATTTGAATGCAAGCACATGCTTGTCGATGCCGCTATCTCTTTATTAGCGTATTTTCTATCACCTGAATCACACATGAAGGATAATTCATGAGGGACCGGACGCTCCAGTTAATTTGCTTCAGTCGTGTTGACCCTGCCTCATTCGGTGCTTTGACCTCACAAGTGGATACATGGACCCGAGTTCGACGAGCAGTTAATTTCAACATCAGTGAGCTTGACCTCGGTAGCGTGGAATGCATGCCGAAGACATAAACATGTGCTACGTGACGACCGTGTGGACCCTCACGTCCATTGGCGGTCTGTCAGAAGCTGGCGAGGCGGCCTGATCAGGCCAGGCGATAATGCATACCCTGCGAACTAGCAGAGATGCAACCTGGTCCCAGTCTAATGATATCGAACTAAAAATTGACACGAATACAGCGAAGTTCCATTGATATAAACATTTCCTATTTATGCCAGTGGCATGCAGACAAACATGGATGCACTTTGTGTATACATTTTACGACGATGGTCCCACATGGCTCATTTACAGCCTCCTTCCGATGGCCCGATCTCACCCCTTCTCTTCACAGCTTTGACGCGCTGATTGTCAGCAACACCTACCCTTGATTGTAGAAACGATATTAGGTTTGCAATAAAATCATCATAACAGAGTTCATAACCAAGTCATTCCATCCACTTGAGTCACCAAGAAAATTGATGCATTTTCGCAGTTGTTTCCACTCCTGGTCTTCTCCATTCCGGTAGCTTTCCAAAACTGTCGAGCTTGCACAACCAATATCCACTTCATTAAATTGATCATAGCGGAATGAAACATATCGAATAATATGCTGGAATTATGGCTTAAAATATATGATGTCACGTATTCTAATTACAAGGTGATAGAAAATGTTCGTGCTACTACATATATATTAAATATATATAATATGTGGAATTATATATATATATATATATATATATATATATATATATATATATATATATATATATATATACATATATATATATATATATATATATATATATATATATATATATATATATATATATATATATATATATATATATATATATATATATATATATATATATATATATATATATATATATATATATATAGGTATGTATATATATATATATACATATATATATATATATATATATATATATATATATATATATATGTATATATACATATATATATATATATATATACATACCTATATATATATATATATATATATATACATAAATATATTTATATATATATAAATAAAAAAATATAAATTTTTTTTTAAATTTATATAAAATATCATAATTCCAGCATATTATTCGATATGTTTCATTCCGCTATGATCAATTTAATGAAGTGGATATTGATTGTGCAAGCTCGACAGTTTTGGAAAGCTACTGGAATAGAGAAGACCAGGAGTGGAAACAACTGCGAAAATGCATCAATTTTCTTGGTGACTCAAGTGGATGGAATGACTTGGTTATGAACTCTGTTATGATGATTTTATTGCAAACCTAATATCGTTTCTACAATCAAGGGTAGGTATTGCTGAAAATCAGCGCGTTAAAGCTGTGAAGAGGAGGGGTGAGATCGGGTCATCGGAAGGAGGCTGTAAATGAGCCATGTGGGACCATCGTCGTAAATGTATGCACAAAGTTATATATATATATATATTAATATTATCGAACCACAGCGGTAAACAAACCACAAAAAACAGTGCCCAACTCTGCCAATTAAAAATTGCAGACATCGTGTGGAAGCTTAAATAAACTTCACATGCTCTTATCACAGTAAGTATGTTGACATATTCAGTAAAGCTCATCGCGGCCGTCATTGGGACCAGCTATACTATCATGCTTCGGCTGTAGGAACCGCCTTTCCGAGCTAGCTGTTATAGCTGGGTACTGCTGGTGCGAACGCACCTATTTCTATAATTAGGATTGAGAAAATCGAGGCCTGGGCAAAAGCAATCAGCTGTTAGGGTGTTGATTAGCTACATATATGATGCCTATGGCGATCATATTATTTAAGTAGGAATACCGATTATTTCTTTCATAGCGAGCTTGAAAACAAAAATATCGTCATTTTTCATACCGATCCATAATATACTGATTAGTTCCTTTCAATTATCCGGTGTTCTTTTGATGCGAGTTAATTGGACCTCCACAAGCGGGAGGTATGTCGGGACGCGTACCTTCTTAATATACGCAATGCATTGCTCGAATTTTCACTATTGCGCAATCTGTTGAAAAATCATGTTCATTCCGACACCGTGGTGCAGAATCAATTTTTGGATACAGAGTAACTGCATAATTTCGGGTACCACCAGATCAAGCAAATCTCCCAAAAAAAAAACTAATTTAGGTAATCGTGCTTCAATTGTTTTATGATAGACTGAACATCTGCATTATTCAACCCAAAGGCCCAGGGTTTCTCACTAATTATCTACACTTCCCCGAAAATATCACAATTCCCCTCCGTATAAGCCATGATCGGACGGCCTATGCCTCCACTGCACGTGTTAACCCAATAGCACGCGGTAACGCGGTAGATTACGTCCACCTTGCGGCGGCGGCTACGCCACGTACATAGCGGACGCAACAGCAGACGCCATCAATATGCCGTTTCATACCTTCCTGCACAGTTTTAGAGCAGTCATCAAGCAGAGTTTGCCGTCGGGTAAGAGACGTGCAGCGTCGTATAGTGGCGAGATGTGTGTAGCCCATGGCAGATAACTCATCGACAGAGATGGAGAGGACCGTAGCTTGCGAGCTAATCGGAGCCAGCCTGAAGCACCCCAATGCCCAGCACACCGAAGAGCTGGTATTGTGCTGGTGATGTGCCGAGCCGCATCTGGACGGGGTCCACTCTCCCCCTGTCCCCATGCCCGGTGTCCTGCAACTGCGACAGTTACCCCCAGAAAGCTGAAGCTTTCAGTACGCTTACGTAAAAGCCTAAGGCCACAAAAAATCGGATTTAATGTCATGTGAAGTCGTGTTGGTTGGTTGGTTATTTGTTTTACGACACGTCGACCGTTGAGTCATGTAGCGTCGCCAATCTCTCACGCCGATTGGTCGCGGGCGAAGAGTAGCGACAGGTAAGACTCGAACCCACGACCTTTCGATTGTGAGACGAGCATCTTACCCCTAGACCACTCGTCCCCCATGTGAAGTCGTGAACAGGATGACGTCACAGCAACAATAATAGGCGGTAATTGGTTCGTGACTGCGAGGCGTTTAGGGCGTTTGGGTGTGATTCAAGAGTGTGTCTGATTTACGTGTGTTTCAGTATGTCGCACGTGATTTTGTTGGTTCAATCTGACCTAACAATGTTATCTTGCCATGGCAACAATGCAATATGGTGCACCACCCAAGGCCATCCTATCGTGTATAATTGGCTCGTTCTTGATTATAGCATGTTTGTTCACGGCCCCTCCGTTGTGTGTGGCTCCCAGTCACCTATGCAAAGCTATATAGGCAATTGCTGCACACTGCCAGTCAAGTGAACCCAGAAAATTCAAGCTCAATCTAATCAGCAAAATCAGCGAACCTGATCTCACTTAAATCTAACCTGCCATCAATCGGATCATGGCAGGTATAGTATGAGAGAGTTCATGGCCCACTTTATCGCACCGCATGACGTCTGGACAATTTCGACAAACTTAGAACTTCATTTTACAAGCGTCCCGGGTCATCAAGCAAGATTGCTAAGTAGAAAATAAGTTGAAATATTTTCGCTCGCCTTACTTGTGTCCTTCAATATATTATGGTACATCATCAAAGAGTAACGCTGCGGTCGTGCAATCGGAAGCAACGGATTGCAATTCAATTTCTAAGGTTAGATGCTCAGTGCCAAAGACTGCCACGCAACCTCCAGTGGGCAAATTTCCTAGCCAGTGTAGGTTTAACATCACTGCATATTTCCCATTTACATAGAAGCACGCATGCATGGTAACCGACCGAATTATGTTGTAATATCTGGTCTGGAAATAATGGAAAGGAACACTTGCATTAATTTATAGCTGGCTACTTGCTTCTTACAGAGGTGGAGAGCCAGCGTAGATGAACATGTAACCAGGGCTGAATTTACGCGTAGAATCCTGGACTTGGAGAAAGAGATTTCGGAGATATTCCACTTCGGTGATGTTATCTTTTATATTCTGATATAAAAAGTACTTTAGTCCTTTTCAGTTAGTTCCGGGAAATTTTTGCAAGTAGTATGTATGCAGTCATATTCAAACAACTCCACATTTTGATGATAAAAAGAGTAGACCTTTGTCCGGAGGGGACAATGTTCTAGATGACATACATCCAAAAGAAGGTCGCTTTTCAACCCTGTATTTGACCTATGTTATTGTCTTTTCGGCACTGGTGTCGAGCTCGTTTCTCATCCAGAAAGTCAGAGGTTCTGAGGAAACCCAGCCACCTCATACCACAGCTGCAGCGTCAGTTGGCCATCAGCAGCATTGCTACGCCCTTGATGGCTGTAGTGGACAGTAGAGTGTCCATAAAGCCAGGAGTGTAACTTCAAATCCATCTATGTATGTACGATACATGCACCCACAATCTGCTGTGTGAACCCAAAATGTTGCATTACAGAATATATCCACGATTGCTATTGCTTAACCTTGCTAGTTAGAACAGGCTTTAGAACCACCTGCTTGGGTTACAAAAATAATACGCCTCGGGTGCCCTGACCAGTGGTGTCACCACCTTCGGGTTCCAGGTGAGGTTCACCCCTCCCCCCGGAGCACAGCACCAATTATCAAGCTGGAGGGTAAAACCGTGGCTGCGTCCTGTGGTCTTTCACGTGCCACCTCGTGAGCGGAAAAAAACTCGGATTTGGGCAACTTGGAGCACCATTTTTAATACTTATATTATTACGGCTAAAATTTGCAGCTTTATTGCTCGAAAGCTCTTCCATATTTCTATGCCACTGTCTAACCCAGACACAAACAGCTGACCCTTCTCACCTCCCCATCGTAGAGACAAATCAACGTTTTCCGCGGTCATAAAATGGTAGGTTATTACCCAGGTTGCATACTTTTCGGCCTGTCTGGTTTGCTTCGATGCCGTATCAATGGCTCTTCCTACTGCTGACCATTGCTCTAGAGAAAAACATTGGATTCAGCAGCTGGCAATCAAATTTGCATTGCAGATGATTGTTTCAGCACTAGAATGGAGGAAGAAAAAGCATGCTTGCTGTTTTGTAATACACAATGCTTTGCACAGTAGCTACATAGCCCTTCAAAGATAACACATATTTAAGGACAGATCGGAGAGACGACGGGCCCACTCGTCGGGCGCGCCGTGGGCCGTGGTGGCATTGACCATGACGGGGACCCGCCAGGCGGACCCGTGGAGAAAATACACCAACCAGATTCAGAAGAAGCCTCGAATAACAACGGGGAAACGTCAGGAAGGCACCGTATTTTCACGAAGTTTGCCGGTTTGTCATGTGGGATCGGACCCAGGGTTTGACAAAGATGTAGTTCTTGGATTTTTCGCATCCAGAACATTATCCTTTCCAGACAATTATACTCTCGTTTTTCTCATTTTGAGGTTGAATGATGCTGTTTGAAAATGAACCGCTCTGGGATAAAATGAACCGCTCTGGGATAAAATGCTCAACAGTCCCTGGGAAGTGCAGACTAAGATTCTGATGTCATAGGTTTGAAGAAAGTATCTGCTTCGTATTCAATCAGCCACACATTTTCCTCTCCATATCCATGATTACAAAGCACTAATACAATCTTGATCTGACGCCACTAAAACATATCAGGTGGGGTCTGGATCGCAGGGATCTCAGCGGTGGCGACGCCCACGCCCCTAACCTTGCATAGCTGCATGCTCCTCTGAATATACCACAATATAGGCAGCATAGGCTTGAAGCAAACTGCTGATTAATTGTGTATCTGAGTGGGCAAGGAGCAATACGAACTAAAAACACTGCAATGTGCATCTACAAAGATTCTTGAAGACACACACAGCCACCTAAGACCAATCAGTGTGGTCCAAAGCAGAAGCTGAGCCTCCCAACAGCTGCACAGCGACAGCCAGATAGTGCAGCGCATAAGCTCGTACAACCACCATAGTTCTCCCGTCAACAGTCCGACAGCCACCAAAGACGGCACAACGGATACCGGAGACTTCGTTTTCAAAATTATTACCCCACAAAAAAGCATGTCCGTGACCTCAGAAAATGTGCCTGACCTTCCGAAGGTACGTGAAGTTTACGAGGATCATGATGCACTTCCAAAGCAGCATAGCAGCCTTTAACAATAGCTCAGTGTTCCCAAGCCGTGCAGAGTGGAAGTGATTTACACTTAAAGCCGGCTGCGCCGGTCTGGAGGGCGTTTCGCCCGTGCTACACCAATCACTCACCGCACACAACTTCGGCCGCCGTTAACACTAAAACAGTCCACAGCTAACAGTTCGGATACCGGGAACACTTTGCGTCGAATTACACGAAAGCCTCCACCTACGTGCCCAAGCCAGACGCGCCAAGCGTGCATTTGCTTCGAACGCTGAATATTCGTGATTGAAAGGTCACGCGACATGGGTAAGGTATCGAAAGGCTAATCGGTCATCGCATGGCACATTTGTGACCAGTTGGGACCAGGTAACAACTGGCTCACACCAAACATTACGATGCAGTTTGCCTAGGTAGATGAATGTACGCGCATGAGTAGAACTGGATACTTGGGTGACACTGGATAGTGGATATTGCAAGCCACTTCTTAAAGGACGCACACAAGATTTTTGCACTAGATGATAGAGGTGAAGAGAAAAAGGAGAAGAATAGTGTGAGATGATTTTAGCCATTCTTAGTGAAAATATGAAATAGATGGAAGGATGAGTGAGTTAGGACAGCACATTGATGTGCCGAGGCGACTTCACGCGCCTTTGGATATTCTACTCAGGATATCTCCGAAGGTGTGCCAAATCAGAGTGCAAAGCCGTCCAATTGTTTGTTTATTTACACCATGCCAATGCACTTGTTTGTTTTCCATTCAACTTCCAGAGCAATCTGGTCTTGTTTCATTTTGTACCTGCTTCCGGTGTAATAGTGCATGTATTAATCGAACTCTGAAAACTTTCCATAGGCTTGAATGAATTTGGGCAGCAACTAATGTTATTAAAAGCAAACAAGATCAAGAGTTAGATCATGCCTGAAACCCAATTAAACTGATCTTCACGTATTAAGCCAGCCTGTTGATAACTGTGGCATGCCCACGGAAAGTCACAAGCGTGTAGTAAGATTACAATGAAGTCCAGAAATAATTCGCTTCGTGTAAGCTGAGTCTTGTCAGAAAGCGCCTGCCTCCGGGCAATATCGCTGGAAGGCAGTTGTGAGGGCGACAGGCACGGTATGTTGACACTTTTAACATCTAACGATCCATTAGACGGTTTCACATAAAGCTCGGCCGTCATTTCCGGTTTGCGACACGGTGAGATAACTCCTACAACTGCACGAGCTATGCAGTCAATATTGTATTAATATTAGTTAGTACCGGTTCGGGTCGATGCGCATTCCTACAGGGATATCTTCCGAATATGTGATGTGCAGTGTTTTAGTGCATTGAAAACTGAACTAACATGTTTGCATAAGTCATTGACCACTCCGTGCTCAGTCGTTAACCTAAGCTGACCTAGGATGACTAATGTGGTATTGAGAGTATTTTTTCATGCCTGAATTTGAGTCCGCGATTCATCTTTTACCTCAGGACATTTGCAGATAGTACTCTGGGGCAACTAACAGACCTCGGGTATATATTAAATAGTGGCACTGCATAACGAAGTCCATTTCCAACTCGTGCAACAAAACACATCCTCTTCCTCACCCTCATACTTCCTATCCGTGAGGTAGTGCCAGCGCTAGCCTACGCACGCAAATCATGCGTGTCGTACTTTGTGACGATCGTGAAACACCACGAATCGCAGGTAAAACGCTTCAATGTACATTACTTTATGAGCTTATACTAATTACTTTATGCAATAGCAAGTGAGTCTCTTATTAAGTCTAAACGCTTTATAACTTTATATAGGGTGTACCTAGCAGTGGATTCAGCACCTTCCTTTGGGATGTGATACTGATGAGATTGTCTATGGTAGCACAATGGGTATGATGGGAGGAGTTTGCAATTGTTGAGTGTGTTATGCAATAGCAAGTGAGTCTCTTATTAAGTATAAACGCTTGATAACTTTATATAGGGCGTACCTAGCAGTGGATTCAGGACCTTCCTTCGGGATGTGATACTGATGAGATTGTCTATGGTAGCACAATGGGTATGATGGGAGGAGTTTGCAATTGTTGAGTGTGTAACGCAATAGCAAGTGAATGGTGCTAGATAGGCTGGGATATATATCTTCCTAGGAACTTGAGATAAGGGATTGATTGGGGTGAGAGTATGTACATTTCTAGTACCTTTTCCAGATAGGCTTAACCCAGATGGGCCCCTGTGGCTCTTATTAAGCCTTAACACTTTATGACTTTATGAGTTGAATGGGGAAGGTATCGCTTTTGGTGAGTATCGTTGTGTTCTGCGCTGTCCTGGGGCAACGAATAACCCTAACTGTGCGAATCGGACGTTACTCGCGTGATCAGTGACAAGCTGTACGTTACCTTTCTTACGTTCCGTTGACACGCTCTGTGTGGAAATGTCGGGAGGTCGCAATAATTACCTGTGCCGAGAAGGCAGCAAAATGTGCACGGGTGGGGTTAGAACTGCCTACCTTGTTGGTTGTTGAAAAGTGACAGGTGCGAGTAGCCACTTTCAGTCTGCTTTGGTTTTAGTACATCATAATTGCCCACCTTGAACGAACGGGTCGCGGGTGGCATGTGCCATTAACCATAGCTCTGGTGGTGCACAACGCTATTATTCGTCAGGTATTTAGTTTCGATTTTACTGACGCATCAGCCCGGCTAGTCCCCCAGATTAGGCGCGGCTAGGGCCGCCAAATTGGTCGCCGTTAGTCACGGGTAAGAGGTAGGGCCGTCAGATTGGTCGCCGTTAGTCACGGGTAAGAAGCAGGACCGCCAGGTTGGTCGCCGTTGGTCACGGGTAAGAAGCAGTGCCGACAGATTGGCCGCCATCGATCAAATTATCCGTTGGAAAGGTAGCAATGCTCGGGCCTTGCATTGCCAGCAACTATCGAATCGGTGAACGGAACGGCTTGCTTGCACCAGCTCCCAGTGTTCCAAAGATGCCACTTCAGAATCAATGTTTGCGATTTTCATACCTCCGGAAGAAAATCTCTTTCAGGAAGTTATTTTAGCAACGTTCCCTTGTACCAGCCACATGGACAGACTGGAACAAACTGACAGCAGGTACGACAGGAGGCAGCAACGTGCCCTTGTACCAGCCACATGAACAAACCGGAACAGCTAGACAGCAGGCACAGCAGGAGGCAGCAGCGTTCCCTTGTACCAGCCGCATGGACAGACTGGAACAAACAGACAACGTGTACAGCAGGAGGCAGCAACGTTCCCTTGTGCCAGCCACATGAACAGACTGGAACAAACTGACAGCAGGTACAGCAGGAGACAGCAACGTTCCCTTGTACCAGCCACACGAACAGACTGGAACAAACAGACAACGGGTACAGCACGAGACAGTAACGTTCCTGTGTGCCAACCGCATGAACAGGCTGGAACAGACAGCAGGTACAGCAGGAGACAGCAACGTTCCTTTGTACCAGCCACATGAACAGGCTGGCCCAAACTACCGCAATCCATCAACTCACTCGAATCGTGCAGATCATTTCAAAAAGCTCTAGATCGCCAATTGGCAGCAAGATCACGTCCGCAGTGGGAGTATTTGGGCTCCAAAATTGACAACATACTGAACATCATGATGCCGGGTAAGCAGATCCGAACTCAATGCCGATCGTTATTGCACTCTCAGCGCCGTATCGCCAGCTTGAGATTGCGGTTATCGCGTGGACGACACATCGCATTTCATTCTGCATTGTTCACTTCATACGTCTGCACGAACACTACTTCAAACTCATAGATATGCCCCTTCACGGCTCCAACACCAGCGCTGGTGACTGTGGCAGAGTGGCAGCTGCCTTCCAAATTAGATTTTGTTCACGCCTTAGTTCGCATAAAATCAAAGAAGGCAAATGAAGGAGCGGGGTGGGGGGATTGGGGCGGGGTGGGGGATGGGGGCGGATACGGGATGGGTCGCCCCCGTGCATACACGCATTTATATGTGCATGTGTATATATATATATATATATATGGGTATGATATGCATAGATATGTAAATCATGTGTATGACTATACATATGTTTGCAGCTTGTGAACAAGATTAGATAATTGTCGAATTAAAAGTCGGTATTAAATGCCTTTATGTATCACCATTTTGTACAGTTTCTATACCTCCCTGCCCTTCATTTGAGGTCAACGGTTCCGTATTTTATTCATAGCTAACAACCAGATGACGAACTCCCTTTCTCCCCTGAATACACACATGCAAAAACACTGCGGCACAAAAACACTCTTCTGTGTCGCAATGTAATACGTAGGATATTCCCTCTAACTTTCCGCGGGAGATAGGCCTCCCGGCTAGTTCAAGCAGGAATAATAAAGACATCGGCTCCCGCTCCAGGAAGCGCCAATGGGTCGGATGTATCTGCCGATTTCGTAGCAGACTTCGGGTACAGATTAAGTGGTGGCACTGCATAATGAAGTCCAACTCGTGCAACAAGATCACATCGGAATTCTGAACTTGAAAGAGCAGCCGCTCAACTTGCTGAACTTGTGAACATGGGACATACAAAACCATGAGCATTGTTAACCCTCACTCGTGCTTTGCTTTATCACTTTCACCAGTACATGGTGGGTGCGACTCTCCCCTCCCCCCCCAACCACGCTTCTCTTTTCGAGACTGCGAGTGCCAGTGACGTGAGAAATCCAGCGTGTTTCGCATGATAAGCTCTCGCGATTCATAACATTTTATACTTTCGTTTCCTGATTGAAATCCCGGGTCAGTTCAAAGGTTAATGTATCCCAAAAATGGAACATTTCCACGCTTCATCACTCCCTACTTAAAGAGAATAACCGATACGTATTTGAAATATTCCCCATTTTATTCCTCATTATCGTGGGGTACTACATATGTGGAACATGCTAGATGTCGATCCATAGGTGATGAAGGGTCGGAGGAAGCTGAAATGTTAACCTCGCTTTGAAAAATTTTGACAGTGCCCGAAAACGCTATTTTCTTGTGCCCAAAGACAAAGCGGACACGAAATATTTTCAACGTCAAAAGTAATCAGAGTGATTCAGAAGCACAAACATTTAATACATACGTTAATCCAATGGCCTGGAATGATCTTCAAACGGTCAGTGACATAAGTAGACACACATCGCCGAGTTGGTCATCACCATACTAGATGCAGTATGAACCATATGGGGGCAATAAGTAAGAATGGTTGTCAATAATTCACAATTTCAGGAAAAAACGACTGACATGTTCCATCTTGTGGCGACACAGCTCAGTGACCTAACGTGACATCTTCAGCTCGTTTGATGTCATGTGGCTGGCAAAAGTGCCCCATCAGCGACTGTACACCGACACGCGCCGTGTTTCCGGGGTCACGAAAACAAAATTATTATGGGGAGGAGGTTGCACCGATGCCTTGCACGGACAAACATTGACCTGGTCAAATGAGGTCAATAAACCCAACTCGTTCTTTTTTTTGCTGTTTGCTGAACATTGTTAAGCCCCAGGTAATCTTACCTCACCGCTAGAACCGGAGGTTAATTTCATCCAAATGTTTTTTCTTCTGCGTTTTCCCCTCACCTGTTCATATGTGGCTTTTAGCTTTTTCACCTAAACATTTGTTTTCTTAATCAAATAAAAACAACTTGAATCCTCAAAATGCATGAGTACATTTTTCGTAGAACAGCTTTAGTCCATCAAGGTAACGAAGATAGAGCAGATCAGTCATGTCACGTCCTCTTCCCCACATGGTCTTCGTGACTCACCCCGAAATAGTTAATGAACTAGCATTAGCAGATGTAGTCAAAGGTAAAATATGATTGCATCGACAAATGATCGCACAAGAAATACATGAGCACTAAACATTACCTCCGTCCAGGTCTCTAGGTCACTATTGAGAGTAGATTGCACACAATGTGATGAGGAAAACGTTGCTGCTAGCAAATTGTTGTTAGCCGTGGAATACATTTGTGTGAGCATAATCTCCTATAGCAACGTTCCAAACAGTCAGTATAAAGCAACAGGCTGCGAGGATCGGACCGCGTTGATAGAACCACGTGATGGTATCGTTTTCCCAAAGTAAGTGCATCTCAGGCGCTCTGGAGGCAGGCATGAGGCCTCTCTCGAAGTGAACTACTGGATCAGGGATACCTAGAACAGGTTCGCTCGTTAATTGATGTCCTGAGCTAGGAAATTGCATGCATGGTCACACTATTTAGCATACATCTGCCAAATATTATCGAATAGCTTAGCTGTGCGTTGCTGTAACTCGTTGCCTCCCTGAGGGGACAATCTATAATTAACGTCAATTTCAAGATTACTTATCTTTTTATGGGAATTGACCTGACCTGACGACACAACCGTAACCTTAGTTGGTGACATTCCTCCAATCGCAGTGATTACGTGCACTTTCGTCATCTTGCGCTACGAAACCACATTTGCTTCACGACAGGGCACCGAAAGCTGCGCAGGCGACACAACTACTGAAAGCACCAATGATACGGCACTGACCCCTTCAACTTGGTGTGGAAGCCCAACAAAAAAGATGAACAGACATGTCTAAAGCAGTTTTTAAGGCTCAAAGGTCAACTATGTCATGCCGTTTACCACGCCTTTCTATGTCTCCAAAAATGAATGTTAGGGAAGTGCATAAAATGAACGTCAGTATGGATGGATTACATGTGCACTGAGAAGGATGGAAACTCTGACGCACTGCTAAGTTCCATCATGGCAAGGCCTTCATAGCTGAGTAAGGCCATCTATGGTAGCAATCTGATTTCGTTTGGCTATTTCAGCATCACGGCCCGTCCGCCAGGTCACGGTAGGTGTCGACGCGATATAAACAGAAAACGAGAAGCACAATGCAAGGGGCACACCAGCAGCACGGCCTAAAAGGCTGGGATTGTTCTTCAGGTTTGTGCACTTATGATTGCAGCTTTGATTTTGAAGACTTATGTTAAAACGGTGAACTGGCTGATCCATGGAATTGTATTGAGAAACAGCAACCTTCCCCATACATCTTCAGCTGCCTGTTCGAACGTACCACGCGACATGGCAATTACCCTACCATACCAAGAAACGAAAAATTTGGTATTAAGAAGGAAAAGGACAAAGATAGCAGTGGGTGACAGCAAATGTATTGACAACTGAACGATGAAAACTAATTACGAAGAAAATACGAGAAAATATGTTTTGCCTTCCCTCTAAGTTTTCGCCCACTCCACGCTACTTCGTGATTGCCTGTCAACTGTGCATCAAGTGGCTTGCCAGAAAGTAGAAGGCGCCATAAGCAATATGTTTGTTTGACAACTCGAGCCTTACAGTGGCGACGATGGATGTTGCATCAAACTGCGCCTGCATCATGCATCCCCAGTTTCCTTTAGTGCTTGAACACCACCTTCATTTACCTGATAACCACATCGATTTGGGAAGTGCATAATCATGCATGATAAATACATCCATGCAAAATGCATCAAACATAAAATGTATCACGCATACGCTGATGGAAATAATAACCAGGACAGCATCCTCAGTGCGAAAGCATCACCTGTAGATCTCAAACCTTGAACTGCACTGGTGCTGATAGCCGCAAAGCATGGCATACCTGGGTGTATGTGTACCTATGCACTGCAAAACAACGACATGGTACCTCGACGCAGCAGATTTGGTATGCATGCAAAAGATTGCATAGGTCTTGCTTCGGGACGGCATCAAAAGACAAAAACCTCGCGTTAGTGCAGCCTGACCAGTAATGTCAGCGTAAGCATGGCAGTCGTGGTGGACACATTCTAACAGTATCGGTGTCACACACACGATTAATCCTCGTAGTGCGAGGGGTGGTGGTCCTTTCGATCCTCTCCTGATGAAGTTATTCTGAACAGACTCCTGCGTCGTGTATTATATCGCCTTGCAACTTAACGTGGCTTCCCCCAAAAAATTGATGGCCGCACATGAGTTTTTTTTTTTAATGAGCTCTAGTCTCTAAAGATACTGGAGCCACGTCTTAATATGGTTTTTAGATGTACATTGAAACATTTACCATATCAAACCGTGCAAGATGCAGTCAAAAGGTAAACATAGACAAATGAACGGCGAAAAATGCAGAAATAGACAATGTGACCTCAGAATAGTTCCTTCGGTCAAATGATGGGTTAAACAGAAGGTATGCTTTTGTGGTGTATAACTGTCTGGTTAGAGAACATTTTTTAAAGAAAAACTAAATATATGTTGTGGTCATTTGCGCCCGGTGTACGTATTGAACGTTTCACGTTAATATCTGGTTAGGTCATTGCGGTATGACCTGAAACTTCCCGAGGGTACAACATTGCAGTCGCGGTGGAGGCTAAAGCACGGACTATAATGAACAAAAAATGGCCAAACCAGAATAATTTTGAATGCCGATTATATTTCTGCGGTCCCCTAATTCAAATTGAAGAATTCATATTTTGTTCAGAATTTTTTGAATATTTCCAAACCAGATGAGTGCGGAGCTCTTGCGATTAGCTAGCATTGCCTAGTATTTCCTGGTATTACCATGTTATGTACTTAGATATCACACTTTGTCATGCCAATTTTTCCAGTTATCCCACCTCCAAGATTTTCCCGTTATTCTCAGCCCCCGATTCTAAACATGTTCTGCGCGTATGCACGCCTATCAAAGAAATATCAGATTTACCACTCCTTATCTGCTCAATACCTACCAGACTATTCGCAAACGACAAAGAACTAGCTCAGATTTAAACCCAGCAAATGAACGGCTTTCGCTGTACTGTTGATAAGGAGAGGCTAGCCAGCTCGAGTAGTGATGCAAGGACATGACTCCGTGCAATTGATACTAGGTGTGGCGTGGTTTTTAATTTGTTTCTTCCAGACAATACCAACTGGTCGCACGCTCAGCATCAAAACAACTGCAACCATTCACGTGGACGCAAGCTAAGCGCGAGTGAGACGTGCTTGAGAACCGCGACGAGTGCTCGTCAACGGCCGCGTCGTGTTGGGGAAGGGGGTCGCCAGCTACTGTCGGCCGATCTACACCGGACCGCCGGGACCGCCGCAGGGCGTCTCACCACAGGACCGGCAACTCCAGCAGGCGGCCGACACGGCCTTGGCGGGCGCCGGTGCAGCGAGTCTGGGCCGGCCCGTCGCGAGCCGACGAGCCGCGCGGCAGGGCGGCGGTCACGATGTCGCCGCCGGCCGCCGCGCTGACCTACCTGACGGAAAGCCACGTCGCGGACGGAGCTCCATCTGGCGACCGCGGCACCGCTCGGCGGGCGGCGGTCGCATCGCCGCCCACGTGCTGCGCCGGCCGCTCTCGCTCACGATCACCGCCCCCGCGCGATCACGCCGAGCCGCGAGTCGGCATGCCCGTCCGTCGACTGCACACGGCGCACGCTGTGTCGGCCCAGACGCGAGCGCGCCGCCGCACCGCAACACCCGCACGGCCTCCGCTGCGGCACTAACCTTGGACCATGACGGCTGGGCTGGCACAGGCCCTGGCCCACACGCGCGCGCGCCACCAGAGGGCAGAGCGCGCCGCCCGGCCGCTCACTCCGCTAGTCAATACAGACGGATCGCCGGCCGGCCGCCGCCTGCACAGCATCGGCCCGGCCCGCGCCCGGCATGCAACGCAACGCAACTCGCCACGCAGCTCCGGCAGAGTACAGTCTCTGGCATCGTGCGCGCCGGTATCGTACAGTCTAAAAGAGAGCGCCCAGTGCCTTCTGGTCTTGAGTGAGGCTGAATGGAGGGAGGCTCCAAACCATTCGGTCTCCTGGGAGGTACTGCAATTGATGACTGTGGTGATGGGCGACACAGATGCGGTTGCTAGTACAGAAAAGCCAGTGCATTGTGTAGTCAAACTTGATCAGGTGCATTTAGGAACAGTGGCACAGCTAGGTTTCTCTTCATGGGGCTCCATCGAAGAAAAATCTGATAAGATAGAAAACGGTCACGGAGCGCGAAGCGCGGCGAAATTGTAGGGTTTTCCGTGAAGAAAACCTTATAATTTCTCGTTTGATCTAGTGCATTTTTCGGTACTAAGGGGAGGGGCGGCTTGTCTTGGCTTGGCTAACCCCTTGGCTGTTCCTCTGTTTAGGGGCATTGTGTCATGCCCCATCCCCCTCTTCAGGCGGAGCATTCGGATCTGCCAAATTCGCTCTTGTGCTGTTGCGCTAATTCGTCCTTTTGTTCCTCCAAGGGTGAATTTGTCCTTGTGTTGCTTCTAGGACGAATTACCCCGTATTAGCGGCAATGGTAGACAATTGTTTCATTGCGCGTCATGGGTGTCATATTGCATACTTTTCGATGGGCACGTGTCTTTGCAATGCTGAATTGTGCCCCTCCAATGTTCAATCGAAAAAAAATTCAAAGCGCACCTCCCCTTTTTGCCAGCTGATTTTTGTTTGTTCTTGGGGCGGCGCAAGCACGGCCTTCGAATATTCTGGTTGAGCCTTATTTTTTATGAAACGAGCGTGATCTGCCAACACTCCTTTTCATGATACCACACCCCTGGTGTCCTCGTCGGTCTTGGGGACATGTGTGCGTCCTAAAGCTGATACAGCTCATCTACAGCTGGTAAAGCACCAACGGTAACACGGGAACACGGTCCTAACGGCACACAGTGACATGATAACACGGTCCTAACGGCAGTGTCGTCGCCACGAAATTCTTCCAGGGGGGCAAGGTCGAAAGGGGGCCTCCTGTTACCCGAAAGGGGGCCTCCATTGTGTTAGGGTCTCATATTGTTTTAGGCTCTTATACTATGGTTCGAGGATGGGGAACATGATTTCATGTTGGTTTTTGTTTGTTCTTGGCATGGTGCATCATTTACTCAAAACGCAATAGCACTCATCATTTTGGCTGAAAACTGGGCCATACCAGGGTACAAATAAGTAATATTTCGATAAATGCATAAGTGCCAAAACAAACCATCGTTTCAATGCTTTCTCGAATCTTCCCGCTGGCCTCTAGATTGCAGCGAGCTGGCGGGGCTGGTGCTAAGCATATCTTACAGATATCTGCCATTGATCAACCCACTTTTAAGTCCTCCAAGTCTAACTGAATATAGCTAGATTCATCACTACTGCTATTTATTCACATCAGCTTGATGTCATAAGCAAAGCTTGAACGACCATTTATCAGTCCAAGGACGACAATTTCGTAAAGGTGACAACGAGAAGTGGATTGCATTAGTTTTTTTAGCGTCATCTTTGGACTTTGTTTATTTTTATAAGATTTGGTGCTGGCTGCAAGGCAACTGTCACACGAGCTAAAATATATCCTCAGCGAATAAATTCACGGCAAGAACAAGCATTGAACACCAATGCATAAATGGCAATGCAACAATGCAACAATGTCAGTACATACATAATCCAAGCCTTCAAATTCCACGCCGTCACGCCCATCGTTTTCGCTGTGCTGTACCGTTTTGTAAATGACGTTGAGAAGGTATGGAAGCTGGGAAGCTCTAATCATGCAGTCTGTTAGTTAGTTAGTTAGTTATTGTGGTTTAGGGGCGCATCGCATGCAGGCTGTAATAACAGAAAAGAAGTTTTTGGAAGAAAATGCATTTAAAAACATCATTCATCCCATTTCATATGGGGCATGGATGTTGTATTGCATGCTTATGAGGGGTAATTTGTCCCCTCAATGTTGGCTTTTCCCCATGGGCGTATGTTTCGGAAAATTATTGAGGGACCAGTGGAGTACCTATATTTGCGTCAAGCAGGAAGGGGCAAGCGGATTTGCAGGGGGGGGAGGGCACCTACGCCCATTAAAAAGTCCTTGGATTTCGACCGCTATTTTGTCAAAGGGTACATTTCGAAATAATATAATTAGTCATCAACTAAATTGTCCTGTAGAGGGGCCTAATCTACCACTATGGTTTCTGATTGGTCGGATTTCAACCCTGACTCCACCACTCAGTTCTAAGGTTTTCTTTTGGTATCCCTTCATAAGTTACCTCACACTGCTGAAATTACACCTATACCACAAACCCGGATCGGTATCCAAAAAAATCAAGCTGGAGCCCTCCAAAAAGGAGAGATATCAGCAAATAAATGTCAGGGTCAGGAAAATGGCTCTGTTGCACCGAACATTTTTTTTTCAAAATGCCTTCAAAAATTGTGTATGACTCCGAAAAGCATACCGGATCTCGAAAAATCGAGGTGGGATACATGGCGTCAGAGGTTCGAAAAATCAGGCTGGGATTCGGACTTTTAATTAAAAAAACAGAAAAGATCCACAAAAATCGCGTTGAGCCCAGAAAGCTGGCGTTGGGTCTCCGGAACCACGTGCCAGGGCGCGATAAGTCGCGCTGGGACCCATAAAAAATCGCACCGAAGCCCCAAAATCATACTGGTGCCCCACAAATGTGTGTCAGAAGCCCCAAATATACACAGCGGGACCCTAAGGGTACAACGTTGCCAGAAAGTACAACTAACCCTCCAAAGCGCACAAAAGTCTCCCAAAAAGCGATAGGGCCTTAAAACATGCGTTGCAGCCCTAAATAAACATACCGGGAGCTCTAAGAAAAATACACTGCAAGCTCGCAAGGCGCACAGGGGCCATAAGAACGCACAAGGGCCTGGACAAGAGGCTGGGGCCACGAAAGGCAACATGGTTCCAAAACGTACAAAACGACCGGGAGCTAAATAAACACATTGGGATCTTCGAAAACGTCCCGACACGTAAACAATACTCGGTGCACAAAAAACGCAACAAAGCCCTAAAACGAGCAGGGTTTAGAAGATGTATTAAGCCCATAACTTCAAAGTAAAATGTATTACCCACCACTTTAAAATAAATTTTTTAACAATTTCAGGCATTGCAGTTCATAGCACCCGGTCGCCACGACGGCAACGTGAGTGCACGTGCACACCCATTTTTCGTATTCGGTGCATTCGCCACACTTCGTGCGATGCTATGGTTTCTGCTAGGCCTTCTGCGTTTTGCTAATTACTGCCACATGATAGAGTTGCACCATATTTGGCGTGATGGAATGATTCGCATGGGCGTTCGCTTCGAAAAGTCGATTGATTAAATTCGATCATTAGTTTCCTACCTCCCACATTTTCTGGTAGCTATGAAATGCGGTTTCCGCTGAGCTTTGATGCACTTCATATCTTTGCTGCTATCCTCCCAGATTGGCTACCGAACCGAGGCCAAGCCTCGGCGTTTTTTTTACCCGTTGCGTCTTTCTTGGTCTATGATTGTGTATTATGGCTCCAATCCATTTTTTGTTAGGGGCCTAAAGCATTTTCGAACCCCACTGCTCGTTTTAGGGTTTGTTGAATTTTTGTACACCGAGGATTATTTTTGACGTGTCAGGGCGTTTTCGAAGATCCCGATGTGTTTATTTAGCGCCCGGTCTTTTTGTTTGTTTTGGAACCATGTTGCCTTTTGCGGCCCCAGCCACCTTTTAAGGCTATTGTGCGTTATCATGACCCCTGTGTGCCTTGAGAGCTTTCGGTGTATTTTTTAGACCTCCCGGTATGTATATTTATGGCTGCAACGCATGTATTAAGGCCCTATCGCTTTTTGTGAGACTCTGTGCGCTTTGGAGGGCCAGTTGTATTTTCGGCCCCCGTTGTGCTCTTACGGTCCCGATGTGCTTATTTTGGGCTTCTGACGTATACTTGTGGGGCCCCAGTACAATTTTGGGGCTTCGGTACGATGTTTCTAGGTCCCAGAGCGGTTTATCGCGCCCAGGCGCGTGGTTCCGGAGACCCAACCCCAGTGTTCTGGGCTCAATACGATTTTTGTGAATATTTTCTGATTTTTTTTAAAAGTCCGAATCCCGGCCTGATTTCTCGAGCCCTTGGCGCCATGTTTTTGTATCCCACCTCGATTGTTCGAGATCCGGTTTGTTTTTCGGTGCCGTACGCAATTTGTGAAGGCATCTGATAATATGTTCGGTGCTCTAGAGCCATTTTTTTACCTGGGCATTTAGTTGTTGGAATCCCTCCTTATTTTGGAGTGCGCCTGCTTGATTTTTTCCGATACCAATCCGGTGTTTGTGGTCACACTGTGCTTACGTGTAGCCCTAGACGCCAATTTTTGAGAGCCTCGACGGGATTACCGATGGGAATTGTGGGTCCCGAGCGCGATATTTGGGGGGCCCGGTTCGAGTTTGTGGGACGCGTTGTATTTAGCTGTGGCCCCAACGCGATTTTGGCGGTTCCTGTTGCAATTTTTCGGGCCTCGGAGCGAGTTTTCCGGGGCTCGCCGTATTTATTTGGAGACCCATACGCGAATTCTGGTGGACCGACGCGAATTTTCGTGGCCCCAGCGCGATTTGTGAGGCCCCGGCACGATTCTTGGGAGCTTATCCCTCTCAGGATGGAGGGGGCATTTGGCCCTTTGATATAGCACTGCGGCCACTGAAGGAGTTTTTTTTGTCCCAATGACATTCCGGTTAAGGATTTATTTTGGGGGCAGCTGCAACTTTTGGGGCCCCGGCGCGACCTTCTGGGCCTCCAGCGTGATTTTCAAGGGCTGCGACGCGACTTTTTTGTCCAATGTGATCTTTTGGGCCCCGACGTCATTTTCTTGGGTCCCTAGCGCGAGCTATAGCGGCCTCGACACTTTTTGGGGGTCCAATGCGTTTTGGGGGCTTTTGGCATCATTGTTGGGCCCCCAGAGTGATTATCCATGTCCGGATTGTTTTTCGTTGCTCCGGCTTCATTTGTTTTGGTCCCAATGAGACTGTCGGGGCACGGTACGACCTGTCGTGCCCCTGGCATGATTTTCGTTATCCGGGCGTGAATTTTTGGTACCCCAAGCTCAGCGTAATTTGCGGGGGCCCCAGCCGGATCTTTTGGGGCTCATATCATGATTTTAAAGTACCCAGACATGACTCCTACTATTTCTTAGGGGTTTCTTCTTGCAAATTACATTTGAGGCGCTATGATAGGCCTCCTGTCGCGTTTAAGGGTCTCGTCTCATTTCCTGGAGCCTTTTTACCAGTTTTCGACGTCTCCTTGTGTGTCCTAACCTCCTCCATATTCAATGGTCCTCTCCCGTCTTGGAGGGGCTCCTCTTGCATTCTGGGGCCCCTTTAACATGGCATGGGGCTTCCTCTCATCTTCGAGGGGCATTCTCTGCCAAATTAGGGGGCCTCCTGCCCCCTCTACACCCATTAAGGGTCTCCCTCCTTTCCTGAACTGGCAACCTTTTCCTATCTTAGTGGCCTTCTTATTTCCCGGAGACCTTCTTAGCCGTCTTCGAGCCTTCTTTTCCGCCTGGGAGCCATCTCTCTTATCCAATGGCCTTTCTCTCCTATTTTAGGGCCTCCTCGTTCATCATGGGGTCTCATTTCCAATCTTGTGTCGTTCTCTTCCGAATTAGGTGCCTCCTGCCACGTCTCTGGATCATCCTTTTCTATCTCGGTGGAACCTCACCTGTTTGGGGCCTGCTTTTGCGTCTCCAAAACCTCATCTCATATCCACTGGCTTCCTTTTCCGTCTTAGGGCCTTCCCTCTCATATTCTGGGGCCTGCTTTCCGGTGTTGGGGCCTCCTGTGCAATCCTGGTTGCCTCCGTGCCATTTTTGACACTCTTTTGATTTCTGGCGACTCCTACCCTCTCCTAGATGACTCCTTTTTCAAATTACGGGCCTCCTCTCACGTCATGGGGGCCTCCTTATATGTGTTTGGACCCTCATTATCCTCTTAGCAGGGTGCTTTTGCGTCCTAGTCCTAGATATTCTCTTCTAGGGTCCTCCTCTTCCAAAATATGGGCCTCATCTGGCTGGTCTCAGTGGCCTTCTCTCATTCCTGCGGAGACCTTCTTACCCGTCTTGGGGCTCCTATTGCGTCCGGAGAAATTTCTCCAATCATGTCTTAATTTTACATTGCAGGGGCTTCCTCTTCCGTCTTGGGGGCCTCGTTTTCCAAATTAAGAATATCCTGCCACCCATCGGAAGCCTTTTCGTCTAACCTGGGTGGATTCTTCCCCGTCTCGGTGGCATCCTTTCCGTCCTGAGGGCCTCCTTTTCGTGCTGGGGGCCTCCTTTTCATCCTGGGGCCTCCTTTTCGTCCTGGGGGCTACCTCCCAATCTCTGTTCTACGTCTTAGGGGCTTCCTTTTCGTCCTTGGGCGCATCCTTTTCGTTCTGGGGGCCTCCTTTTCGTCCTGGAGCCTCCTTTTAGCCCTGGGGGCCTCCTCCCAATCTCTGTTCTACGTCTTGGGGGCTTCCTTTGCGTCCTGGGGGCATCCTGTTCGTCCTGGGGGCCTCCTTTTCGTCCTGGAGTCCACCTCACAATCTCTGTTTTACGTCTTAGAGGCCCCCTTTTCGTCCTGGGGGCCTCCTTTTCGTCATGGGGGCCTCATTTTCGTCTTGGGGGCCTCCTTTTCGTCCTGGGGACCTCATCCCAATCTCTGTTTTACGTCTTGGGGGCATCCTTTTCGTCCTTGGGTGCATCCTTTTCGTCCTGGGGCCTCCTTTTCGTCCTGGGGCATCCTTTCGTCCTGGGGGCCCCCTTTTCGTCCTGGGGTCCTCCTCCCAATCTCTGTTCTACGTCTTGGGGCTTCCTTTTCGTCCTGGTGGCCTCCTTTTCGGCCTGGGGGCCTCCTCCCAATCTCTGTCCTACATCTCGCGGGCCTCCTTTTCGTCCTTGGGTGCATCCTATTTGTTCTGGGGGCCTCCTTTTCGTCCTGGGGGGCCTCCTTTTAGTCCTGGGGGCCTACTCCCAATCTCTGTTCTACGTCTTGGGGGCCTCCTTTGCGTGCTGGGGGCATCCTTTTCGTCCTGGGGGCCTCCCTTTCGTCCTGGGGGGCCCTCCCAATCTCTGTTCTACGTCTTAGGGGCCTCCTTTTCGTCATGGGGACCTCATCCCAATCTCTGTTCTACGTCTTGGGGGGCCTCCTTTTCGTCCTTGGGTGCATCCTTTTCGTTCTGGGGGCCTCCTTTTGGTCCTGGGGGCCTCCTTTAATCCTGGGGGCCTCCTCCCGATCTCTGTTCTACGTCTTGGGGGCCTGCTTTGCGTCCTGGGGACATCCTTTTCGTCCTGGGGGCCTCCTTTTCGTCCTGGGGGTCACCTCCCAATCTCTGTTCTACGTCTTAGGGGCCTCCTTTTCGTCCTGGGGGCCTCCTTTTCGTCTTGGGGCCTCCTTTTCGTCCTGGGGGCCTCCTTTTCGTCCCTGGGGCCTCCTTTTCGTCCTGGGGGCCTCCTTTTCGTCCTGGGGGCCTCCTTTTCGTCCTAGGGACCTCATCCCAATCTCTGTTCTACGTCTTGGGTGTCTCCTTTTCTTCCTTGGGTGCATCTTTTTCGTCCTGGGGGCCTCATTTTTCGTCCTGGGGGCCCCTTTTTCGTCCTGGGGGCATCCTCCCAATCTCTGTTCTACGTCTTGGGGCCTCTGTTTCGTCTTGGGGGCCGCCTCCCAATCTCTGTTCTACGTCTTGGGGCCTCCTTTTCGTCCTGGGGGCCCCCTCCCAATCTCTGTTCTACGTCTCTTATAGAGACCTGATTATATTTCCTGGGAGCCTCGTCAGTCTTGAGGCCTCATTGACAGCATGATATATTGTCCCGTCGGCCTCCTTGCTCACCTTTTTTGCTGGGTATTTGCGGATAGGGGCCTCCTCAAATTTCAGGGGGGGCGGCGCCCCCATCCCCCCCAGTTTCACGGCAGGGGGCCATTTCCCCATTGCCCCCGGTGGCGACGCCCTTGCCTGGGACGTACTGCAATTGATGACTGTGGTGATGGGCGATACAAATGCGGTTGCTAGTACAGAATAGCCATTGTATTGTGTAGTCAAGCTTGATCAGGTGCATTTAGGAACAGTGGCGCAGCCAGGTTTCTCTTCATGGGGCTCCATCGAAGAAAAATCTGATAGGATAGAAAACGGTCACGGAGCGCGAAGCGCGGCGAAATTGTAGGGTTTTCCGTGAAGAAAACCTTATAATTTCTCGTTTGATCTAGTGCATTTTTCGGTACTAAGGGGAGGGGCGGCTTGTCTTGGCTTGGCTAACCCCTTGGCTGTTCCTCTGTTTAGGGGCATTGTGTCATGCCCCCATCCCCCTCTTCAGGCGGAGCATTCGGATCTGCCAAATTCGCTCTTGTGCTGTTGCGCTAATTCGTCCTTTTGTTCCTCGAAGGGTGAATTTGTCCTTGTGTTGCTTCTAGGACGAATTACCCCGTATTAGCGGCAATGGTAGACAATTGTTGCATTGCGCGTCATGGGTGTCATATTGCATACTTTTCGATGGACACGTGTCTTTGCAATGCTGAATTGTGCCCCTCCAATGTTCAATCGAAAAAAATGCAAAGCGCACCTCCCCTTTTTACCAGCTGATTTGTGTTTGTTCTTGGGGTGGCGCAAGCACGGCCTTCGAATACTCTGGTTGAGCCTTATTTTTTCTGAAACGAGCGTGATCTGCCAACACTCCTTTTCATGATACCACACCCCTGGTGTCCTCGTCGGTCTTGGGGACATTTGTGCGTCCTAAAGCTGATACAGCTCATCTACAGCTGGTAAAGCACAAACGGTAACACGGGAACACGATCATAACGGCACACAGTAACATGATAACACGGTCCTAAGGGCAATACGATGCGCTATAAGTGAACGGCCGACAAGGCATAACCCTCATCGCTATATAAAACGAAATGGGGTAATCTCCTTTCATACTTCTCGGAATGCTTTGCTAACTCACCTTATTATGATGCAGCTTTTCAGGCTGATTCCGAATATCACCTTTGTTTTAACATTTTCGTTTTGGTTTTGCCCGCACGGATCGATTGAGTTTGTTTTTCGAAATGTGACTTGGCATATTTTGGGCTATGGTTAGCAATATGAGTAAAATTAAGCTTAAGCTAGTTATTTGTATTACAGGTTGGAAAATGGCGATGTACATGACAGCAGAAGCAGTACACTAGCATAATCCATTGATACTGAAAATTAACTTTCAAATGAAGCGTTTGCATAGTTCAGGGTTTCTTCATAGATGGCGCTAGTTACAGTCGTAGCGCCCTACACTGCATTGAGCGATATTATGGCGACCAGGTAATATTGACGACTATATTAGTTATTGGATTGTCAACTAGATATGTTTACAATTCCTTTAAATCATGTGGGTGTGAACCGGTAGCCATCTGTGACCAAGTATCGTTTGAATCGCCAATTTGCAGATATTAGCAGAATACCTACACAGTGAACTTTTAGCTCCTGAATATTTGGTACAGCGAGACATACTTCAAATTTAATAGATTCTAAACATTGAGATCGGTGAAGTTTTGGTGGGGCACGCAAGCCATTGCTGCAATCATTTTCATTCTGACATGTCAAAATAGAGCATCAACTTTATGTCGTTGGTTATAAACACAAAGAAGTAAATTGGAAGCGGCCTCCGCCAGATTCTGATACACGCCTATCAGAAGCACTTCATCTATAGCAGACATATTGCATAGCACTTTGTATTTAGACATGCCATGCTTTCATTGCACACACATCACGGTTTGCAGCGGACTCCACACTTCCACAACGATCATGTGGTTCAGTCATTGTGCACTTTTTCCGTGACATGACCTGGATGCATTTTTGAAATTGTATTTTGTTAAGGGTGTGTGCGTCCTGTCTTTTGGCACCGACCACCACTGCCGATGCTTCAGTTGTCAGTTTTACCGACCTCTCCGTTTACTATGAGTGACAAGGAACTCCTCCCTGAAGTGGTTCTTCTATGCAATTTAGTACGTTTTACTCACTTTTTTCGTTTCGAAGTCGATTAGTCAAAGTCCTGCCCGTCTTTCACACACTGATGAACGCTGACCAGTTCGGTGCATGATTCAGCACACAGTTCATGCTCTGGGACGGGAATGGCCGGACTGTGCCGCATTCCGTGGTGAGGTTGTTCTTTTGGCGCACGGTTTTGATCATGTTGACGGCCTCCATCCTGAACACCTGGTCTTTGTCACCCTGCATAGTGGTACGGATGGCTCAGATATAGATAAATAATGGCGAAGAATACGGCTTTGGGCCGTGTACCATCTCGCTACGCACATGTTTCCATGCATACAATTTCGCACCCCATCAGTGATATCATTGGTACAGCAGCCTGATATCAGTGCGTAGGTCCTGCTCAACACGTGAAGGCAGCTCTGGAAAATCCTTACACGCTCCTGTAGCAAACGCAACGACATCTTGCTTGCAGACATCTCCTGGAATACATTTCCGATTGGCCCATAGAACGTGCTGGGCCCGGCTGTTTATTTGTTCGTACAGCAGACCAAACAGAGCTCGATAGGGCTATTCCACCTGATGGCACACGCAAACAATTCGAACCACAGATCGCCCCATCAGCTGTTCGAAATGTTTCATCCATCCCCCTTCCACCCAACGACCTGGTTGATTTCAACACCACCAATGAAGTATATGTTTTTCGCACCTGCCATACCATCATGCAGGAAAACTGTAGGCTTTTGCGCGATAATATGTCTGGTG
This sequence comes from Ashinkailepas kermadecensis, assembly GCA_034440615.1. Classification (NCBI taxonomy): domain Eukaryota; kingdom Metazoa; phylum Arthropoda; class Thecostraca; family Neolepadidae; genus Ashinkailepas; species Ashinkailepas kermadecensis. The sequence goes on from JAOTOM010004943.1 coordinate 524,071, forward strand.
TGCTTTCCGTCGCACACGATATAACCTACATGTACATTCCCCGGGTGCATATTTACCGAGACATGGTGTACACTAATCTTTTTTCAAACATAATACGACCCGATTTAACAATGCACTCCCCTTTTTTCTGGTGGTCACGGCCATCACAAAATACAGCAGTACAATCTTCGCCATATCATATACTTATCTATTCTATCTACACTTCCTCCTTGCATCAATAGGTTTTTGCACATTTGATGTGATTAGACCCAAACTTCCTTCTCCCAAAGCGACAGAAAACGATGTCAGTATTTTAGACGCGTTTTTGCACCGGTATCGTTCGGTTGCACCACTGTCTCCGGAACGACAGTCAAATTTAGCGGTTTGCTTCTCTTGGGTAGGTGCCAATAAGGCATGACATACTCATCACCTGATTCATCGACAGATTCTTCGGGTACATCACCATGTTGTTGCTGCTGAGGCTACTCGCCTGTTGAGCCGGCTTCGACTCGGGTAGCGCGTGCCATTGACTGTGCTGCCATATTTTTATATTTCAGCGACGTCGCTCGATCAACGCCACCCATAAACTGCAGCCTTGGTCCCTTTCGTTCTCAAATAAAAAAATGTACGTCGTCGACATGTTCAGGCCCCTTTGACGCACTGAAAATATCAAAAAGTGACATGAAGGAAGCAGGACCCTGTTTCGGCCTTTTCTTCGTATTGTTTCTCTTTGGGACCACAACGTTTTGATCTTCAGGATAATTGTATCTGTATTTCTGGTGGGAATAGAGGAGCTTGCCCAAATGTCAACTAATTCATCACGGACTGCCGCAATGTACTTTTTGATAGAAACCAAATTTTCACTCATATCTGTTTCATTTCATCCAGCCTCGCCTTCATCAACCCTGCCAAAACTGGACTACAATTAGGGAGCTGGTTGGGGGATCATGTTGAATGGAATTACATGCAACCGAGTATGAGGCAGCCGTGTTCTCTGGCGGGAGGATAATGATGTAGCCTCTTGATCCATTTTAAGCAAGTGACTTAGATTAAAAAAAAACATAATGGGAATAGTGTGCATGTATTGCATTTGTGCAAGCACCTAATCTAGTATGTGAGCAGCACAAACAAATTATGCCTTGTGCGGTAAACACGAAATTAGACAAACGGTAAGCATGGCCGGCGCAAGGAAAAAACGTTGCATTGTCTGCTAATTCCCCCGGATTCTGAGAAATATTTCAGTTGAATTTTGTATAATTATCTAAATTACTGGGCTTGTTAATAGCTAATAAGCATCTTCAAGCTCATGCAATATAATGCAAGCCATTAACCTTTTCAATTCCTGCCACATATTTATTGAATTGCTTGTCTCGTTTGTAAACAGTTTGCATTATTCTCGTCAGAGATGCAAAATCTCAGTTTTTATTCGCAGGTTAAGGCTAGTGACTGCGTACGTAATGCCCCACCACGTTGTCGGCAGGGGTCAGGGGCAGCAACGAAGATAGGTGGTGCGCCCACATACTTCTGGGGAATTTAGGGCTGGGCTTTAGTTATAATAGCTCAGGCGCTGTGCGTGGTGAGTGTGTACGAAAAACTGTGCGTAAGTCAGGCCACGAAAAAATGAGAAAAAATTAGAGAACAAAAATCACCGATAATGTGCATAATAAATCGATAGTCTGTTCTATTCTCCAGTTCGACATTCTAACCTCGTTCACAGATGCAGAGTTTCTGCACGTGAACTCTCCACAAAAGATATGTCCTGCTATCCGACATTTGAGTGGCCTTGACTTTCGAGCAACCGTCCAGAAGGCGTGGCCAACTGAAACCACCGACCCCGCCCTCTTCTGGCCGCAGCCCGTTCCCACTCTGCTGCCACCACGAGTATCATGGGTGTGTCACATGTGACAGACACCGGGCCGACACAGGAGCCAGCTGTGACTGTGGCTGGGCGGAGGCAGCCCTGCCCAGGCGCAGGCTCACTGCCGACCGCCCGAGGCGGTTGCGTTTGATGGAGCGACCTTTGAGCCGGCAGACAGCAGTACACCGGGCCGTCGTCGACTGGCGCCAGGTTAATGGCAGGGGTGGGCCTATTTCACAGCTTCAACTCAAATGATGGAGCCATCAATGCATAGTCATGAAACACGATGGGCATCAGAGGCGCAGTCGGCGAAGGGGGCGGGGGCTCCCCCTTAACACCCGATACACTAGATCAAACGAGAAATTGATATTTTCATCACGCAATACTCTAACTTTTCGGCGCCGCGCTTTGTTGATTTGTTGATTTCAGGTCAGTTCCTCCATGTGCAATTGCGGTAGGTGTGCCATTGGATCCAGGGTCGCCTGTGATCCAGGGTACTTGACCCTCGCCTGTGATCCAGGGTACTCGACCCTCGCCTGTGGACGGCGCTTTTTACCTTCGCCAGTGCAGGGAGGGTTGTTGTGACCCCTAGCGTGTCCACATAGAGCTGCTAGCGTGCATGACACAAGCCAGCGTGTTGCAGTGGCGGTACCTCGCGACAGATGCCAGATTTTTGCTTTGGATTACTGGTTGATGTTCCATGTCAGTTTAACATTCTCCTTGTTTTCGCACAGCCTTCGCGGATTCATCCGCAGATCCTCCCGCCTCACACGCCTCCTTCTTCACAGGCGAGTGTTCAGATTGTGGTTGAATCGGACATATTGCAACTGCACATCCCTTTATGAAAAAGTGTTCGCATCGCGTGCTTTCTGTCTGACAGAACTAACACATACGTCGAATATCATATCACTGTGTGACTATAGCAAGTAGCAACAAACAATGTCGTGGGGACACCAAACGTATACAATTTATACACACATAAAATATGATGCGCTATATATGTAAAGCATCATGATACATGTGTATTTAGGTGTGTGTGTGTGTGTGTGTGTGTGTGTGTGTATGCATACAGATGTATGTGCGGTGTATGTGCCTCTGTGTCCTTGGGTTCTTTTACGACGCATTCAACCGCTAGGTCATATAGCGTCGCCAATCTCTCACGCCGATTGGTCGCGAGTGGACTCGGTAAACGCCGTCGGCTGTGAGATTCGAACCCACGATCTTGCGATCACGAGTCCGACGCTCTACCAACTGAGCTACCGCGGCCCCCTGTGCTTCTGTGTCAGTGGATGTGCGTGTAAGAGTGTATTTGCGCATGTGTGTGGAGGGGAGGGAATGCGTGTAGTGTGCTAGAGCGTGCGTAATGTAGGTGTGTAAGTATGCAAGAGCATACACATATATCAGCGTATCATCCCTTACATGTCACATGAAATGCTGGTCGCAAAAAAAGGGCAATTTCCACCATTCCATTAACGCCTTTGAGGAAATCCGAGAAGAACAAGGATTATTCCACACTCCTTGCATCCATAAAAACAAATCAGACGAGGAACGTATCAAGCATGTAAGGGTGTAATATTGCCAGTGGCGTATTATGCCGATTGCTACCGTGCGGTGATGCCGTTGCTATTGACAACAAAGGCAACAATTAGAATCGGATGGGCTATCGGATCTCCAAAATAGTAACTCTTTGAGCCCCAACAAAACCAGCAGGCCTGCTATCGACTGGATAACATTCGAATTGGTGGGTGAGTGACCAAGTAATTATACATCATGCCTTTTGAATGGACTCTGTTGGTCTGACACTAAACAAAGAAATATGGTGAGAAATGTTTGCTCCATTGTTGTCACCTCGCTATGCAACCGCCAGTGGCAGTGAAGTGTATTCATGGTGCTAAGAACGCTTTACTGACAAAGGCAAACGAAATGCGCCAGGTTATACGCAATGGAAATCCTACAGTACATGCAGATTAGTTTGGGTTATGTTTGATAGTTTCCTTTCATTCATTGTTCCTTTCCCTTCATTCATTGTATTCATTTTTTAGATCAGACTTAGCCATTTTTGCCGCGTTGCTTCGTTGACAGCTAAGCTTCTTTTTGCTGCGTATTATCGGAATTAATATTGAACTACTGAAGTTCGTGCTGAGCCAACTCAGATGAAACATGGACAGCTTATGTAGTTGCTGTTGCTGATTTCAACATTTGCGTTCCCAAACTAGAACGTTGGTGTTGCATGGTACCATGGTCAGTGGTAAATTGGCCAATAATTAATGTTGTAGTAGTCAAGGTTTGCGTTGCAGCTGCGGTACCTGCAGTACCTGAGCATTGCATGTATTGCAGGCGTTCTTCATCAATGATCTGCTAAATTGGAGACTACGCTATTGAGCTTAGTGCTGGATCACAGTCCATTGGCTACAACCTCCGACCTCCGTTCATTTTTCGTAATATTTTTTCGTTTATAATTAATCTCAACTGTGAAGGCTTACCCAAAATCGCAGGTTCATTTTTATTGCGAAATGTAAATCAGCCTCCGGCTTATTTTGTCTCGTTTTCAATTCAACGGGAGATGATCAAATTGACTTCAAATCAGCTAGGAATGAATATCTCCAATTGTACCCAAAGCTATCCGCAGTCAACCGTATTCATTTAGCAAGCCCGAGCAAAACATCATTAAATATATCCTGTCTCCGTATGGAAATATTTGCATCTAATGCATGCATATAGATAATGGATCTCCGCAAATTAGCGTTATGTGCTCGTTAATATGGTTCCTTTACCTACTTTTCGTTATTGGACGATTATGCCCAAGATTAATTCAGCTTACCGTGCATCGTTAAGCGGATAAAGCGTAATAAAGGTTTGAGGGAATAACGCTCACCAATAATCCAATAATCCAATCAATGGCGCTCACGATATCATAACCATTGACTGCTCAGTTGTATTTAGTTGACATCGGAGTGGCGGGCGAACTTGCGCCTATGCTCATAAACAACAATGAGGTCAGAAATGGATATTCTGAGGACGATTGCATATGGCCTGAAATACACACAGAGTAGCAAACGAGGAAAAAGCACAGTTACAACAAAAGAGCGACACTCCGAGCGACACCCCGAGCGACACCCCGAGCGACACTCCGAGCGACACTCATGCGTCCATCATTGCCAGCATCGTTTCCTCAGCATTACGTAATGCCAGTGTGAGGCGCCACCGAGACGCTGAACAAGTGAGGAAAGAGGCAAGTTATGGCGCTCCGGTGCAGCATGCATCGCATCGGGCACCATATCGCATCGGGCATCATATCGCATCAGGCACCATATCGCATCGGGCACCATATCGCATCGGGCACCATATCGCATCGGGTACCATATCGCATCAGGCACCATATCGCATCGGGTACCATATCGCATCGGGCACCATATCGCATCGGGTACCATATCGCATCGGGCACCATATCGCATCGGGCACCATATCGCATCAGGCACCATATCGCATCGGGCACCATATCGCATCGGGTACCATATCGCATCGGGCACCATATCGCATCGGGAACCATACCACAACAGGGAACCTGTGCACAGCTGTGCTCTCTTGGCAGCCCGTGAAGACACACTTTCTGGCGTCCTGTTTTTACAGAAAGGCATGTATTTGATAAGTAAGTAAATCCTACTTCAGCAACCCAGTGTAATTCATTCGAATATGGTATGCGTACTCTGTGTGCGTGCTCTGTAGCTCAGGAGCCTGATTTCGTCATCGTGCTTTCAATTTCGCCAGATGCACGCACGAAACCGGCATCATCCCCGAATGTCGTGTACGGTTATGCACTAATGCACCATGCCGAATTAGCGAAGGTACCACAATGTGTCCCGGTTCTTTTATCTCCAATCATTCCACTCAGATTACATTGAACACGAGCGCGTTCGGCACGGCACCCTCCAGCGGACTGAAGCTGACCACGCGGTCGCGCGATCTCGGGCTCGCAGGCAGGTCACGTGGCATGACGACATAGCCACATGACTTGTGGTTGGATCCACACGGTTACCTGTACGAGCACGAACACGAGTGCAACCGCAAGCACCTTTCAACATGCTTTGTAGGCACCTACGAATATAAATATTAGATAGTTGAATAGATGTGGACCATAAACGAATATTGGGACAAGGGATATAGATTGGCACAAACAAAATATTTGGGTAATATGGATAAATGTTCCAATACAAAGAGCAGGTGTGTTCCGAGTGGACAATATAGATAGATATTGACGCTCTGTAGGAAAAATTGGTTTCAAATGTTTTCCAAGCCTTAGATCGCTTAGATCTTCGTCTTCGCTGGCAATCAGGTTTATTAATATGTTGTGTTTATGTTCACCTTCTCTTTACCTTTGTCGTCACATCCTTTGGGCAACTGCTCGCTAGTCAAGGCGACGATGCTGACGAACACGATCCACTCTGCGCTATTCGTATCCATACCACTGCAATTCAGAAGCTGGCGTTCTTGCCTGGATTCCTGGATTATATCGCCTATCCTAATCCCGACCTCATGCACTGAGACCGGGCTCGAAAATGACCGCGTGACGATGTACGACGACGACGACGATATATATATATATGTGTGTGTGTGTGTGTGTGTGTGTGTTTGTGTGTGTGCTCTACGTACAGAGGCGCAACCAGGGGTCCTCCCTCCCTTCACCTCTCCCCTCGTTAACAAAAGCAAAACACCAGATTCACAAGAAATTTGAGAATTTGTATTATCACCAAGACAAACGACGAACTCTAGATCAATTCGTCAACAGCGTTCTCGCTCAATTGTTTTTTTTTGGTCTGCCTTTCGTTATGAAAATCCTGGCTGCGCGACTGTCTACGTACAGCATAATATACGATTACATACATAATGCATTGGTTGTCCCTACCTGTTTACACCCGACAAAACAAACACGACAATAAACATGAATTATGAATGTGCTCGCTTTCAACACGGCGGATATTCTGCTTAGAATGCACCAGGGTGCGTATTTTCACCAGCGAGTGGTAACCGAACGTGGTGGCACCTTAATAGCGAATGCTGCTCTTTCCATTAGACTAATTTATACCCGGCTACAGGGAGGCGAGACTTGAAGACCGTAAATACAAGAGCGGTAAATCATTCCAATGAAAAAGCCTCTCCATTAATATATCAAAATTCGCTTGGACGTAACTGGAGCACATCCAGCCCAGAAACGTTGCAGGCATGGATTCCGCCATCATTAGAGTTGGGGAATAGGCCCCTCGATGTTTTAGAGATGCCCGTAATGGTATGGAGAGAATGCTCCTTAAGCCCCAATATCCTCCTGAACTACCTCACCCTGGCCGAACTTATGGCTACAAGTGCTGTTAGCACCTCCTCTAATTTGAGCGTGATGTTTCGGATCAAAAAGTGATGAGCACATGCAAGAAAAGTCCGTTGATAGGTATGCTACGATATGTAAACCAACAATGTCACAATTCGCAAGTTATTGTTTTGTATTCGTGCGCATTTTCACCTACGATCCGTTGCCAAATACTGCCAAAAGTAGTAGACACACATTGCCAGCATAGTAGAGCGAAATCGGAAAGAAGCCTATTATATCTCGTGATATATATATCACGAGGATTATATATATATATATATATATATATATATATATATATATATATATATGCATATAGCACTAGGGGTCGTAGGTTTGTTCCCGATTTTGCAGTAATCTGCTTGCGAAGTGTGTCATGTACGTTTGGCCGGATATGACAAAGGCTTGGAGCCCAAAATGTATAGGAACACGAAAATAACTTTCAAATCATCTCTTTGCAGGATAATATACAATAGCATGCCAATACCTGTGACAAATGCCTTGGTTCAGGCCCTACCAAAATTAAGGAACCACCACTCCTGAAATGTGCGTGCTTGTAGGTGCTTGGGTGCCCAAGTATCTATGTGTCTGTGTGAGAATGTGTATGCCTGTGCTTGTGTGTATTTGTGTGTCCGCACGCATGTGTCTTTGTGTCTGTGCGTGTGTCTGTGCGTGTGTCTTTGTGCGTGTGTCTGTGCGTGTGTATGCGCGTGTGTCTTTGTGCGTGTGTCTATGCGTGTGTCTGTGCGTGTATGTGTGCGTGTGTGTGTGTGCGTGTGTCTTTGTGCGTTGTGTCTGTGCGTATGTTTGTGTGTGTATGTGCGTGTCTGTGTGTGTGTCTGTGCGTGTGTCTGTGCGTGTGTCTGTGCGTGTACCCGTGTGTGTGTCTGTGCGTGTGTCTGTGCGTGTGTCTGTGTGTGTACCCGTGCGTGTGTCTGCGTGTGTATGTGCGTGTACCCGTACGTGTGTCTGTGGGTGTGTCTGTGCGTGTACCCGTGCGTGTGTCTGTGCGTGTGTCTGTGCGTGTGTCTGTGTGTGTCTGTGTGTGTGTCTGTGCGTGTGTCTGTGCGTGTGTGTGTACGTGTGTGTGTGCGTGTGTCTGTGCGTGTGTCTGTGCGTGTGTGTGTCCGTGTGTCTGTGCGTGTGTCTGTGCGTGTGTCTGTGCGTGTACCGGTGTTCTCCTGACCGTAGTCAGTTGGCATCACGGTTGAGGTGGAGAAGACCGCCCCTCGGTGTCCATATCCGGCTTGTTTAGCCGTACATGCACGTAGCCGTGTAGCGTCCTGAAAATCGCGTCGACGTATTCGTGGTGTCTTCAGTGGCGATGTGTGCTGACCCAAGCAGTCGGCGTTGCGGTTTGGTGAGGGTGGCATGCGTCGCCGCCGTATCCCCTCAATTGGGCAGGCATCTCTCCATAAGAGTCTGCATTAGCACAGCATTAGAGGTCCGGTGCTGCCTTAAATCTGCTTTGTGTTGCATTAATAGTCGTGGATCTTCTCTTTTCCACGCTTGTCCGATGCAAGCCTGTTTGCAGACTCAGCATGGCATCTTGCATATGATGCTTTTTTAACTGATTTTGGGCCTCTTTACAATATGCTAATCTTGTTACCTGAGGTGAGGTCCATGGGCATGGACAGCCCTGGAAATCTCGTACTATTTTTGTTGATAGCCATGTTGAGGACGACTAACTCTCCTCTGTCCTGTGGCCTTCTTGCTCTCGATGTTGCCCATCTCCTTTTAATATGTGATGTTCTGTTCTGGTTTAAGTGGTGCCGCTAGTGGGAACTTTAGCTCATCCGAAACGATACAATTACTTGCTCAAGTCCAACTTCTGAGAAGTCCGGAGAGCAGACTCAGAGGGCTGTGAGAGGGAGGCCAACAACCACCCCAGATTTCGTGCGAAAATCATGGGCCGAGTAGAAATGAATGAAGTTATCCTTATTGGTGGGTTTCACGTAAATCCAGTAAATCCCATCCTTATTGGTGGGCTTCGACATTTATGCATGCCTATCAAAAGGAACGACGATGACATTGACAAGTCGGGTTGTCAAGGGATGAAAATTCAGCGGAACACTTCGTGATCGTTGCATTGGAAAATCCGCACCTGACCAATTACATATTCGCTTCGCTGCGAAGATCTGTCTGCTCAATGAGATTTATTGACACGACATATCAGCAGGAAACTAGGTTATAAATTACGGCAAATGTGACCGCATCGTCATTGTCAGTGTTGCTCTGGCAACATGAGACAATACCTGTTGCATTTCATATGTCATAGATGCACAGCTGTAGCACGTGGGCGCCAGGCAGACAACTAGGCCTCACGTTGACGTTCTCCACCAGGAAACGTTATCAGTTCATATTCCACAGTTTTTCATCTCTTTTTTCGTTCTTAATTTCTTCTCTCTGATGCACTGCTGCAAGAACGATACAAATATATAGCATGCGTTGCAAATCCACATGTTGGTGTGGGTTTGGGTGGGCGTCGGATTGCTCCAGCCTCCAGCATTGTCCACACATGCTGGAGGAAACAGGTCTGTTTTCTCTGGGGTCCCAAAGGAAATAGCTACCGTGTTCATTCAGCTGAAAATGACGTTATTTCCTTTACTCGGGAAAGTGTTGCCAGTGGTGGAGCACAGCGGCTAAGATCTTCATTCAGCTCGGCTAGTCCTCATCAGTTGCCGCGGTTTCCATTTGGCGCACTATGTAGCACGCAGTGACGCAACCGGAACTTTACGATGGGGCTAATTATTAATTGGAACTCCCCACACTGAACGGATCCGTTCAGCTTCAAGGGGCCTCTTCAGCTTCAACAGTCGTCCCAGTTGCCAGTGGCCATCCTGTTCTCAGCCTGGCCTGGAAAATTCACGAGACTCCTCCATCAAGCTAATTCGGGACCAGGTTCGGTGCGCTTCGCGAGCCCAATTAAACAAGCTCTGGTCGGTAAGACGGGGGAGGGGGTTTGTAGTTCCGCTTGCTGTCCCCTCCCCCTTGTTTACGCTACCAGAAGGATGTCCAGATTTTGCTCGGTGCGCATGCAATGGCTGGAAATGGCCTAGGGAAACTGTCGCGCGTGTGGCGTATTTCGAGTAATCTTTGTTTTAAAGCAACTGAAACGGTAATTAGAGGGAGTAGTTCCAAGTACAGACAGGAGTGACACTTTTCCACGCATACGGGCTGCAAGGTTCCGAAGTGAGTAATGAGGTCCGTGGTGGCACTCTTGTAGTTGTACACATAGAAGAGCAGGCAATAGTGCAAAGCCACGAATGGAAACGACAAGAGAACATTCCCACGTAAAATGTCCTGGGACAGCTGCCCGCTCTTACGATTGCATATTTAGCGCATGAGGTGTATTTAAGCTGCATGAAACCTAGTCATAACCAACCACGATTTCAGAAGTTGTGGCTTTAAGATCTGTTCAGCTTAACGTACATATTTCGCGTTTCACTACAATCCGCATTAGAGTGTAAAATATACTGAAACACCCAGATTTTCGGCATGTAAAAGCATATACATCCAGATAACATGTTTTTGCTGTACCACTGGCAGAGGTCGGCGGGGACAGAGATTGCCCAAATGCTTCGGTTTTGAGAAATGATTCTGATTGGATTCAAAAACAAATTTGTGAGTCCACGAAGCAAAGCTTAGCTTGGGAGCCCACGAAGCAAAGCTTAGTCATGAGACTAATTGGTTAATATCATTAGTGTTTGGAACAGGTTCTAAGAAATGTTAGAGATGTAAGACTGGCTGTATGTGTTACCCTTACCGAGATACCAGTTCATGCATTTGAGATCGCATTAAGATTTATGAAGATTTGTCGCAAGCTCATCGCAAATGGCGAAAGCGAGCTTCGTGGTTTCCAGGGAAATACGCATTTGCCGGCTTCAAATGTAATCGGGATTTATGTGGTAGAGATCATGCAAATTCTTCCAGTAGTCCATATCAGTTGTGGTTGGAAAGTCCAATCATAATATGGTTTGTTAAGGAAACGGGGTCTGAACACTGGCGGGGCTTCGCCAAAATGGGTTGGCAATGTTGCGTTCGTTGGTAAGGCTGTCCATAAAGAATCATGCTCAAATCCGAAATTATTGAGGGACTCGCGTGATCATTAGCGGGGCCAAGTCTTCCCAATCACAGGGAAACCTCATTTGTGGGCCTCAGACGAAGCGCGTATCTTGGCAAGCATCTCCCCCCCCCCCCGAATTGTCCAGGTTTAAACAGCTTTGCCGCCCTTCAGCGAACTGATGCACTGCTTGTCCATCACCGAACGCCGAGTAGAGTTGCATGACCAGCACGCTCTGCACGCAGTCCATCTTCGCCCGACAGCCACGGGCATCGCAGCCGTCCGTCGCAGTCCATGTACGGAGCCCACCAGCGAGCCGAGCGGGCCACACAGCTCCGCGCAGACGCCACGTGACATGCTGTCAGGACCAGCCTCCCTAATTAGGAGGATTCACACTGCCCGTCGTTGCCCTGGCTCAAGCTGGCATGCAGCCCAGGTGACTCAGGCGAGGCTGCGGCCCGCAAGAGAAAAAAAACGAGGCGAACAGGGTGCATCGCGCACCGACCAATTCTGGAAAGGCGGCGTCACGACACGGGAAACGGTGTCGTCCAGGATCTGCGGCTTTGCGCGGATCTGGCGTGACGGCGGTCTCTGTGGTGCACTGCATGTCGGCTCGGAGGAAAAATGATACCTTCGGCGAATGGAGGCCGTCGGGACAGCAACAGCTACGGACACACTTCCCGGCGTAAGTTTTCCGACGTCAGTCATTGAATGGCACGCTATTCCGGAGCACTTGGCACTTGGCAGGAATCACTCCAACCGTGCTCAATCTGGGCATCGAAATCTGAAATTGGGTATCGGATCCTTGGTGAGGCACGGTATGCGGTGGAGTTTGACTCTGTACCTTAATCGGGCCCGGAAATCATGACAGAAAATATCGTGTTCTCATGTGAACAGCACGGCCATACCATACACCACCGATAACTTCTGCATTCTTAGCAACTGCCGTGCCCCTTTCATAGTATGGGGAACAGCATGGGCAGCACCAGATCTACCAGACCTTATAATCTAATATATAGATTCCGTTGTTCCTGATGTTGATGAATGAGCTGTGGTTGGCTAGCTGAAGCAATGTCATTGTTTCAAGAAACGCCGAATAGTGTTTCTTAAAACAACAATACAAATTCTGCGTATTTTAGCACATATTTCTTCAGCGATGAACAGCATTCTAGGCAATGCAGTATAGAAACAAAGTCATCCAGATTGTCAGTATTCGTGGTATAAGTCGTACTTGTCTTCGGACTTCATAGCACAGATATTTTTAGGAAGTCACCTTTCGAATTTGCCGACATGCTGTTTGGGTTCAGTAACACGATTTTCATTCATTTCATGGACCATGCACGCCATAATTATTCAAAGTTAGTTTGGTTGTAGAATCTGTTACGACCCGAGATCCACCGAATGATGCTGTCTGTACTCTCCCAGGACATCAGGCCTCGGTGTCAATTTGTCCATGGGTCTCCAACGTGCACGATTCGGATGCACCGATGCAATGCATATCGGATGCATTGCATATCGAAACATGCGATTGCATGTCTCGATACGCAATGTTTCAGAATAATGAAGTTATGCTTTCACGAATACTAAAGATCAGCTTCCATGCGTCCATTTTGTGGAAGGGTTTTTCAGGGTCCTTGACAAAAGTCCAGACGCATGACTCTGTGAACAGGCGCGGTCACACAAGTGCAGTAGAGTGACGGCAGACGACATGATTTCAACATCTTACACGCACACAATGCCGCCAAAAGCTGTTGGTGAAGCCGGAAAATCGAGCCGCCAATGCCCGACAGGTTCGAGGAAGTGTTCTGGAGGGTAGCCGCCGGCGCTCCCTCCACAGTCACGCCCTGAACGAGCCAAGTTATGGTCCCGCAGTGATTCGGCAGTGGTCCGAGAAGAAGTGCGGCAGTGGCAGCGGTCGCAGACAGTGGCATTGGGCTGACGGTGGCAGTGAACTTCACGTCAGCAAACACTGAGGGCGCCTCCGCACGCGACGGTGACCAGCGCGAAGCTGAAGCAGCTTCGTCGCTGGGGGCGGCTGATGGAGTACAATTTGTCAAGACGCAACCACCGCCGCTCGTGCGAAAGCTGCGGCTACCGGAAATTGTGGGTGCGGATATTGCAGCAGCGGTCAGTGCAGAAGCGACTGCCGTCAGTGGATACCGTGCACAATGTGCAGCGGCCACCAGAAGGGGACAGAGCGGAAGAGATGGACAGAGGAAGAGGAGAGAGGGAGGGGAAAGAGCGCGAGGAGAGGCGAAGTGCCGCCACTGGCGAGTGAAGCACGGCTCAGAGTGCAGCCGTAAGTGGATTGCCTCGGCATGATGATGGCCGACCCTCTGGGGACAAATCTCGCGCGGATATGAGTGTTTTGTAGAGCGAACAGCCGGCGGGTGAGGCACGTAGCTGCGACGTGGGCAGCGTCCAAAAGGTAAACACCCCACCGAACAGTGCGACCTCGCATTGCAGATGATCTGCTGCCTGGCACCTATGGTAAAATTGTCGCTCATGTAACCACATGAAACCATTGCTAAGTATTGCCGTTTCTGGTCGCTGATCACCTGATACTGGCCAGCAGCCGTTCAGCAAATCAGAGCATGGAAAACAAATGGCACTAAATTCCTGGAGCTATTGAAGTCATAAGCTAAATCGCCCCGTTCCGCCGGCGTCTGTGCCACAAAGCATTCGATGACGGGATCGGCATTCCTTAGTCTGGGGCGGGAGGATCACGCCGAAGCGATTTTAATCTAATAATCACACCAGGTAGCCACTGGGCTGAGAGCCTCGGTACATATGACTCGTGCCGGCGACAGTCTGGAGTATTTGGAATGGAGTGGTGGGTTGAGCATTTCTTACCATAGTTATTGGACCACTCGTCTCTGTACAGCCGCCCCTCCCCATCTCCCTCCCTCCCCGCCCCCAGGAGCAATGACCACAGTTGGGACAGAGTGGGAAACGGCACACCCTAACCGCCTCCAGGCTCCGGGAGTGGGTGTCGACAGTCTTGACAGGGTAGGAAGTGGTTTTAGGGCATACGTTTGTATGGATAAAGTTCTTATGGATAAATTTAACTTTGATAAAGTTCACATGAATAACGTTCGTCGCATTTGTTCGCATGGGATATAGTTTGCTCAATACAAATTCGTATGCAAAAGTTCTTCGCAAAAAGTCGCATGCAGATATTCGGTTGGTATAATGTTCGTATGTAAAATATTCGTATTGACAAAAGTCCACCAGCACAGCAGTTTCTATGGCAAAGGTTCGCATGGATAAAGTTCGTATGGATAAAGTTCGTATACATAGGTTCCTATGCAAACAATGGCATGAAAAAGTTTGTATACGGGAAAAGAGGAAGGGTTCGTATACACAAAAGTTCGCATGCGGTTTGCATACAACTTACCAACCTAGCCTAACCTTGCAAATGGCTTGCATTTAACCGAACCCAACCTAGCCTAGCTTAATCTAGTCTAGCCTAGCCTATCCTACCCTACCCTACCCTACCCTACCCTAGCCTAGCCTAGCCTAGCCTAGCCTAGCCTAGCCTAGCCTAGCCTAGCCTAGCCTAGCCTAGCCTAGCCTAGCCTAGCCTAGCCTAGCCTAGCCTAACCTAACCTAACCTAACCTAACCTAGCCTAACCTAACATAGCCTAGCACAGTATAGCCTAGCACAGCATAGCCTAGCACAGCATAGCCTAGCACAGCATAGCCTAGCACAGCATAGCCTAGCACAGCATAGCCTAGCACAGCATAGCCTAGCATAGCATAGCCTAGCACAGCATAGCCTAGCACAGCATAGCCTAGCACAGCATAGCCTAGCACAGCATAGCCTAGCACAGCATAGCCTAGCACAGCATAGCCTAGCACAGCATAGCCTAGCACAGCATAGCCTAGCACAGCATAGCCTAGCATAGCCTAATATAGCCTAGCATAGCATAGCCTAGCATAGCATAGCATAGCCTAGCATAGCATAGCCTAGCATAGAATAACCTAGCATAGCATAGCCTAGCATAGCATAGCCTAGCATAGCATAGCCTAGCATAGCATAGCCTAGCATAGCATAGCCTAGCATAGTCTAAACTAACCTAGCTTAACGTGACCTAACTTAGCCTAGCAATCTCTTCCATACGATCTTTTTCCATACCAATATTTTTCGTAAGAACTTTTTCACATGCACTTCTTCCATACCAGCATTTCCGTTGCGAACATTTTACCATGCAAACTTTATCAGTTACGAACTTATTCCCCTACGAACTTTAGTCATACCGAACTTTATCCCACACG
This sequence comes from Ashinkailepas kermadecensis, assembly GCA_034440615.1. Lineage (NCBI taxonomy): Eukaryota > Metazoa > Arthropoda > Thecostraca > Neolepadidae > Ashinkailepas > Ashinkailepas kermadecensis. The sequence goes on from JAOTOM010004943.1 coordinate 539,608, forward strand.
TACCTCATTCATAGCGAACATTACACATAAGACCCTTATCCTGCGAACAAATACCATGCGAACTTTTGTCCGCCACTCGTTGGAAGCGGCATCCTAGGACGTCGTTACTGGTCGGAGGGTGGTGCCCTTTCAAATACCGATGGTGGGGAAGTTGGAAGGTGACAGCCGACTGCATGTAATCTGATGTGGGTAACTAGCTTGAATATATTTGTAATTCTGGAAGGTTGTTGGCCACGGTCGCATTATTCGATTACACCGTTTACCTTAACCTATGCATCATCTTCTTGTCTTGGTTTTAATTGCATTATCAATTTAACCTAATATGACAAACTGATGCCACTTGGCATGTGACGGCAACATTAATACAACCAGATTATTGTGCAATGTAGAGTAGCTTCATTTCAAATGACAGAGTTAACTGCCAGTTGTATTTGCCATGCTATTGCGCACAGAGTCCGTAATAATTCGGCTGGCTGGAGAGGATCCACCCTTAAAAAGGCGTATACGGTTACGTGATAGATGTTGAACTCAAAGCGAGTGATAGTATCCAAATCAATGCTAAACACTATCTGATTGCCGACGGGGCAGATAATCTTAGTGTGTGCAAGATGCGGACACTGAATGCCACCACTATTCTACATGGAAGCAGTCGGGAAATGGCACCACTATTATACATGGAAGCAGTCGGGAAATGGCACCACTGTTCTACATGGGAGCAGCCGGAAAATGCAGCCCAGAGCGAAACGTTCCACCCACCTTGCAAGACACCAGCGCATGGCAGGCAATAACACCAAGCTCTCCGTATTGATTGATATACATTGATCAGTAGATCAGAATGAATAGCGCCATCAGTGACGGAAAGGTGCAGATACACTTTCCACTAAGCCAGTGCGAGCTGCCAAACACCATACCTGGGACAACTTACAGCATGGTATATTACAGTAGGCGAGAGGCCTCGTCGCCATCTTCGGGATGCTCAACCAATACTCCTACCATTGAGCACGCGGAACGAATCCACGGAAAATGTTGCTGCCCAACTCTTCAAAAACACCTCCGCCATTGGTTGACACCACACCCAGTTACGTCGTGGTGGTTCGCTGACGGTTGGTCGCAACCTGCACGGGACGCCCCGGGCAATCAGGCACACCTGCAGCTTCCCAGCAGGCCACAAGTGTGCAGTCGTTTGATTTTGCGACACACGTGACCGCCCGTACGGCATCTGTGCCGACAGTGTATGGTGGAGCAGCATACCGTCGCGTCGGCGCGGTGGTGTCCGCCTCAGCGGGCAGACGGGCGTGGGCGAGTCGGGTGACCTATGCCCTGTTCGGTGCCAGAGCCGTGCCAGACGTGACACCAGAAGATCGGTGTCCGGCTCCATGGGAGTGGTGTCGACCAAGTTTAGTGTGTGTGTGACCGGATGCTCTCTGATTCAACCCAGCGCCACCGCCGAGGGGGCAGGCTGGTCACAGTTCGGCGTCAAAACAGGATCGAAGCGCTCGTCAGGAATAGCTCCAGTTCGGCTGAGGGGAGGGGGACCGGTCGGTGACAGCCTAAGGTTGACTTTGGATGCTGGGGTCAGGAATGACCCGAGCATTGCTAGGGTTGCTGGTCAGAGATGCTCCAAGCTCGGCTGGAGGTGCGGGCAGAGATGGCTCTAGTCTGACCGGAGGATGAGCAGGGTGTTGGCCGGGGAGGTGCCCAAGTGGATCGCAGGGAACACGATGTTTCACGGGAGATTCGACGGAGCCGTCAGATCTCCCCCAGTTGATAGCCCTGTCAACGACAGAAGTGAGATTCACACGTGCTGTATGCCACTGACTGTTGCTGTATTCTGTCGCCCACAGGAAAACAATGGCATGAGCGAGGCATCACATGACTGGTTTCCTAATGCCACGTATCTTAGCAGGCGGAGGACAGATAAACCAGTGGTGCATGCTAGCGTGAGTGCTAGCGTGACCTCCAGACCTCCCAAACGGGAGGCGCGGCCCTGAGTGCTGCATGCATGGATTAAGGAGTGTTGCGTGATATGACTACCTGTCACCGGGAAGTCGAGAGTACTGAGGCCTGTCGTTCTCCAGGATGTTGGCAGGCTGCCAAGTTTTCTCACCCTCAGTTCTCGACTTCACTGCAGCTATAATTTTACCTTAAGAACATGGTTTTGGTACCATGAGCTTGAAATGCAATGCATATAACTTAAGTCCATGCAGCGCATGCAGCACAGCGACACTATTCTCTACACGCGTCTGCCAGCCAAGAGCCGAAGCATTGTACGAACAGTGTATGAGAACAGGAGTCTCGGTAGTTGTTGGCGTTGAGTCAAACGGCAATGATCATGATCTCACGTTGGGACACACGGGAGCATGGGATGTTTATCTAAACAGAATACGATCCATTGAGCGTGTATTCCGATTTTCTTGTCATCAACGACTGATTAAATTGCCGTATATACGGATGGAGTGTGTTTCATATGCAGTTAACTAATCGGGAAAAGACACAAACATTTTCAGCTTGATCCACAATTCAAAGTTTTATTTTTTTTTAAAAAGTTGATGGTGGCCTACATTCACCCAGTGGTATACATAAAGATCATAATGTTCAGCACCGGCGGGCATAATGTTATCATAATGTTAGCATAATGTTATCACGACTGGCGAAATGTAACCGAAACCTCTCTGTTATGGAATGGGGTGCAACAATTATTGGTCGGAGACACTGAATGTGTCAGAACAATTGTAATGTGTTTTGCGTGCTAGCTGTTTTGAAAGTATAGTGAGGGGATTGGGGTGTTGGAAATCCTCGCCGCGTCCCGTTCAATGTTGGATCGATGCGCCGCAGCACACCAGACTGAAGCTAACGATCATCGCGCCGATAAGATGTTGACAGGGGACGCAAGATAGCCGCGCACTCGACGAGTGCAAATTCAGCCTGCACAATGCTCAAGGTTCTTACAGATAAGGCTAGTCCGTCTGTCTCCGCAGTGGAGATTCCCCAGTCGAAGTCACGGTGGATCCCACAAATCGGGGGCGGAAAGTAACTCCATTAGCCTAACATGGGAACTTTGGAAGACTCCTTTCCGGGCTCAAATTTGTGGCGAAAAAAAACCAATTTCGAGACAAACTAATCGTGTAACCACGTAAAAATATCAGGGATTTCTAGAATAACAATTGTTTTACTGGGAAGAGGTTTCCTTGAAAACTCATCTAAAAATACGCAAACAAAGCTGATCTTCATTGGAAGACGAAGTTTGCGTGCATGTGCAAAAAAAACTAACTTTAAAAGCGGTGTTCAACTTACCCTACTTTGGAGCTAATTTTATGTCAAAAATAATATATGTAGATTGGGGGCTGGAACAACGGATCGATAACAACTATAGCACATCGGACCAGGTACCACTTTCGGAATGTTGTATTTACAAAGTATGCAGTCCATCCTGCTGCTCACCAATAATGTTCACTGCAAAGATGGAGATAGCCACCAGCTAGCTTATTCAACGACGCCCAATCTGAACGTCTTCCAGATACCGGTTAAAAACACGAAGCACACACTGGGACGATTAATGCCATGGTCGTTTCCAAGTAAAAAAAAAACAACAAAAAAACAAACAATGATGGGCAAGGCACGACACGTTTTGATAGTGGGCTATCTATCCAGTCCCCGGATATACAGTCAGAGACAGCTCGTTAGCTGGCATCTCCTGTCAACAGCCAGGTATCCAACATCTGATATCATTTAATACCAGCCATTTGGTCATTGATCAAAGCCACATTTGCTGACAAGATTTGCAGATTCAACTTGCAAAAAGTAGAGGCAGAAGGCCAAGCTTTTTCGACATCGTTAGAAGCCAAAGCATAGGAGATCGTGCTAGTTCTTTTTTCAACAATTATTTACAAAGTTAAGATATGGCGCAGAAGAAAGGTTCTCATAACCCCCTTGGAGCTTTGCGAGCATGCGCACCGTTCGCATCCCAAACGACAGCGCCTCTGCTACGAAGACAGATGACCTCCTAGCAATCAGTAGCAGTCATGATTATCTTTCACGAGACGGTGCCGGAGAGGTGTACCCTCTATTGTGATGCCCACTTCCTGCGACAAGGTGCCCCGTACCTTGATATAATTATGTTTAGCAACGGTTGTGCATACAATTGCATTACCTACAGCATATCTTCAGCTTAGTCTCAGTGACCAGGCATAAGACGAAAAACTGGCGACCAGCAAGATACAAAGAGGGAAATTGGACGGTATGCGTGCTGGATCTTCAAATACCAGCCCTTGCACAAACAAAGCTTGAAAGACAGCTTGTTATCGTTTTCAAATTTGAAGCCATCTTAAAGTACTTGAATGTTCAAATTTAGAGTCTTGGCCGCTTTCCCATTTGTATGTTGGCAGGCGATTTTTCCGGTTTGGCATTGGAGGACCAAGACATAATCCATGCGAGAGACAGCTAGACTATTCACATTCATCAGTGCCGTGGTGATGAACATGATTAAGGTGTTTTTATATTAATATTAGCCTTTTCATTGAAATTATCATCAAATAGAAAACAAATAATACGAAAAACGACATCCTATTTGGACCACTCGCTTTGATCGAAAAGCGCAAAGCATGGACACGTCCTAAGCATGGACGCACCAGCAGCATCTTTCAAATAATTCGGTCGCAGCTCGAGCCAAATCATGTTGCATTTCTCACCGTGTTGGACCAAACAGTTACTTGCTATTGCATGATGTCAACAGACAACACACGCTCGTATGCAAACATATTGTGGTCACTTGCTACATAACTGGCAAAGACAATGTCAATACAAGTCAAATTATTATCCATTCTCTGAATTTCTTCTCTCATCCTAGCCGACCGTGAAATTGTTTTCGGTCAGAATGATCTCGAGTTTGACAGGATATCAACCTCTATAGATAGATCACTTCTACCTGGCAAATTATCATTGTGGTGGTCCCGGAAAACGTCGCCAAGCGTAGTTCCCGGTTTTGGTTTGGCATGTCCCCGACGTGTTTACTGAAACGCAATCTGCTTGGACGTTTTGTCTCCCCAACATAGGTCATGTATGTCTCATATGTTGCTGTGAAGAGTTATTATCTACCGTCGAAGTTAAAATACTATGCGTAGAATTACTATGTTAGTGAATGTCGTGACCACAATGTGCATACATCAGAGGCTGGTTTGTCTGTGCATAGCATGCAATGGAAAATGATTATTTAGTTCAATACGGTGAGATATAACGCAACACGACTTGGCACGAGATGCAAGAATTGATTTTAAAGGCTGCTGATGTACCTATGGTTAGGACAATTCCATGTTTTTCCGTGCCTGAGAAAGGCCAGAAGCCGAAAGTAACGCCTTTCCCCACTCGTTTTTTACTTGGTAAAAGGTCGAAGACAAGGTCAATTTCCTCTTTAAAGACATGGAAGACGGATAGGTTTGAGCGTACCTTGTCAGATAAGACAGCGAGCTTAAAGCAAGTGAACCCATATGCACTACGCAGGTAAAATTTAATTGCCTAATTCGTCCATGTTTACGTTTTATTTTCACGACAAAATGCGAATGGAAAACATCAGCCAGGAAGAGCAGCCTCGTACGTTATGGTGCGAACAGTACCACCAAAACACGAAGCCTTCGCGTATTCTTTTCAGTATGTCTTCCGAGCCCGATGAGCCAGTATCAACCGAGGTCTGGTTATCTCATGGTCGCATGTTGCTGGTCACAGTGGTGCTGTCAGCTTGGTTGGTGGCGTTGCATGCCTAGTTACCGCAACGAGTTCTTCTAGCACAGCTGAAACCGTTGAAATTAGCCGTAATGGTCGTAGCAATGCCGTACAATAGGCTCGGTAGCACATCGTGGCACGCCATAAACAGCAGACCGCAACTGCAATGCAAGTGCCCGGCACATCGCAGACCGGACGTTGCCTCCCACCATAAACAGCCGGTGTGATGCATCGCCGGCCGGGAGCACGCGTCGACACCAGTCGAGCTCGCGTCGACTGCAGTCGTGCCGCCGAGGCCAGCCCAGTGCGTCGTGCCGCCCGAGCGCCACCAGTTTCCAGACCGCGAAAGGATAACGCCGAATAAACACTCCAGCAGAGGTGCAAAACACGTTCGGGCTGCTGGCCAGATGTCTGACCGCCTGGCCGGCATCAGTGGGTTTGGTGCATGCGTACGCTCACCAAACATGGCTGGAGGAGACGCCGGAGTCTCATTCAAGACAGGCCTGAGAATGCAACGAAACATTATTCATCAAGCGATTGAATTTTTAAGGAAAAATTTTAAGGAAAAATGTTAAAACGCCTTTATATTATATATATATATATATATATATATATATATATATATATATATATATATATAGAGTACTATTTTGACAAGTTATACGTAAGTGGCACAATGATAAAAACTATATTTCCCCAGAAAACACATCACCAACGTTTCGGCCAAAGGCCTGAAGTCACCCTGAAGAAGGCCTTTGGCCGAAACGTTGGTGATGTGTAATATTTTTTCTTTGGGGAAATATAGTTTTATCATATGTGCCATATATATATATATATATATATATGTGTGTGTGTGTGTGTGTGTGTGTGTGTGTGTATGTGTGTGTGTGTGTTTGTGTGTGTGTATGGTTTTACTAGGTGCAAAAATGTGTACATAATGCTCCATGACAGACGAATTACGACAGTAGTGCATAATGGATCCGCCAGACTTCGATGCATGGTTGCTGCATGTCGGTGTTATGTGTCCATCCATCTATGTCTCACTCATTTGAGACGTAAATAGAGAAGGCGTAAGGAAGTTGATACTCAGTACTTTTATTTGTGAGCTTACAGTGGTTACATTTAGGGGTATCCATGTGAAGTGAATTCAGATGGGGCATAATGGTGACGAGTCATGCATCGGAAGGCTTTCTCCAGCACGCATGAATTCGGAGAAAATGAGCTCCCACACTCTCACATCAGTAAAAATGCATTTCTTGGTAACCAGAGCGAGACATGGTCGCGTATTTATACAAGAGCAAGTCAATACTTACCCAAATTGGGTTACCCATATGACTGAAGATGACCCCATTCATTAGCGCTAACTTCCTTGGACCCTTAAAGGTGGCAATCTGCTAGCTTTCAAAGCATCACTATACTTGGCCGGGCATTGCTGAGATAGCGGTGGCAGTGCAAGCGTCCATTGGGCTTCAGAAGTTGTCTTCTCTATGCCACATCGTAATATGAAGGACGAATTTAGCCTGAGAGCAGCATGAATGAACACATCCTGAGGCTGTGGGCGTCCAGCACGACGACACGACGCCAGTCCCAAGCGCCATCTGGCTGCCGCCCCAGTCGGCGCTGCAGCCAGATGGCACCGTCTGTTCACCTACCCCAGAGTGTAGGAGGCAGCAGCAACTCCCACACACAAGCGCCATCACGCCAGCATATGCTGTGCAATGGCATGCGACATGCCGTTGGGAGGGGAGACCGGGAATCGGGTTGAAGTGCATAGTCCTCTGGGCCACGATTGACATCGGTTAATGCAATTTGTGGCTCTGTTTAAAACATGATTGTTTTAAACAGAACTACAAATTACTTTCCAACTTTAGAGCTGGACCATAACATGTGACATTTTGCCCTCAGTGGGGAAGTTATTACAACAGAATACGTTCCTCATGTTTATGCTCATGTGGTTGTCGACATTTAATACTCGTCACGGAAGCATGCATATGCACAAACGCACACGTAGGTGCAATGCAAGCAAAAAATAAGTGATAATATGCATGCTTTCAGTCACAACACTTCCTAGTTTGGAGGCACGCATCAAATAAAAAAGGAACGTACATGAATATGCCATGAAATGCGGTCATCAGAAACATGCAACGGCCACAATAAAAGATACGCAATGCACAATAAACAACAGTCATGATACTCAGAGCACACCACATACATGAAGAACATTCAAGCAAATATGCGGGCGGTAGGTGTAAATCATAAAGGGGCAGATGGGTGTGCGTATTTGTATGTGCATTGATGTATGGGAGAGCTCGCGGTGAACGAGGTGCCACGAAGAACAATACTTGATCGCTCTCCTCGCGTACGCCCGGGTCACACCATGCCTTTAACTATCAGTACAATCACCCTCGCCGTCCATGCATCGTCCTAAGTTTGTAGGCTTTACGTGTACGTCAGTTTTGAATTTTGCACCACTAGCATCGATCATGAGGTCAAAAAAGGAAGCTGATTGCTAACATTCAGTTCAACGGTAAATCCTAGTCCAGGTTATGCCTCGACTTTTCCTTCTAGTGCATCAAGATCATCGACAATGACCACATCAACGAAAATATCATCTACGTACCGACACGAATGGTCGGACGGACCTTTCGTGCAGTACTTTATATTGAATCTTGAAGTATTTTGCATTGCGTTCATTGCAGCACAATGTATTGTCCAAGGGCGTTCATTGCAAAATGAACGTGCAGTTCATCAGTACTAAATCCTAAAATCCACCTCCTCTCCCTATCCCAAGGCATCTCCTTCAATCAAGAAGGGCACCGGTTTTCACCACTAGATGCCTGCTGCGTGTCTCAGTTCAGAAACATATTTCAAAGGCGCCTGTTGCATCATACTGGTGTATCATTGCATGATGCGTGGCCATGCTAAAAGCTTGGATTATCCATAATATATGCTCAGGCGCAAGCATTGTTCCGTCGCGCACGATACGGAATCTCGGCCGCCACCATCGCAAAGCTGTCCGGCATGGACGGCCGCACTGGACGGGCGCTCGTGAAGGCACCGCCACATCAGTGGCACACATCTGGCCTCCTCGTGACGACCACCGCCATATCAGTGGCGCACATCTGGCCTCCTCCTGACGACCACCACCATATCAGTGGCGCACATTTGCCCTCCTCGTGACGACCACCACCATATCAGTGGCACACATCTGCTCTCTGACGACCACCACCATATCGCGCACATTTGCCCTCCTCCTAACCACCACCACCATATCAGTGGCGCACATCTGGCCTCCTCCTGACGACCACCACAAAGGCATTTGCCTTCTCGTGACGACCACCGCCATATCAGTGGCACCGCCATCTGACGACCACCACCTATCGTGACGACCACCGCCATATCAGTGGCGTTTCCTCCTCTGACGACCACCACCATATCAGTGGCGCACATTTGCCCTCCTCCATTTTTCGTGACGACCACCACCATATCAGTGGCGCACATCTGGCCTCCTCCTGACGACCACCACCATATCAGTGGCGCACATTTGCCCTCCTCGTGACGACCACCACCATATCAGTGGCGCACATCTGGCCTCCTCCTGACGACCACCACCATATCAGTGGCGCACATTTGCCCTCCTCGTGACGACCACTACCACATCAGTGGCGCACATCTGGCCTCCTCCTGACAACCACCACCACATCAGTGGTACGCATCTGCCGTCTTCGTGACGACCACCACCACATCAGTGGTACACATCTGCTCTCCTCCTGACGACCACCACCACATCAGTGGCGCACATCCGTCCTGCATTAGCCCGTACACTAAAACATCAGAAGCTGAACAATCAGCCGACCGTCAGCTCGTTGCGTCAAATGACGCTCCTGGTCCAGATGATAGGCGACTGTGGCTGGTACTTTGTCGCGTTCACTTTCACGCCGAGGGCGACGTTGCCAAGGTGATCGATAAAGAGGCAGCCATGGCCGCTGTCCGAGATGAAACACTGACACGTCTGGGTGAACTCAGTCACGTTATTCTTCTCGGCGCCAGCTTCGTAGACTCTAGTCAGGTGTCGCTTTCGTTCGTTCGTTTTCCAGCGGGATGGCATGTATTCGTCTTAGCCACTTGCTCATATCGTTGACATAGGAGTGCAATGCTTTCGGCTCAACTAGCAAACGTTTTGCACGTAGGAACTGTACCGGCATGTAAATTATATATGCGGTTTGCATGTTATAAGTACTGCAGCTATTTCATAGGTGTATGCTATCGGACGTCCCGAATGTTTCTCACCTTCGCTCTTTCGTTTTATTGCGCACGCTATGCGACTTCTTCACTCCGCGTACAATACAACCAAGCACCTCAAGCGTTGATGCATGAGGCAGGCCGGCTTGCACTCATGGAGGTTTGCACTCAGAGGCTGTGATCAGCAGTGAGGGTCAGTCATAGACGTCGGGGCAAGAACAGGCTGTGATCAGCAGTGGGGGTCAGGCGTTGTGGCAAGAGCAGGCTATGGTCAGCAGGGAACTGACCCAAGCCTGACTAACTCAGATTCCTGTCAAAATGACTACATTTCCCTATCGCAAAACAAATGTACAAGAATGTACTGCAAGCGACACAATCAACAGCATTGCTAAGATTACATCAAGCATGTGATGTGCATAGATTCATCAGACCAGTGGAGAAATGAAGAACTGAATCAACGTGTTAAATCGTTGAGGGAAGTACAAATTGTGTAGTTCTTTGCCATGCAATACTGTAATAACAATGAGTAAATGTTGTTTCAAGCCATCAATAATGGAGGGAAGGGTGCATTTGTGTCCCATTCAGCATACTTCAGCTGTGGAGTAATGTGACGTAGCTGGATACTGGAAGGAAGTTGCATGTAACACTCCGATTTTTAGGAGTTCACTACTGTTCATGACTTTTTACGTTGAGCATTAGCCACCATGCTGTATTGAAATAATGAATTTAGTAGTGGTTCTGTCAGTTGCCTCATTTAATGGGTGGTTCCTTAAAGTCATGAAATTATCAAGCGATAAGGCTCAATAAAACCCACATGGGCCATCTGGGTTAAGCCTGTAACGGTAAGACACTAGAAGATGAGAATGAATATACTCAAACACCCTTATCAACTATACATCCTGGGTTCCAAAAAAAACTATCTACCCAATTGTGTTATCATGGCCAGTGCCATCAGCATCACATACCTGACGGAAGGTACTGAATCCACTACCATGCGCACGACACCATTGATAGACATTGAAAAAGACAGTACTGGACCTAAAGAATGTATCCACCCTACCTTCAAATATATCCAATGAGGCACTTCCTACTATATCACCAGAGAGCCTATTCCATTTAAACACCCACCCTTTGACTGAAAGCTTATTGAAATTTAACTGTCCTACACCTTGACGTGTCTAACCTGAATTATTGGTCCCTTTGTGATGCTCCAAGTAGAAGAGCATCATTCAGATCAACATTATCTAACCCTTTTACTATCTTAGATATCTTAATCGTATCACACCTAAATCTCCAATACTCGAGTGAGTGCATATATATGGTAGCCTTTTGCGCTGCACACTTTCTAGCATACTCATATATCTGTCTAAGCAGGGGCTTCATGCCTGTGCACAATATTAAAGTGGTGTCGCACATAGACAAAGTATATTATTTGCATAAATTCCTTGCTGTTATATTTCACCCTCATATTATTAATACATGTCATTCAAATTGCCCTATTCCTAGCTGAGTTACCTTGGTGTTTTACTCTGTTAAAGTCACTTGAATTCAACACTGCTAAATACGTCTCCTCTTCATTGGCATCCAGTTCACTACCTTCCATCCACAACCGACTCCACTTCAATTTCTCCGATGACAACAAGGCTCCTGCAGATCAGTCAAACGCACCTCGTGGGCGCGCACTGAGCCAGAGTTGCCTGCGAGCTGCACCGTCACGGCCATGACTCTCAGAGATTAAAAAAAGCAAGAATGTCATGTTATACCACAGCATATTGCACGTCCAGCTTCAGTGCCTGCACACTGAACCAACACCTTAAAATTAACCGGCATTAAAAAACAAACTGCGCCGCAAACGAAACCGTTCCGGTTCGTTCAGTACCCCTACTGTGCCAGGTGTCATTTTGTCGGTGACCGGCTTGCTACGGGCATGTTAAAGCCTATGGGAGTTGTTGCGAGTAGCAGCTTTTTACTTGGGCATTTCAGACGCTTAGATAATTTGGCAACTAAACAACTCCCTAAACACGGCATCTTCGGACATAATAAACCCGCCACACAAGAGAGCACAGAAAACATCTGCTTAGACCTGACTACTTACGCAAGGAAAAAAGAAACAGCACACTTTTTCACTTCGGTGCTGTAGTGTATTTTCGGGTCGTTTACGACACTTGGTCATGCGAACGCCGCCTTCGTGTTTTACGCCACTCGCCAATATGGCTGTCGGCGGGGTCGGCCCGGACGGACCTGCTACTGCGGCGGCTAGAGAGGCCGCCTCTCCGATCTGGAGCGGTCCAGACGGATTTGCTACTGCAGCGGCTGGAGCGGCCCAGACGGCCCTGCTACTGCAGCGGCTGGAGCGGCTGTCTCGCCAATCCGGAGCGGCCCAGACGGACCTGCTACTGCAGCGGCTGGAGCGATCCAGATGGACCTGCTACTACGGCGGCTCGGGCGGTCCGGACGGACCTGCTACTGCGGCGGCAGGAGTGGTCCAGACAGACCTGCTACTGCGGCGGCTGGAGCGGCCGCCTCGCCGACCGCCTCGGTGTGCAGCGCTCAAAGCTGGGCCATTTTTATATGTACAATGGTGTCGGTCGCCGGTCACCAGTCGTCTAACCTGCAGCCGTGCCTGCTGTAGGCTCGCGCCGGCTCCGCCGGGTGTGCTGCCGCGCCTCGGCATCGATCGCTTCGGTGTTTATCCCGGCATAGTGCAGCCACCACGACGAACTGTCAGAGGCAGTCGGAGACCAACTGTCAGAGGCCATCACAGCCGATCTGTCCAGCAGTCAGACCGTCAGAGGCCGCAGTGACGAGGTGTTAGAGGCCGTCAGAGAAGAAATGTCAGATGCTGACATAGACAAGCAGTCAGAGGCCGTCAGAGGCCGTCAGAAACGAGATATCATAGGTTTTCAGAGACGAACTGTCAGAGGACATCAGAGACGAGCTGTCAGAAGTTGTGAGAAACGAAAACTGTCAGAGGCCGGTCGTTTCGGTTTGAGATCTCAAATGTACCGGACTGTGTGGCGGCCCAAGGACACCGGGTGCAGCGTCGCAGCTCGTGATGGCCACTTCAGGGAGCCGGGTGTAGGCCTTGTTGTCTCCCGAGTGTGGGCCCTGCTGTCTCCGGGTGTAGGCCTTGTTGTATCCGGGTGTAGGCCTTGTTGTCTCCGGGTGTAGGCCTTGTTGTATCCGGGTGTAGGCCTTGTTGTCTCCGGGTGTAGGCCCTGCTGTCTCCGAGTGTAGACCTTGTTGTCCCCGGGTGTAGGCCTTGTTGTCTCCGGGTGTAGGCCTTGTTGTCTCAGAGTGTAGACCTTGTTGTCTCCGGGTGTAGACCTTGTTGTATCCGGGTGTAGGCCTTGTTGTCTCCGGGTGTAGGCCTTGTTGTATCCGGGTGTAGGCCTTGTTGTATCCGGGTGTAGGCCCTGCTGTCTCCGAGTGTAGACCTTGTTGTCCCCGGGTGTAGGCCTTGTTGTCTCCGGGTGTAGGCCTTGTTGTCTCCGGGTGTAGACCTTGTTGTCTCCGGGTGTAGACCTTGTTGTCTCCGGGTGTGCCTTGTTTCCGGGTGTGGCCTTGTTGTCCGGTTTTGTTGTCTCCGGGTGTAGACCTTGTTGTCTCCGGGTGTAGACCTTGTTGTCTCCGGGTGTAGACCTTGTTGTCTCTGGGTGTAGACCTTGTCTCCGTGTCAGCTGTCGTCCGCGTTCGCTCAATAGAAGTGCCGGCGATTGCCAGTCGTGTGCCAGTGGCCTGTCCCGTGCGGTTCTGAATAATCGAGCAGGAGCCGCATCACTGGCGGTGAGCCAGAACTAGAATGGAGCTCTCTGGAAGCTGCTCTGCGCAGGATCGAAGCTAAATTGCTGACTGAATATGCACTTCTGCGAGAGGTGGACGACAGTGGCATACAGCATATTGAACAGGTATGGTCAGCAAACAAAGAGAAAATGAACCAATAGCAAATAATTTCACATCATATATCATGCACGTTACAAGCATCGCGTCTTCGGTACTGGTTATAGTTTCATCACAGTAGGGCTGCTCGGATGATATTAAGACTATTAGGTGTAATACATGGGTGTTGTTTTATATGCTTTTCAGATTGCTTTTTATATACCCAGTTGCTATTTATTTCAGGTACGCTTTTTTATATGCCCCCCTCCAAGTATAACTTCAGGTTTAAACATGGGATCATATGGAGTGTTCTCCCCCTCCCCACAAATAATCTTCAGAAATTAACGCCCGTGGTGCAATATCTGCATGCAACGTCTATGTTCTTATAGTTGAATTTCAAGAAATGCTGAGCATTTTTTTCTTTGCAAACCCAATGGTGCTTGGGACAACGGCAGTACAATATTGGCAGACCAATCCATAGGCACAGTAGCTATTGGCATTGTAGCAATATAATGTCCAGCATGTTCATAAATTAAATCGAATTGGCCGCTCTTAAGTGTGAGAAACGGAAATATTTCTACCCTCCAAGGCCTTTAAGGCAGAACTCCACAGGACGTAGAAATGTTCCTTGCCACATAGTGGCACATTTCGTTGTCAATGCTAGAAGCTAATGAATGCTGGACTTCATTATTTATCGAACAAGAATGTAGAAAATTAAGGACATTGCATCAGCTGTAATATCCATAATCATACTGCAGCAGCAACTTGATGACATTCGCGTTTTGACATTTAAGTTTGTCGAGCATTTGTGCGTAAAGTTGCTTGCTTTTCCAGCACCACTGTGTACCACCACTCACCACTGTGAAATCAGGATGCAATATGCAGAGTCGGCACCGATACGGTACATGAAGTCGAGTGGACGGCCAGTCGTTCGCCTTGGTTTTGGCCAGGTGATACCTATATTTGTTGTTCACCGTGATATACTGCAGGGTTTCGATCACCATCTGCTATACCGGAGAAAGTGCAATATAAATAATATAAATCGAGGTATTATACACAGTCGGCGGGCCGTCAAGGAGCTCGGAGACACAGCGGGAGTTCCCGCAGGTGTGGCACTGCATGCTGTTGTGTCTCGGATGCACGTGGGTGCAAGGCCGTCATATATTATCATCCTCAACATCATTTTGGAGGAACAACTGACGAGGCCAACTTAGAAAGAAGAGGAATGCAATGGATCAGAACCAACATTTCAACAAAGCTGCAAGTTGGGCAAATGGATGAGGACAAGCATTCCCATTAAGATCCTAGTAGCTGTAAAGTGCACATCAATGAATGGTTGCATGACAATAGTCAAGTGTGCGGGTTGATGTTGATGGCGTTGAGCCGACAATGGGTCGACATGGGGTCCTGGAGTGGCTTGGACGCCGTCAGCGAGCATCACTGCGCAGCAGGTGAGTGTAGCACAACCCAGGGATCCGAACAATTCTGAAATTAAACATGGTGCCGATTCAGTCTCGGAATTCCTTGCCCTCCAAAATGCGGCGTCGGTTGTAGACGTGCTCCCAGGCAGAAACCCAGTATTGGAAGTACGGTATCCACACCCAGAAAGTGCTTTTTCAGCCACATTCCCTACACAAGTATCGTGGCAAAAGGGTAAAGTTTCTTCAAATGAAAGCAGAGGTGTGCGTGGATGCAGTGTCCTTGTGTCCACCTGAAATACTCATTTGCGGCTTCAGGAGATCCGCCTGGGCCCCCGCACACCCTCAATTCTTTATCTGTGACGTCATTGGCAGTGGGCAGCGATCGCGGGTCGGCCCCGTGCGGCGCACGAAGCCCCTCCTTCCCCGGTGGCCGGCGCTGGTGTGGCGCGAGTCGCCTCCCACGTGAAGCCGTCTCGGCTCGGGCTCAGGGTTCAACACGGGCCCAATGTCATAGGTCCGGCCCGACCCACACCCGTACCCATGAGGCCTGAGCTCTCTCCGGACCTGCCAATTGTGCTATGGTAATGGATGTAGCCCGAACCCAGCCCAGCCCGGTGTGCGTACCCGCGTGCGTACCCGCGTGCATACCCGCGTGCGTACCCGCGTGCGTACCCGCGTGCGTACCCGCGTGCGTACCCGCGTGCATACCCGCGTAGGTGCCCGCTTAGGTACCGGCGGTCATACCCGCGTGCATGCCCGTATGAGTACCAAATACCAAAACGAAACGTTGAAAATGATACCAAATAAGCAAGAGCCACCCTGAAACCAGGAATCGCTACACGTCCACTCCCATCGCCCCAGTTTGGGTATAACACTATTCTGGTGCTGCAAAATAGCCAGTCCAGTGACACGTGGAGAGGAGAACACGTACCCCGTGATTCATAGAAATCGAAGAAATTAAAAGTGAATAAATGTTGAATGTTGATCAATGGATAATGTATGAATGAATACATGCTATTTGTATGAATTAATATAACGTTTTACGTAAATAACCGAGAGTGGCGGTGGATTGTCCATATAACTGGAACATTGCCGCAAGTCAGGAGAACAATTGTATTTTTTTATCAGCAAGGGGACCGAATTTGTCTGTCAGAAAATTCTAGGACATTTTTAAGCTGGATGCAGATCCCATTGTCATTGCTCACTGGTTTTCAAAACGAACCCGGGCGGCAATCCGGACCTCTGCACACTCAACTGACACTTTGCTGTGCTTCTGGCTCCCAATGTTTGACTGACAGTTTTCAGTCGTAATTGTTCACGATAGCGCGCTGTCGCGCCTTTATCCAAAACACAGTATGGGGAGAGGACCAGACGTTTTACCAATACTGTGTGGAGAACGGAGGAAGGTCCAATCTGAGGGGGAAGGCACCATGATCCACAAAATGTCGATGTGTGCATACATTTTGGACTAAATTGGCATTTCTCGCAATCTACGAATAATTTATCGGAGTGATATTGTCTTCAATATTACCGACGAATGGTACCTGTTCAAGTCTGATGGTTGTTTCCCAGTCGGATAAAAGTTTCCAAATTCGTCCCCTCCCAGCAAGCCCAGATTCACCCCTGGTGGGGAGTGATTCTTCGCCGTGCAAGTAAGATAAAAATATACACGTTCCATACTATAATACTCTCCATCTCACAGCATGACCCTCGCGTTGCCCTCATCCCAGAGGTCACGCCCCTAACGAGGTCGAGTCGGCGCGGCGGCCGCCGGCCCAGCCGCCGTCCCAGCCGCCGCCACCGCCGGGCCCGCTCCGTCGACCGACCACCGGGCCTGATTGTTTGTTTGACAATCACAGCGCAATGATCAATGCCGCGGCGAGGCGGCTCGTGCCGGCGTGCCGTCCCGCAAGCAGGCGCCAGCCGACCGTGCACCGCACCGTGCACGGGCCACTGTGCGCCACGTACGCACACGTCAGCCGAAAGCGCACGCGACACGCACTCGAAGTTCACAGTTCAAGGTCAGGGTTCACTGGTTCAGAGCCCGTGAGCCGCTGAGCGGCTGTTCGCCGTTTAGCAGCAGGACTTCGCCCGAGCCGCTGCCACAAGAATGCCCAAGCTTTCAGGATCGATCGCATACGATATCCTGTGACAGGACACCATATTCCGCCCACGTCATCCGGGGAGATCATATTTTAACGACACCATGAAGGTACTAAGCCGGTATTTCCTAAAAACAGAGGTAGCGCTTCTGGTATCTCACGTTCCAACTTCTAAGCGCTACGGCTCGAACCTTACTATTTTTAGTCTACTTTCTACACCTTTGACAGTTTTTGGTGTACTTGTATTATATAACGGAATGACCAGGTCATGACGTAATGGCATTGCAATGGCCTCAAATATTTGTATTGTGGCCAAGTGTAGAACTTCCCAAAAGTTTTCGGACACATTTGCTCCCTTCCATTGTTGTTGAGGTTTAACTGGAACCTATCGCCGTTGATTGGAAAGAATGATATGACAAAAAGCGCTTGTCCTTCTCCTCCCCTCAATAATTTTTGACAAAATCGCGCCCCTGGTCCTGGCCATGATTTCTCGTTGTTTTGGCCTTCAGTGATGCCATATATTATTGACCTTGGTGCTTTCAAAGGACATTCATGGGCCATGCTTAGGTACGCTTAGTGCTATTATTTTCCTCACAGTTACAAAGTACTTTAATCACAGAGAGATTACCTTTGCCCTGTTTGCATCCCCGTCAATGATAATCCCAACGTGTTCATAATATTTTCATGCAAAAATACATGTTTTTAAGCTAATGATGGTTCTTTGCGCCAATGGTGGACAAATAGTAGATTTTATTTCGTTTTCGGGTCACTTTTAGTGAGATATTGTATTGGGGTTTAGATATATATCGTTTTGGGGTTTAGAAAACTTTGAACAATATTTTTGTTTGTGCATTGAATACAACCATGCAACCTTTTAGGCCCGGTTACATTGTGATCATCATGTCTTGCCTGAGTTATAGGAGGAGACCTTACGGTAAGGACGAAATCGACTTCACGGGATCGGTTGGGAAGATTTTGTGGTGCCATTGTGGTTTTGTGGCCTTCCATCTTCGTAATCAGGCGTTTCTGGAGCATGATTTCAACTCTGAATGGCTTTTGACAATTGGACAGCTGTTATACCTTTAAGGGTCGGAGATTACTGATTCCTGATGAAGATTTCTGACCACCGAATAAGGAAATCCACTCTGTTGAAATGATTGGCAAGTTGAAAGGAAATCTGTTCAGCCATTTTTTTTTTTAAGATTTAAATTCTGAGACTGCAACACCACGGATGGAAGGCATGGAAGATACCGAGATTGACGGAACCGACTTTCTTCAAACTGACGCCAATCAAATCATTGAGATCGTTTTTCTCCATTGACCGCCTCCTATTCATCCGCAAACCTCCTTTGGGTATCTGCGGTGAAATTCCCTGAAACAATCGAACTGTTACGAGCCTCCTACTAATTCCAACTAATACCAGGGCCACATGTAATAGATAGCGCCGTTCTGTGACTGGTGCATTTTCCATGCTGCTACGTGACGCGATTCGCAAAAGTCGCTGTCCCATCCATATTCATACTGAATACAAAAAGAAAAAAGAAAATAAAGTACACCGAACTGTCCTAGTCGTCAACACATATCCAGAGCACTCGTGAAGCCCGTAGCTGGCCGACCAGTGCCTGGCCAAGTGGTGTTAATGGCCCGGACAAAGTTGCTCTTAAACCTGACATTTGGAATTGCCGTCATGGTAGCCTGGAGCTATGGTCCTCCAGAATGCTAACGGCAACTTCCGTCCGGTACGAACGAACCGACTGGGCTTGAAGTCTGCAAAATGTGTCAATTAAACTAAGATATTTAGGAAACATGTCCAAACACGCGGTAATATGATTATGGCTGGAGATCCCGTATAGGTCGGGGAGGTTCGGACCTTCCCTCCCCCACCCCCACCCCACCCGAATATATAATAAAGTACGAAAATATAATACCTATCGTAATAGTACCCTATAATGGTCAATATGAATACATACTTGTTGATTTACGAAAACTATTCGGGACACAATACATGAAGGCTTTCGTCAGGCCCAAATGGATCGGCAGAGTGGCACACTCCAAAGTACATAGGGTACCATGTTAAAAGTTGAAATTATTGGGGAGGCAAATCCAACATTGAGGGGGCACTTCTCACTCAAAAGTATGTAAAACAACACCCCTGTCATCTAGATATTACCCAGAGTGGTATAGCGGCAGCGGTAGAAAGGAGCAGTCGGCGGCAGATGGCGGTAGACTCCGACGTCACGTTTAATTCTGTCAACGTCATACTAGCAGGATGACATAATCTATCCAATACGCCATGAAGCGTCTCGGTTGCTTGTTTACTGCACCATAAATAGCCCACTGTAGCACTGACTGACTCGACTCGGTGTCACTTACGGTGGTACCCAGATAGCATTCATTCCTAGATATTCGCTACTACTTCACTATATGAAGAGCGCTTGCACGTTAACGATAATTGTTTTTTTTTCTGTATCGAGGACGTGGTAGCGAGGTTACGATACTAGGGAAGCCGAGGAAAAGATCTTCATGTTACAGAGCTGAAAAAGGCATCGAAAACTGGAGCATTGAAAACTGTTCCTCATACCTACCAGTATGTTTGACAAGGGTGCAGTAACCGAGCAGAGGTGGGGGACAGGAGGTAGCGACCCCAACTTTGAACAAGTTGAGCATTAGCCGCATGGGTATTGCATGGAAAGAATCGACTTCCGAAAATTATGTATTGCCGAGCAAAATTTTGGGTTAATTCCATGCGTCAACAAAAGTCTAAACCTGGCAATTGGTGCTGTATCGGCGACACCAAAACCAAACAAAGTTCCATCCCGGAATTAGACTCCATTTCGTGGCATGAGCCTCCTTCTAAAAAGAAAAACGCGTGGTGTAGGTATACCATCTTTTGCATATAATTGGATTGCAGAGTGTATATATATGTATATATATCACCAATATCTCCATCCATGACACTAACCGTACAAATAACAAAATGCAGTTGTCACTAGTCACCCAAAGGTCAAACAGCAACCATAGAAGCCGTCCGACGCTCGCGTCTGACGGCATAGCGCGGCAGACAACTTTACATATTTTGCGTTGTCTGCCGCAAACGTCGCCTTGGTCAAAGAAAGCTACCATATTATAATCGCTATGGCCAATATGTTCCGTGGTGTCATCCATTCACGCTGTGACGTCAGAGGCTGCGGACATCTTCACCCACTCCGAGCAGAAGCTGGCGTCGGCTTCTGTTCGATTTTGTTCTCGGTTCTACCATGTCCTGCCCAGTCTTCCCGACGCCAGGATTCTGCCGGGAGTCTGCCGAGTTTCTGCCGCGTGAAGCAGGATTTTAAGCCTAGGGTCTCTAACACTCAAAAACACAATTTCCATATGTACAATGCGTACACGTACTTTTACGGTTAATATGCATAATTCATTTTTGGGGAGAACATCTTCACCCACTCCGTACTTTTGTTCGGGTCCGGTCATGTCGACCCGGAATGGACCTGCCCCCCACCCCACCCCCACCCCATTCATCACAATGCCAAACGTTCCTGCGCGTCGTTGGGGTGCACCATAAAAGCTGAATATGTATGTTTTAGTATGGGAATGCATGCCAAGAACTTATAAACGTCCACTCTTCATTTACCCATGCCCTCAAAGGTAGATAATAACATAATAGAACGTTTTACCAGTCAGACAAACAGGACAGCACGCCCAGTGATCTATAGAAATGCCATACCAAACCATACAGGCGATGCCAGCATTCCGATTTCAGGGAAATTAGCTGAGATCCTGAAGAATCTTCATTTCCTAGCGGTCGATTATTACGGCTTTAACAGAACCACTAAGCCTGGCGAACACAAAAAGTGGCACGGTACGAAGCCTACCCTGTACATAATCCTCCGAAAACCAATAAGACGCCCTCGAACAAGATCCACCAAAAACCAAATCCAACCGCCGAAGACCAGCAGCGCCTGATCGATCGCAGTGGGAAAAGCAGCACGCCCTCTGTCGTGATGCTGCACGGGCATTGTACTCTTCGGAACGAACAAAGCGCGTATAGTTCGAGTTACTCCCAAACGCGGTGTATCTGATGTAATTCCAGGGTCAACGCCTGTCGTGTGACAGCCAATGTCGTGTTCTTCCCAATGTCGTGATGAAATGCTGAGTACGGTAGCTAACCACTTGTTCCTTGGACAGGGTGTTGCAGCGCCCACTATCGGCCCATGATCCAGATACACTGACGATTGTGCCGTTCGAGTGACAGTCTGGACACCGTGTGACACTAGTGGATGCCGAACGGAGCCGATGACAACGATGACAGATACTTCCAAGAAATGAGCCGGATTTTTTGTTGTTGATCCAGCGGAAAAAAGAGGTTCTTGACATTATTAGGTGAAACAAAAGGTGAGAAAAGGTGAATAACGATATTTGGAGATAACATTCAGAATGTTTTTTAACATTTCTTTGTACCTAGTGCTGGTTCCACAGCTTCACGCCGAATTTAGATTAAACACTCCAAGGTCGATGAATAGCTTCAACGATGAGTGAAAACCCTTCATGAACGTGCCCTCCCGTCACAGATATGTTTGTGTTGCAATGGCGCGGGTGCAATCGCTTATTGCAACGCAACAAATATTCAGTGAGTAAATGAAGTGAAGGAAATCGCCATATAAATAGTGGTACCATCTTGCTAACAACCGACATGGAACCAATTGATGCCAATTATTGCGCCTGCTTCCACTCCAGGATGAAAGAAGTGCGAAGTTAATTGATTATATGGACAATCCGTAAGGTTTTATTGCTGTCAAGGAGACGACTGATTTTCTTTTTCTGTATCAGAACAGTAATAGCAATGGTTTGTGTATTTCCTTCGCCACTGCTAGATTTCTGGTGATTTGATGGTTTGATGATTGGATTCTGCAGTTACTTAAGCCTACACTTAGCCAGTTAAGACTGGCTAGAGCGGAATGGCTTCATCGCATGGCGATCCTGAATGGCTTTCATTGCAGGATTTCAGCTGGCTTTGCTGGAATATTAGATATATGTATATATATATATAATATATATATATATATATATATATATATATATATATATATATATGCATATGTGCACATATAACTACATATATATTTCTATATATATATATTTATATATATATATATATATATATATATATATATATATATATATATAAGAAAGCATCTCTGGGAATAACTCGATTATTCCACTGCGCTAGAGCTAGAGGCCGGCTGTCAGCCGAAATCCAATACGCAGTGTCGGTGCTTGTCGGTTGTGTGCTTGAAATATTTGCAACATTATTTATATGGTAATGTATCGTCCAGGTTTCCATTCTCATAGTTTATGCTGCGCTACATTTCCTGCAGCATGCTCTTAACTGCGCCACCCGTGCGCATTTAAGTCCGTAGCATGCAGCATATGCTCCAGCCACGCAAAGCTAAAGTATGACGTGCTACTATGCACCCAGCCAACACAGCGCAACATAGCAACAATGTTTAGGGCAATTCCAGCTATAAATTGACAAATCGTTAGGCCTGCCTTGGAAACAAGAAAAGGTAGGCACATTTTGTCTAAAAAACGCATTTCCGTTTGATTTGGAGCAGGCATGACACACGAAACAGAATTTGGGTAACCTTGAAATATCACGTATCTGATTGGTGGTGGACCACAGCCCCCTGGCAGCGTGGCTCAGCAGACCGCCCCAGCGGTGGTGTACAAGAAACAAGGTCTGGCTACTCTTTGGCTGGTAGCCCCCGGAGAGCGTATTCACCAATGTCCAATATTTGCAGCCCTGCTTCGTAGTGATTCTCTGGTTCGAAGCATATTAGATAGCCTTCGAGAACCAGGAAATTAGCATTGTTTGAATTTCACACCTTCCAAGCCCGTGATATCCCACAATTATAAAGTGCTGGCAAGTTGATGTGAAAAGGTGGGCTAAGTTTCACCCCGCTGTGCCCCTTGTTCTGCCGATTTGGTCTGGTTATTTGGGCTTCAGGCGGCAGTAGTTTTCATGGCCACGTAGGGTCCATTTGTTTTGCCGGCTAATCACAAAATCGACGCGGATGGTCCGCTCGCACCATGGCGCGGGTTAAAATTGTAGAAGTTCCAACGTCTAGCGATTGGGCATGCACGGTTACGCGAGTTATTCAAGCTTGAGAGGCACTGTGCCGCAGCGTAACCCAGATAATTTTGCCCCGCGTACCACAGATAATTTTGTTGCCGATTTTTTTTAAAGCGGTGAGCAGGTTGGTGACATATTTGACTATTTGTTGTTGCACTTGCAGGTCTTCTAGCCAACGACAGATATCAAACAGCCGGTGATAAACGGAGCTGCCATGTTCAACGGAGCTGTGTGGTAGCCTTCAGCTACTCGTGTCCACCCGGAGCTGGAAATAAATAGTCAATTTCGTGCTCAGAAATTCACGCTGGAGAGTTCTTAAAACTCGCTTCCTCAGTAGTATGCCGAGTAGAGTTCAATGTCAACTTCGACAGTGTTGTGTACTGTCGCTGTACCATCGCAGTGACTGCGATTTTTTGCGGCCAAGGTAAATCACTGCACAGTGCACAGGCGACCAAAACCATTTCTCACCATTGGCTGAATGTTCAATCGCAAGTACGCACCAATACATCCGTCTGCTCCGACGGCTGGCTGTCAGCTGCCAACTCGCCCCCCCCCCCCGCTACAGAGGCCAGCATCCGCCAACCTCACGCGGATCGCCGCCGTTGGCGCGCGGGACCCCGCACCCCTCTGGCGCCCTCGGCGACCGCTCCTGCTCGGCACACGGCCGCCAACTGCGTCACGCCTCCTCCCTCTGTCGGCGGCCGCGGAATCCGGCACCTCTGCGGGCCGCGGCCCGACGGCAAAGCCGCGGCCGTCCGGCCCGACTCACCTACTGGTAGCGCCCCCTGGTCGCCGCAGCTCGCCGGCACACCGCACGCGCTCACCGCTCTCACCGTCTCACCGCGCACTCACCGTCTCACCGCGCGGCGACGCACTGTCGACGGCGAGACGAGCGTTCGTGTTCTCCGCGCGCTCGTCACTCCTCGCCCGGCCGAGGACTTGCTCAACAATTTGGCGGCGGACGGCCACCGCACACGATGACCTTCCCCAAGCTACGGTGGCGCCGCGCCGCGGTGCAACGGCCAACTACCGTTGACATGTTCGCCACGCCTGCAACGGGATCAATACGGCAATTATGGCAGGCCGGCCGACCAGCGTCGGTGGCATGGGCCTGTTTTTGGCCGCTGGCTACCCGAACGACCACAACAGCGATGTTGGCACTACTTTTGTGGTCCAATCGAAGCTTTTGTACTGCATTAAGTACTCCCTGTGCCGTAGTCAGTGGCGCTCCCAGGATTTTTATCAGGGGAGCTGGACCGAAAAAAATTGGGATGAGACAGAAAGCTTCCGGCGCGCGATGCGCTCAAAAAATTTAGAGTTTTGCGTCGTAAAAATCTCGAAAGTTCTCGTTTGATCTAGTGTATCTTTGGGTGCTAAGGGCATGGGTCGGGGGGGCACACTCCGTGGCTGCGTTTCGGGCCGTAGTTACCCACAGCAGCACAGCCAGCATTTTTCGAACAGGCGTACAGGAAATTAAATGACAGAGTGATTGGCATTTCTACTAAAGCTGCATGAATGTGATGGTGAAAAGTGGTGTTGTGTACGATTAGCTAGCTATAATGTTATTTCTGGGAAAAAAGGTTCGTTGCTTTTTGGCCACGGACGATAGTTTTTTTAACTGTTTTACAACTGAAAAATTGACGATGTTTGACGTTTTAAGATATCTGATGTTATTAAATCGTTCCATCTCACTGGTGGCATTCTCAAAGCCGAGCGAGTTCATAAACTTTCACTAACCTCGAATAACTTTGCTTGATGATGCACGTCCTCTAAGATTTAATCATACTGCTTATATTTCAAATTCAGCAAAAAGAAAGGTTTCCAAGTAGTTACCTATATGGTGTCACATTTGTGTACTTGATCTGCCCCGACATGTTTATGACGCACGTTGTTAGACCAAATGTTCATGTTTTCATACATTCTATGTTCATATATGTTTACGAGATTTAGCTCTACATTAGTGTTTAATTTGAGGCAGCTGTATTCTAAACAAATACGGTGGTCAGTCCGGTTGGAGTTTCGATCTCTGATGGTTCGACGCAATTGTATGCTCTGGACAGTCATTGGATGACCGGACGTACAAAACTGGGCATTATTGGCTGCGTCTCATGACACACAATGCGCTGTTCTTCCCACGGCTCTGTCTTAGTTAGGAGTGAAACGGTGAGGTGTAACATACCCGCATAGGGTGACTACCAAAGTGGTGAGGTGTGACTTCACCCCGCATGGGGTGACTGCCAAAACGGTGAGGTGTGACATCCCCGCATGGGGTGACCACACAAAAACGGTGAGGTGTGATATCCTCCCGCATGGGGTAACCACCAAAGCGGTGAGGTGTGACATCCCCCCACATGGGGGGACCTACCAAAACGGTGATGTGGTCATCCCCGCATGGGAGGACCACCAAAACGCTGAGGTGTAACATATCCCCTCGGAGCTCTCCAAAACGCGCTCTCGGAGGACAAGAGCTAGTTATAATCATGCATCTACGACAAAGCGAACCCTTGACTGCGTCTTACCGAGTGTTGGCGATGATCGAAGGCGACTCGGGTGACCGCGAGCCGCGGCCGCCCGAGTGAATGTGCGAAATATTTTTACGGCCGGCAGGAAGCTGTCTTGCGCCTATTTTCGTTCTTCACTTGTGCCAGAAGCGTTGCGGCTGGCGAGGTGTAGATATCGGTTCCTTCAATGATATAATATCAAGCTACCTTTCGCCCACAGAGCAGTTGCTATGTCACTTTATGGCATATCGATGCGATATGAGGGCAATTGTGTGGCGATTTTTTGTGGAATGTGAGTGGTCGCAATACAAGCTCCACAAGTGTTGCATGACCGACGCAGTCGATGTGCCTCAAAGCTCCAAGCGCCACAAGTGATATGTATGATGTAATAAAAATAAAATACCATGTGTTCCATGCATTTGATTGGTAAGACTGGTATACCTATAACGTCACTCGAAGTCGCTAAAGGTGAAAATTACTTAACTGTATCTTGAACTTAAAACACCTTGTTGAAAAAGCAAACCCGTTCATATTATCCGTGTAATCTACATGTGTATCCATTCAACCTATGTGCTAATCCCACCCATTACATCACATCTTCATTGTTGCGGACGCCGTCTTCAACCACTGATAGTGGACTGTATATTTGTGGGTGACGCCCTGCAGCATTGGGTAGAATTGCCAAGGGGCCTGAAGTGAAGGGTATACAAGAGAGAGAGAGAGAGAGAGAGAGAGAGAGAGAGAGAGAGAGAGAGAGAGAGAGAGAGAGAGAGAGAGAGAGAGAGAGAGAGAGAGAGAGAGAGAGAGAGAGAGAGAGAGAAGAGAAGAGAAGAGACAGAGACAGAGACAGAGACAGAGACAGAGACAGAGACGAGACAGAGACAGAGACAGAGACAGAGACAGAGACAGAGACAGAGACAGAGACAGAGACAGAGACAGAGACAGAGACAGAGACAGAGACAGAGACAGAGACAGAGACAGAGACAGAGACAGAGACAGAGACAGAGACAGAGACAGAGACAGAGACAGAGACAGAGACAGAGACAGAGACAGAGACAGAGACAGAGACAGAGACAGAGACAGAGACAGAGACAGAGACAGAGACAGAGACAGAGACAGAGACAGAGACAGAGACCGAGACGAGACCGAGACCGAGACCGAGACCGAGACCGAGACCGAGACCGAGACCGAGACCGAGACAGAGACCGAGACGAGACCGAGACGAGACAGAGACGAGACAGAGACGAGACAGAGACAGAGACAGAGACAGAGACAGAGACAGAGACAGAGACAGAGACAGAGACAGAGACAGAGACAGAGACGCAGAGACAGAGACAGAGACAGAGACAGAGACAGAGACAGAGACAGAGACAGAGACAGAGACAGAGACAGAGACAGAGACAGAGACAGAGACAGAGACAGAGACAGAGACAGAGACAGAGACAGAGACAGAGACAGAGACAGAGACAGAGACAGAGACAGAGACAGAGACAGAGACAGAGACAGAGACAGAGACAGAGACAGAGACAGAGACAGAGACAGAGACAGAGACAGAGACAGAGACAGAGACAGAGACAGAGACAGAGACAGAGACAGAGACAGAGACAGAGACAGAGACAGAGACAGAGACAGAGACAGAGACAGAGACAGAGACAGAGACAGAGACAGAGACAGAGACAGAGACAGAGACAGAGACAGAGACAGAGACAGAGACAGAGACAGAGACAGAGACAGAGACAGAGACAGAGACAGAGACAGAGACAGAGACAGAGACAGAGACAGAGACAGAGACAGAGACAGAGACAGAGACAGAGACAGAGACAGAGACAGAGACAGAGACAGAGACAGAGACAGAGACAGAGACAGAGACAGAGACAGAGACAGAGACAGAGACAGAGACAGAGACAGAGACAGAGACAGAGACAGAGACAGAGACAGAGACAGAGACAGAGACAGAGACAGAGACAGAGACAGAGACAGAGACAGAGACAGAGACAGAGACAGAGACAGAGACAGAGACAGAGACAGAGACAGAGAGAGAGAGAGAGAGAGAGAGAGAGAGAGAGAGAGAGAGAGAGAGAGAGAGAGAGAGAGAGAGAGAGAGAGAGAGAGAGAGAGAGAGAGAGAGAGAGAGAGAGAGAGAGAGAGAGAGAGAGAGAGAGAGAGAGAGAGAGAGAGAGAGAGAGAGAGAGAGAGAGAGATAGAGAAGTAAACGGGAACAACATGCGAAAGGAAATGAAGTGAATAACAATAGGAAAGGAACAAATAATCGTAATGCGAGAGGTCGGAAAGATGTATAGTGGGAGAATGTAAAGAAATAATCCAAGTAACCTAATTAAGGGCGGACGTAATAATAGAGGTTGTAGGTTAGAGCTCCCCAATTCAAGGGAGATAAAGGAACCCTCCAATTCAAGAGAACATGGACTTCATCAACAACACCCCAATTTAAGAGTGATAAAGCAACCCTCCAATTAAAAAGAGCATGGACCTAACCAAGAGCACCTCAATTCAAGAGAGCAGTGGCGTTACGAAATGAAGGCGTACGAAAAAAGACAAAATAAGGAGGAAATAAAGCAGGAAAACAGAGTCAGGCACGGAGACCCAGCCGTGGCGAGCAGTGCTGAGTGTGGTTTATTAATTCACTTCCACTGACCACTCACTGTTTTACTCAGCACTCCAACACTCGCTCAAAGAAACCATTTCTTTATTGGCGACAGCGAGACGGCAGAGATGCAGTGCACTTGACGAAGGCGACAGATGAAGAAATGAACCCGGGGTTTTGACGCGTCGCTTATATATGAAGATAAGGGCCAGCTAAGACAAGGAGAGAGAGAGAGAGGGGGGGTCAACAGGGCAATAAACACCCCGCGCCTGCGCCGCGGCCGGCGTTCAGCAAATACGCGGCACAAACACGGACGGCGCGACCGGGCCGCCCCGCCGGCCGGGCAAACGCGTCGTGCCCTGGACATGAGGTGGTTAGCCCGATGTCGCGGCTGCCCGCGAGCTGCAGGCCACAGTGCGACATGCAGTGTTTGTCGGCAACACTCATATTGTCCACTCAATCTACGTTCGCAATTCCACTCATTACATTACATTCCCATTTTGTCCACTCAACCTACGTTCGCAATTCCACTCATTACATCACATCCTCATATTGTCCACTCAACCTGCGTGCACAATTCCACTCATTACATCACATTCCCATATTGTCCGCTCAACTTACGTGTTCATATTATCCGTATAATTTTGAAAGAGAGAGAGAAAGAAAGAACCAGAGAGAGACAGACAGACATACATACAGACAGACAGGAAGACAGAGGGATAGGGACAAGGACAGGGATAGGGAGAGGGATAGAGGAAGGGGCAGGGACAGAGACAGGAACAGGGACGGGGACTGGGACGGAGACAGAGACAGATTCAGAGCCAGAGACACATACAGATACAGATACAGAGATAGAAACAGAAACAGAAACAGAAACAGAGACAGAGACAGAGACAGAGACAGAGACAGAGACATGGACAGGTAGAGATAGAGATGCAGAGACAAAGACAGAGACAGATACAAAGACAGAGACAGAAACAGAGACAGAGATAGAGACAGAGACAGAGGCAGAGACAGAGGCAGAGGCAGAGACAGAGACAGAGACAGAGACAGAGACAGAGACAGAGACAGAGACAGAGACAGAGACAGAGACAGAGGCGGAGACAGAGAGGGAGAGGGAAAGAGAGCGAGAGAGAGAGGGAGAGAGAGAGAGAAGCACATATTTCGCATTCATCTTCAAGAAAATGGAAGTTTGCCTGGCCTGGCACTGGCCAGATATGGCCCGAAATATATGACTGTAGTGACGTTTTTACGAGCGAGACTGATAGCCAGGAGAGACTTCTCTTAACTGCCGAGGAGGGTCAATCAAAGCGACTCGACCCGACGCCGCCCGGCCGTGACGCTTTTTGGAGGCTGATAACTTTGCAGCGTACCCTATAATTATCAGATATCTATCCAAGTACGGAAAGTCCCATTTTCTAGTAATTGTTTGCTTCATTTTACGAGGCCCTTCAAATCAATATCTTTTTATCAGACAATGTTTTCGAGTTTCACCCTTTCATTCAGCGCGGCTGTCGAAAAAAAACGCAGTGTATACAGCGAGTACTAAGGGCGTTGCACGTGGTTGGTGCACTGTCAATTCCTCTGTGATAAGATATGATGTAATAGAATGGAATACATTGTTGTGCCTGCTCGAAGCACACTATACACCATGTTGCAGACCAGTTGACCTCGATGCCTGCCTCAGCACCACAGCATGAGAGGGACGTTTTGCCACCGGTGAAATATATGTCCAACTATAGTCCGGCGCTTGTGGGATGGGGTGAAGGTGGAGGACGGTGAGGGTATTCCGGCTGAAGGAAAGCGTGACCGGAATAGGACGCATATATGGTGTTTTGTGCCTATTTGCCCGAACACAGAGCAATCCACCCAAGAAGATGTTCGTAAGTGTTCCGCGAGACAAGCGCACGAGAAAGCATTGGTGGGACGCTGCATGCAGAGAATATCCAATCCCAACTTGCGCTATGAACTGCTGTGAAGGTCATTTCACTGTAAGTTGCATCTCAATGTTGAATTCATAATAGGTATTCATTAGGTGGACCTTACGTCACTCCTATTTTATTGATTACTTCATCAGTCGAAAGGCATTGAACGGAAACTTACTAGCATGATAGCAGGATACCCTTATCAGGTAGGCAATCCAAACATATTCAGTTAATGCTGACAGCAATACTGAACAAATAATACAATCATTAGAGGAATTTTGGATAACTTTGAACACTCGGTACCTTTTGCCATCATTCAATGCTAGTGAAATGGAATGTTTGTCGGTAGAAATAACAGCTGAAGAATTGAGAACTTTTCAAGTTAAGTTGCAAACTCTCAGCAATACGCTTGAAGGAAGCTGATTCATGCTCAGTTACAGATCGAACATGACTCTGGACATCATATGGTGCAATGCTGAGGACTAAGTCAGTATGCAAAGCATGGCAAAAACCAAGCGCAATCTATAAGGAAAACCGTCCGTTTTGGCCAAATTGGATCGGTCCCTGCCTACCTAGTGTGAAATAATCTATATGTATGTGTCTTACGACGTCGGAGAGGAAGACGTGAGTAACGAAGTCATATGGCTAATGAGGAGTGTAACGCGTGTCATATAGCTTTTAACTTCACACCAAATCAGCTTGAACAAGGTAACATGTGACAAAGAAATCATATCAGTTCGGAAAGTTTGGTGTCATGTAAAAAGCGGAAAAGTAGCTCGAGGAGTGCCGGGTGCTCATTCCCGAGGAGAGCCCGAAGCGAAATTTGTGTATGGATGTTGGTGAAATATTGGAGAATATCGTGACGATGAGGAGCATATGTTGGACAGGTAAGTAAAACATGGGCGACAGTAATGCGGACTCGACTTGTGCTACAAAGTGGACGGCGGCGTGGTCGATAAAAATAAAATTGTGTGTCAATCTGGTGTGTACGAGGCGAAGTCTGGCGAGCACCACCTCGTTCAAACAGGGGTGCTGGTTGGAGGAGAGCCTGTTGGAGAGTGTGGGCTTGATAGCGTGCAGGTGCGTGGTGTTGTGTGACCAGCAGGCCTGGATATAGTTCTTAAATACATTATTTGTTAGGGATAGGAGATCCCCGGGGGCACCGGAACTCCCTCCTTCGGGGGAGGTCGATCGCCGCCCGGGCCAGACCATCCGCTCGATCGTTCCCCGGGATACCCCTATGTCCGGGGATCCAGAGGAAGGTGAACTGAAGGTGTGCGTGGTTGTCATTGTAGAGATGTCGGATGGCGTGGAGTGTGGGGTACGTGGTGTTGTGTATGGCCGCGAGGGCGTCGACGGAGGATCGTGAATCAGTGCACATTGTAGTAGGGGCAGTGATGTGTTGTGCAATGATGTGTTGGAGGAAAGTGAGTATGGCGACTAATTCTGCTGTGTATACTGAATAATGAAGTGTTAATTTGGTTTGATCAGTGTCGGGGCCACCGCACCAGGCGGCGCCCGTACCAAAGTGTGTTGTGGGTGTGCCTCTTGATATATAAAATGACTTGAACATCGATGGGGTGGGTAGGGTTTTATTGTGCCTAAAGAGATACTCAAGTTTGGGGTGCTTCATGTGCCAGAATGGGAGAAGGGGGGAATTCGTTCAGGGGCTACATCGGGAAATTTCAGTGCGAATGTGAGAACTTGCTTCAAGTGAATAGCAATGCTGTATTTATTTTTGTTTTTGGAGCGCCTAACCGGGGGTTTAGACCATGCGGCATTGGAGGGGTGATTTAGCTGTGTTGTTGTCCTGAAGTGTTATCTAACGAGTTGTAGTGTTCTGCGGTGTTGTAGGCGAGGGAATTGTAGTTGTAGCCTCACCCCGGAGACTGGTGGTATTGATTGATTGATTATTTGTGCTTAAGGGCGCGCCGACTACTCGGTCATTTGGCGCCCATGGAGACTGGTGGTAGGTGTGATGCAGTGTGCTCCGGTGATGAGGCTGAGTGCGTGATTTTGTGAGCATTCTAGTGATTTCATGAGTTTGGGATATATGATCGAAAATAAACGCATTGTACTCCAGGATTGAACGAATCAGGGCAGTATGCATTTCGTTAAGAGTAGTCCTGTCTGCACCCCAGTCGCGACCGGAGATGCACCGCAGAAGATTAAGCAATATTAAGCAAGTATTAAGCAATGCCGAAATTGTTGGGTGAGACTCGGGTGGGATAAGATTATCAATTTCCTGGGAGAAAGACGGCCATTTCGCTTTGCGAACATTCCAGTTGGGTTTAAACAAACGATCTCTAGACTGGGCTGAGCGTTCGAATGTGACGTGGATGGGGAAGTGATCACTAAAAAGGGGATCGGGTTGAACGTGCCAGGAGAAGAGGGGTGAGATCGAAGCTGAAGCTAAGGAGAGGTCAATGGCAGACGGACGGAACGGGTCGATGTCTATGTTGTGTGTGGGTGGTTGGTCATTTAAAAAGACCATGTTGTGGGTGTTGAAGAGTGTTTCAATGTGATGTCCGCGCTGGGATGTGGTGTGACAACCCCATGCCTGGTGGTGGGCATTGAGGTCGCCCAGCACCAGACAGGTGTGTGTGAGAAGACCGAAGATATTGTTTACAGAAGCTAGAGATAGTGTATGCGTAGGTGGAAGATAGAGGGAAAGTACAGTGAGCTCTAGTTGTGCAATTTGGACAGATACTGCAATAAAATTTAGGTCATTGGGAATGGTGATCGCGCGATGAAAAAGGGTGTCGGAGACGAATAAAGCTACCCCGCCACCGCGGAGTGTAGAATTTCTGTCGGGCGACAGAGCGGCCCGCGACGGGGCGCGTGGCCGGCGGCGGAGCGGCCTGTGGCGGTGGGGGCCCGGCGTCGGAGGATCCCGCGACGGGGGCGTCCTGGAGACGGAAGGGCCCGCTAAGGGGGCAGGGCGTGTGGCCGGCGGTGGGGGAGGAGGGGAGGAGGGGGAAGGGATGGGCTCGGACGGTCCGGCCGAGAGGGACGGGGGCGAGCGGCCACCTCGGCAGGGGTCGGCCACAGGGGGGGCGAGCGGGGCCGAGCCCACACCACCGGTGGTGCAGGCGACGGCTCGAGCGGTGAGGCGACGCTACTGCCGCTCCTTGGCATCAAGCCATGCAAGGCAGCGGGGGGATGAGGCCTGGTGAGGACCAAGGCAGGCGGCGCACCGTGGGACCTCGGACGTGCACGTGTCTGTTGGGTGCAGGTTGTGGGGCGGAGGACGTAACGTTTCATTCTGCCAACATCATATTAACAGGCTGACGTAATCTATTCATTGCGCCATGAGGCGTCTCAGTTGCGTGTTTACTGCGCCATTAATGATCCGCTGCAGTACTAATTGACTCAGGCAGTGTCACTCTCAGTAGTACATAGATGGCATTAATTCCCAGATATTTGCTATAACCTCAAAACAAGAAGAGCTCTTGCACGTCAACGGGAATTTTTTTTTATAGAGGATGTGGTACTGAGGTTATGACAATCAATAATAGAGGCCGAGGAAAATACTTCTTTTTACAGAGCTCAAAAAGTTGCCGAAAATTGAAGTGTCGAAAAGTGCTCATCACTACCAGGATGAGGGACAAGGGCGCAGGAACCCAGCGGGGGTGCGGGTTAAGGGGGTAGTGATCCCAACTATGAACAAGTTGATCATTAACCGTATGGGTGTTGCATAGAAAGAATCGACTATTCAAAATTATTTGTGCTGCCAAGCCAAATTTTGTATTCATTCATTCCATGCAAAAACAAAGGCCTAATGTTTAACTTGGCAATTGGTGCTGCATCAGCAACGCTCAAAGCGCACAAAGTTCCATCCCTGAGAAGACTCCATTTGGTGGAATGAGGTTCCTTCTCACAAAAACACGTGGATTAGGTATGCCATCTTTTGCCTTTGTTTGGATTGCAGTGCAGGACATATTACAAAGGACAAGGGAAAGCACAATTTAATCACCAATATGTCCATCCACAACAATCACGGTATTAAGTTTTTTTTCTCAAATGTAGCCACCGAAAGGCCAAACAGCAACCACACAGAAACCGTCCGACGCTCTCGTCCGACGGTAGAACGCGACAGACAACTTGAAATATTTCAAGTTGTCTGCCGCCTACGGCGCCGACGTCCAACAAAGCTACTACATCATAATCGCTATGGCTAATACATTGCGTGTCGTCATCTATTTATGCTGTGACGTCAGAGGCTGCGGACGTCGCCGATGTGGGTTTCTGCTCGATGCTGCTCGGTTCTTCCGGGTCCTGCTCAGTCCTGCCATCGACATCATTCTGCCGGGAGTCTGCCGGGTTTTTGCCGAGTGTAAACAGTCCTTTAGACTGTCTTCTGGAGCACATGCATACCCTTTTATGTCGTATTTCCCTTGCATTAGATGCCTAATGCATAATTCCTGCTTTGCGGGAGGTCAATCCTACATGTATGCTAGGTAATAGGAAGAGAATACAAATTAGATGCATGAGAATGCATATGAGAATGCACCATTGCGATGAAAGGTTAATGATGAATTAATTATAATTCATACCAATATTAAGATGTCCTCCTCTAGATTTATAGCGCGCCGCCCATCGCGTGAGTTCGCTGTTCCTCGTCTCTCCCGACGGCTGTGGGAGGCAGACAAAGCGCGTAAGCCGCGATGATGTCTCGGCTAGCCGGCATTTGAAGTCGCTCGCGCCGCTCCCCCGCACCCGAGGCGATGCGAGCGCCGGTGTCTGCTGTCAGTACGTCATCTAGGTGGATACGGGAAGGACAATGGGTGCAGCGGTGCTGCGTGGCTTACCATGAAGATTATGACGAAGGGTAGGTGCGCGGTTCCTATTACCTCACGAGTCGGCAGGAATACCACAAGGAAAACTGAACACATCTTAAGATGTTATCAACCACCTGGGATGTATAGTCTATGTGTTGGTTGGTTCTCGACGCACTTTATACACGATCACGGCTAAGGCGCCGCCCACATTGTTTCGCCGGTGGGCCGCGGGATTGGGAAATGTCACGATTGGTGCGAGTGTTGAACCCGAACATTTGGTGTTGAACCTTTGGTACCCAGGACTCAACACCTTAACCACTCGGCCATCCCCGCCCCTGCGATATATGGTGAAGAACGCCGATACTGAAAACCAGCTGAGAGCGGGAAAGTCGCAGCTGACCAGAAAATGACAAACATTTGATGAACAAGTTCGCATTCAGATGGATTACGCTAGGTGCCAGGCTGCCCAAAAGACACATATCAGCAATGTCCCAAACTCAGGAATTGGTCGACTTTGTAACCTACATTGTCCGCCATTACGTCCCCTCAATATTCGACAACGGTGCTCGAGCTCCGAAGGCGCTAAAATCGCCTGCCGTAGTATCGGGCTGCTGTGCGATTTCCCCGAACACATTCAGGCAGTCTTCCGACCATTGATTTGCCGCAATGGACAACGGTTTCATCCTGAAGCTGTCCTGTCGGCCATGTGTGCCGATGGTGTCAGGATGGTTCGCCAGAAGGCTGCCGAAACGATAACCGCGTGTCGCGCTCTCGTGGGTGATGATAAAGGTCAGTTGCACCCCTTCCGTATTCCAAACATTAAGTTCGACGTACTGCATTGCCAGACGGCATTCAGCTGGTCCACATTGGCCATAACAGAGTCTCCGCTTACCATGCAGCCGACGGAGGACGATATCAGTCAGCTCAAAACACACCCACTGAACGTCAGTGCGTCTCCTGCTCACACCCAAGCCGTAGAGCGAGCTGTGCTGGAGGCTACCAAGTCACGTGTGGCCGTGGTCGGAGATGAGGAGTGCTACGAACTGATATATGTCCAAATCAAACACCGTCAGGCGCTGCCGATGCTCTGGGAAAGGATAGACTACGTTGTTCCCAGAATTTTGATTGCAGCATCTAGTTCATCGCAAAAAAAATTGTTCAGTGGAGCGCAGTAAGTCGGAAGGCCCATGAAATGTGTTGTCTGTATGCATTACATGTGACGGCGGCAATGTGTGTGTTTTTAGCCAGTCATAATCCGACGAATGCTAACGTATGGTACCAATAGTCTGATTATCATGTGGGGAATGCAATGACATCAAATAAATAGGCTTTCGTTAGATAGCTTAGCAGAAAACCCACTCTCGATTGCAATTGCTTCCATCATCTACAGAAAGCATACTCATTTGCGTTTCCCTCGGCCAATCCGTACAGCCATTGGATCCGAAACTGATATCGTGATTTGCCTAGGCGGGCGAACGTTTCATAAATTTACGGCTTCAAAAAATCCTTCGGATGCCCGAATCAACAATTTGCTGACGACATAGAACTATGCTATATTGCTTGGTGGTCTCCTCATAGTGGTTTGGTGGTCAGCGTATTTGCGTGGAATGTCACAGCTAGTGTAGAGTGAACATGAATGTCAGAATGAAAACAGTTAGACTCTCCTTGAAACACCGCATGAAGTACGTGCAATTAACATAGATACATCAGAACAGTTCCCGGAAGCACATATTTGCTTTATTTAACACAAACCACCTGGTTATAACCAGGTGTTTTGTGTTAAATAAAGCAAATATGTGCGCCCCAGGAACTGAATGTTTTATCGCAACAGTGCAGTCTGAGAACAGAGAGACATACCATCAAAAGCATTCCCAGCTGTCCCGTGCAAATTATAGTAATCATTGAAATATATTACTAAACGCTGTCACGAACTAAGGGAATGTTCACGAAGAAAATGGATATTATCGATCACAGCAACAACACCGTGCATGGTTGTTCAAGGTAATTAGCATGCTTGCTTTAATGCTCTGAATTGTTCTGCAGATGAAATCAACGTCGGTGCCTGATCTGCCAGCTACCGTCCTCCAGATATGCACGTGTACATGCAATGAAATGTCTGCGCGGCTGCAACAACGAGCAAGCCCTCCCCGCCAGTACCAATTCTACTACACTGCGAATAGCATCTCTTCACTATGAATGCATATTTGCATATCTGGTGGATGATATGATATAGTTGGGGCAGACACCTGCATGCCTCTGGCTGGGATTTGTGTGCCACGTTGCGGTTGTGCCATGTGCGCAAGCAATAGTAGGCTTATACATGGATTATTGTGCAAGACCATGCAAAGAGTACGAGCCAAACAGTCATGTGAGGTCAGGCGCAGTTCGCTGATGTTCGCCACCACCGCCCAGCACGTGCGCCGGCCGCGAGACACCCGCGTCGGCCCATGTGGGGTCACGCCCAGTTCGCTGGTGTTGGCCACCACCGCCCAGCACGTGCGCCGGCCGCGAGACACCCCGCGTCGGCCCATGTGGGGTCACGCCCAGTTCGCTGGTGTTGGCCACCACCGCCCAGCACGTGCGCCGGCCGCGAGACACCCCGCGTCGGCCCATGTGGGGTCACGCCCAGTTCGCTGGTGTTGGCCACCACCGCTCAGCACGTGCGCCGGTGTGCGCCGACCGCGGGCCGCCCTCGTCGAGCCCGGTGCCGAAACGGCGACGGAGAGTGGTGTTGGCCATCTGCCCTGCTCTGAACCGGTCGGATTCCATGGTCGCACTTTGAACCGGTCCGGCCGCGGCGTCTGACTCGTCCGACGACTGCGGTGGCGGAGGTATGGAGTGTTGTCATCTGCAGCGCCGGAGCCCACAGTCTGAAGTGTGTTCAGTCGCTGATGTCGACAACAGCACGCCACCGCGCCTCCGTGGGTGTCAACAACATAACACACCTTCACAGCAACACAACAACACGTGTACACCGGTCTCAGCAGCACAACAACACGCCTCCATAGCAACAGAACAACACGTGTACACCGGTCTCAACGACAACACAATAACACTCCTCCATAGCAACACAGCAACACGTGTACACCAGTCTGATCTACAGCACAGCACGTGCTCATCAGCATTAACAACAGCATAATAACACGTGTTCATCAGTATTAACAACAGCATAATAACACGTGTCCATCAGTATTAGCAACAGCACAAACGTACGTTATGCTGTTGCTATGTTGCGTCGTACTCACCAGTCTCAACAGCACGATACCACGTGCTCACCAGTGCAACACCACGTGTTCACCAGTCTCAACAGCGCGACAGCACGTGTTCACCGGTCTCAACAACAGCACAATATGTCGTCACCGGCTGCAACTTACAAAGCCTATGAGCAGAGATGCAGCCAACAGACAAACAGAAGCCGGCACAGACAGCATTCCAGATATTATGCCAGATATTAAGGCAGATGCGCAACGTACTTCAACTGTAATGGCATGCTACACAAACTGGTGGCTTTGAGTGCATGCAATGCCAGCGTGCAGCAAAGGTGGTGTCGAAGTATGGGCAGACAGTTTGCACGCTGAATGCATAGTGTCGGCTTGTGCTTGTGCAATGTTCATGATGGATATCAATGATGGGCTTATTACCACAATTGCATGTGACTTCTTGTACTTGTGCTGCAGTGCAGTGCATACACAAACACTACGTATGTGATTTTTGCGAATTCTTGTGTTATCGAGTCATTGATTTCTAAGTTTAGTGATCCCTGTAGGTCACAACTGAGAACTGCAAAGCTGCCCCAAATTTGCAGCTTTATCAATCGTGCCGAAGTAGGCATACTTAAAGCATGGTTCCCAACATATTGAACGTCGCTTGCTTATCTTCTAATTTCACGACCCATATAGACTAAAAATATGAATGCAAATGTGTATGGAATTCTTACTATTGTTCCATGAATTGAAATGTAGCGCTAGGGCTGTTTTGTGGGTACAAAGACAGTCAGCCTGATGTTCCCTGTAGGTCCCAATTATCAATACATGCACTAACATTCGCGCTGCCTAATGTAGTCAGTGCACATATATGCAGCATTTATGTTTTTGTTATCACAGTAGTATAGGTTCGATCATTGACCTACATGCTTGATGATTGTCGTAGGACGCTAATTTAAACCCAAAACTGTAGGCTATTCACGTGGTTATCAACTGCATTGGGAAGCTTAAATTGTGCAATTGTTTAAGTAAAATTGTGATCGTAAGCTGAATGCCGCATCTAAGTTTCAGGTTTTGACCATGCAGATCCGCAAAAGACATCTATCTGTGGGTCATGACATCCACTGGGGTAAGCTGTGCGCGACAGGCGGTCGCTGCCTAGTTCTGCCTGCGTTTGGATGTAATCGTGACACATCGTCTAAACACGAATATGGAAATGTGGACATGGGCCGCTTGGGCGCACATTGATGGGACAATGGACCACCA
Organism: Ashinkailepas kermadecensis; assembly: GCA_034440615.1. Classification (NCBI taxonomy): domain Eukaryota; kingdom Metazoa; phylum Arthropoda; class Thecostraca; family Neolepadidae; genus Ashinkailepas; species Ashinkailepas kermadecensis. The sequence goes on from JAOTOM010004943.1 coordinate 579,375, forward strand.
ATTGTCTGTCACATGTCTGCAGTTTCGGGGGAGACGAGGCAATTACTTTTGTAATCGTGCTCGTGGAGGACGCTTTATGCAATCGATGTGCGAGCAATGCCAGTATTGGCTGCAAGCATGTGCAGGGACGGATTGATGAAGTTGTATGGGGTGCAAATGTGTAAATGTTCAACATGAGCGGGTGCAAGTGGCGACGAGCACTCCAGCGTTCTCCTTCTGTACATACCAGAGAACCACCTTTTCAACGACTGAAAAACAATCAAGGGGGATGCACTCGAGCGTCTTGGAGAATAGTTTTTTTTTATAGTCAGAGGGAAGTCGCATCTCCTGGGTGAGGAGTACATGTCCCGTGCCCCCCCCCCTCTTGGATCCGCCCCTAAGTTTGAATGTAGACAGAAGAAGCGGTAAATGAAATGGCGGAGTGGCCCAGCGATGATAGAGTTGATGAATTAAAAAGTAATGGAAATGCTCGTGCATCGAGTCTCGGGTTAAAATTCACAGTTGTTGGAGAAGCTATGTGAAGCATCGGAGAGCTATCCAAAGCGATTCCAAAGCGATGGGAAGGTAGATCGGACGCATCGAGGTAGGCTAAGACGCCCTGCTCGAATGAGCATGGAGCAATAGCACGCTGGACACCTTAAACCAAAAATGGATTGCGAGCGCCTCCTCCCCCTCCCCCAGTTTGGGCAAAGCTTCGCGACTAGTACTTAACAATGGGGATTCGAAGCTTTAGAAGGGGAAAACAAACCCAAATGGTCATTTTTAATTTCATTGGTATTGAAATTAAAACGGGTCATTAATGTGCAATGATTCACCCGAAAGTGTGCAAAATGACATCCCTGTGGACAGTAACGCAGCTAAGATTTTCATAAGGGGTGGCCGACCAAAAAAAAGGTCAAGGGGCAGAGACGGCTTCCAGCGCGCGAAACGCGCCGAAAATGTCGAGTTTTTCGTGGCTAAAGATTCAAAATTTCGTTTGATCCAGTGTATTTTTAGGTGCTAAGGGGGGTGGGCCCCCGGACCCCCCTTAGCTGCGCCTCTGCGAGTGGAACATCTATGACAGATCTCAGCATGCTTCACGTAGTGACATCTAGCGTAACAGTAAACAACTGCATTATTGTGGTTCTACCGCCAGGCTACCACCTTGTATGTGGTCGCTTGGGGAAGGAATGCACGGGAAACAATGTCAGGGCAGTGGTGAGGCTTTCCAATATATTTGGAGACAGGAGCCTCACAATGCTACGAAAACCTCCGAAGGAGGCGGTGAAACCCCTCCCCCAATGCGCCTAAAACATTTGTATGTAATTTCTTTTCCGAAAAAACATGGGCCAAGCGGGACAATAATGATTAGCCATTTCAAGAAATCAAAGCCCCTCTGGACTAAGCAGCACTGGCTGATCTAAGGGGAACGGGGGATATGCCGCCTCTCCCTCCTGAAGGGCGAATTTTGTTGGTAACCTTTGCACTAAAACTGCGTTTTCTCCAAATCTAAAAACATTTTATTACAAAAATGCTACCAAAACGAACTCTCGGAATGTTCCAATTTGAACGAAATCGAAGAGTTTTTATTCCCCCCCATCCACCGAAGGTAAAAATCAGCCTTCTAAATCCACCAGTGCTAGGCAGGCGCCCCTTTGGATAGGACAGACGTTCCGCTGGACCAGATAGGCGGCGCTTTAGAAAAGGGAGGCGACCCTCTCGTATTGGCTTGTCATATTGTTCAATGCAGTAACAATACTACAAGGTATAGATAGAGACATTTGTGGATCTGATTGGCTAGGTTTATGGAGTTGTCACAGACTTTGGCTGGGGGAGGCGAGACAGCTTTTAATGTTGATTTTTCCACTGAATGACAGAGTGAAGACGCATTTAACAAAATTTGCGTAGAACCAGCCCCCGTCCCCACGTCGGTTCCCCCGATGCTGGGCTGACCTAACCGGCGACACCTAGCCAGGTACAAGTGTGTGTTTGTAATCAATAATGGGCATAATTTCCGATTGGTTGGGGTAGGGCGTCAACCACCTGAACTAGGTATGATTATTCACCCTGTGCCAAGCGCTGGTTTGATTAGGTGAAGCTAAGGAAGCGTTGCAGGCTTTCCTCCAAATATTCACAATATTTGGCTTTTCGAATTTGGCTAGTGATCTATGCGATACATCTTCATCGTATTCTTTCTTCTTTTTTTACTTTGTTTTCTTATATCAACTTTCGGCGGCAGGCCACAGCTCATTTACATTTCTTGTAGTAGTACACTAAGGCAGGGTCTTGTCTTGGGTGCTTGTCATTCAGAACATTATCGTCTCTAAAATTATCCACTCCTTTTTGTTAGCAATGTGGAGTGCAGCTGCTTGTTATTGCTGTGTCACAATAATGCCTAAAGTTTACTGAAAAGAGTAAAAACGAGTCCATGTTGTCAGAATGAAGAAAAAATGTATCCCTGAATTGGAATGCCCCCAAATTATTCACTCCAAATCCAGGATTACAAAGCGTCGATCCAGCCCTGACTCACGTTGGGTTTTTCAATTCAACCCTGACTCGTCAATCCAATCTGTGCTGCCATAGTTTGGCATCACAGCTATCAAGGAACTACTGGCAACCCTAATATGATGCTTGAAAGAATTGCAGATTGCATTGGTTGTTCTCATGTTTGTAGTTGTATTTGGCACCACATTATTAAATTTCACTCATGTGAACTCATGTTATATTGTACATATACCTGTTCAATTGATGCAGGATGGTTCCCAGTTTTCTATTTGTACATTGCGGAATATGTTGGAAAGTTTTTTTACTTTCGATTGTCGTCATATTATGATCGGTAGCGTACATATGCATAATTACTTTAATAAAAACTGAAATACCTACATAGCGATGATTTGATCCATCGAATAAAAATCAAGAGAGGAGAATGCCCCAAACTAATGGCATTTTAACGATGCATACTGATCCATTATGTTGCAGGCAAAAATCAATGAAGATGGAAAGGTGTGGCTTTAGCTACTTCGCTTTAGCTAAGCGCCTAATGGTTGCAGGATGTAGGTCCTACCAACCTAGCATTAGGTGCAAGTGCTGGAACCAATAAAATGTCGGTATCCTTAATTCTGTTTTTCTATTTCATATCATTAAGAGCGAAATGCCCCATTGATATGACATTGGCTGTTATGCACGAGCTAGGGTGTCATTACAGTTCAAGTCTACACACCAGCAAATGTGCTGTATCACATTTGAAGCATTTGATCTTCCGCAAGCACTTACAGATGGTTGCTGTATTACGAAGAGCAATGTCTCCAGATTAGACATAAGCTGGTATGCTTCTGTCTACCTCTGTCATTGTATACATAGACAGAATAGTACCTATATGGCACGTATGTGAGAATGCAATATGTATTGCACACAATGGTATAATTATGGCCTCAATACTAACCCACAATAACGGAAATTCAGTGGTTTCGAAATTCAGTGGTCCACCTTCTCCATTTTTTTTTAGTAGCCCTATGTTCGCCATCGACATATCATAGGCATAGTGCGACATCTTTTTCACAAGCCAGAAATTACATTTACGAATCTTATTGATATATCATTTCAGCATGTCTTATTCAACTCACTTTCAGGTAATTTTAGCAACCTCGGCGTAATTATTGCCACCAAGCTGACCTGGATGCATGAACAGCACAAGAAGTAATAAGTGAGGAAGGGAAGTACTCTGAAGCTATTTTAATTGTAGCACCCTTTGAAGTTGAATAGACAAAATGGGCCTATAGTCGCCATCCAGAGCTTCCTATCAGAAGCATATAGCAACGCTAAGCGACCTGCAAGGTCCTGCCCATTCAAATTACCCATACGAATCGGTATGAGTTACAAGATCCGGTCTGCAGCAATACGCACATGCACACAGTAGTTTACCCAATGCTTGTTGGAAGTGAACGCTTACAGCCATGGGTGTCGATTTTTGAAAAACATTGGGGGGGGCTAAAGTGTCAACGTACTTACCCCCCACCCCCCGACAACCAAAAACTCATCGGATTTCGCCCACTATATTTGCAGACCTCAATAATTCTGATTTTTTTTATTTGACGATGTGTATGCTTATGTTTATTCAGCATCCTCGCCAAAGAGCAAAATCGCCCAGTAACAGGTGAAGTCACATAAGCAAAAGAGCAGTACACAGCACATGTCGACATAAAAACTTAGCGTAGCAGTCATAGCATGCGACTACAGTGTCATACAGTGGACTCGCCCGTACCCAATGGCGCAGCCAAGAGCAAGAGTAGGTCACACTGGGTACATGCCTTTCCGGTCACGGCCAAGGAGTTCGAAGAGGTCAGCCCAGGAGATTCCCAGGAGTGCCATCCGACGGTTTTGAAATGAATGTGTCGGCTCGAATGGTTTCTTTGCTTGAGTCGGAAATAAAAAGTACAAAACTTCGGAAATTAGGAATAATGTCAGAATTCAAAACAATTTCAAATCGGTGGAATTGGAATGGGCCCCGCACCAGGTGTGTCGCAACAGGAGCATTTTCACTGCTACCCTGTTAGTACTTGTAGTCCTTTCCTTTCAAAAGGTAGTGCGGATTTTTATATACCTTTGGTGGCGCTTGGACCCCACCATATTTGCCTTCTTGACCTCATTCACCACTTTGATTTCTAATTCCCCTTGAAATGGACTTGGGATGAACCAAGGAGGATAATATTCCAAAATCTCCAAAATGCCACCATTCGCAGTAATTGCATCATAGCAGCACCAAATCCAGATCGTACTGTTCTTTCATCAAATCAAATAACTCTGCTTTCCCAAAATTTCAATCAAGGTCAAGGTTACTAAACGCAGGTCAGGTCAAATTATCTCTTCTTATCGCAGTAAGGGGAAAACTTATCGTGCAAAACATGACATAAGAATGATATAGACATTCTGCTTTCAAATATGTGACAAGGTCAGTGGTGTTAGGTCAGGTCAAGTATTATGGATATTCTACACTGCCGTCTTGTGTGTGGAGTTGGGATTTTTGTGCGCGTCCGCTGCCTTGGCGACATTGCGGCCGCAATGTCGTCTTATGCCGAATGCTACTGTTCCTTGTGAATTGAAATTTTATTTCGGTTTTAGAGCCACCAAAGTGAACACCATGACATTGTGTGAACAAACATTGATCCGAGATGACCCGACTTCGTGTTTCAGGACCTCATTATATAAAGCAAATATAAAGCGTATAAAGACAAAGAGCAAATATAAAGAGGTGCAAAATGTCGGACACTAGAAACACATGGCAGACGTAAGGAGTCTTCATATAGGTGCGAGGGACACGAATAAGGCCAGAAGGGTGCCGCACCCAAAAGCATTTCTGGCCGCGCTGCTGTCAGTACCTGTAATCATTACCCTAGTGGAAGTAAGTCAGTTTCGCTTCTGACAAAATTTGCTTTTCTGATGGCATCAATAACCATCGATCGAAATGCACAACAAGAGCAGCTGTGTCTCAATCAGATTCAATGGCTGAACGAATTGGGAAATATTAATGAATGGGTGACATTGGTACCTATTAATGGTAAGGTGAACGGCAGAATGCGGAGAAAGTGACAACTAATGCACACAAAACTGCTCGGAAAGATGATGCAAAGCCGTGACTAATCCCACACCGTTCACTGTGACTGACCAGCGCCGTGGAGAACGCACCGTCTACCAGGGTTGGATTTATACTTTGCAATCCTGGATGAGGAGAGGACAATTTCTCAGTGATGGAATACGGAGAGGATATTTTCCCTCAAACCTTGGCATCAGAATCTCACTTTGAAGCTTCAGGTGAATCTTGAGCACTTTACCACGGGGCAATTAATTGTCGAACAACACCATCAGACGTCCAAATTGAAAACACATGGAGGAAACAACATGGAGGATAATTTTGTGAAGAGGATAATGCTATGGATGGCAAAATCCAGGAAAAGACAGTTTTTTCGACCCTGACGTCCACTGTGGCGGGCCAGGGTCGCAGAGCACACCGTGCACTGTGGCGGACCCGGGCTGTGGAACACACCTTCTACTATGGCGGACCGGAGCCGCGAAGCACATCATCCACTCTGGGGGACCGATGCCGCGGAGCACATGGTTCACCGTAACGGACCGGAGCCGCGGAGCACACCGTCCACTGTGGCGCACCAGGGCCGCGGAGTACATCATCAACTGTGGAAAACCAGGGTCGCGAAGTACATCGTGCACTGTGGTGGACCGGGGCCGTGGGGCACACCTACTATGACGGACTAGGGCCGCGAAGCATAGCATCCACTGTGGCGGATCAGGACCGCGGAGTACATCATCTACCGTGGTGGATCAGGGTCGCCGAGCAAGCCGACCAATGTGGCGGATCAGGGCCGTAGAGTACACCGTCCATTGTAACGGACCGGGGCCGCGGAGCACACCGTCCACTGTGGCGGATCAGGGCCGTGGAGTACACCGTCCATTGTAACGGACCGGGGCTTCGGAGCACACCGTCCACTGTGGCGGACCGGGGCCGCGGAGTACACCGTCCATTGCGGCGGATTATAGCTATCAACAGGTCAAATTATATCATGCCATGGCAGTGGCTTACCTAGGATTTGCGAGAGGAGGCAAACTGATTTGGAAGGTGCCCACCTACCCCCGTTAAAAAAGTCCCCGGATTTCCACAAAAAAAATCAAAGGTGGTTCTTTATATTTTTGTTATAGACTAATTAGTGACCAAATTAACTGTCCTGTGGAGGGGGCCAAATCTACCACCATTATTTCTGAATCACCGGATTTCAACCTAACTCCTCCCCATCCTGTTTGAAGGTTTTTCTTTTGGTATTCCTTGAAAAGTGACCTCACATTGCTAAAATTACACCTGAACAAATCACTAAAAAATAAAAAAATTGCCAATATCAGGCATTCCAATTAATAACGCCCGTTCGCCAAAACGCCAACGTTCGTGCACGTATACACCCGCCTTGCGCAGTCGACGCATTCGCCACTCTACGTGCGCTTCTCCGGTTTCTGCGAGGTCTCCCACGTTTTGCTAATTACTGTCACGTGATAGTCTTGTGCCACATTTGACATGTGGAATGCTTGGTAATGCGGCTCACTGGAAAAAAATCGATGAATTCAATTCGATGTATTCGTTCTCTTCTTCACATTTTTCGGAAAAAAAAAACCGAAAAAAAACCCCCTCATCTCTTTAGCTAAATAAGCTCCCATATTGGCTACCGAGCCGTGACCCTAGCTAGGTGTTCCTTTTTTTACCCGTTGCGTTTTTCTTCTTCTATGGATGTGTTTTGGGGCTCCAGCCAATTTGTGCTAGGGGCTCGGCACATGTTTGAGACCGGGCTCTTTTTTACAGCTTTGTTGCTGTTTTATACACCGATGATATTTTTTAGGTATCGGCGCGTTTTCGAAGACGCCGATGTGTTTATTTAGTGCCCGATCTGTTTGTTCCTTGTTTATGATCAATTCCCTTTTTGAGGGCCCAGCCTGTTTTTAGGCCCGTGTAGTCTCATGACCCTGGTGTGCCTTGAGGGCCTCCGTTATGGTTTTATTTAGCGCTCCCGGTGTGTTTATTTCGAGCTGCAGCGCATATTTTAATGCCCTGTCGCTTTTTGCGAAACTCGGTACGCTTTGGATTATCCATATTAAATTTTGGGACTACCGACGGAAGTTTGGTCCCAAACGCGGTATTTGGGGGCCTCGTGGTCACTTGTTCGGATCTCAAGCGCGAGCTTTAGTGGCTAGGACACGCTTTTGGGTGCCCAATACGTTGTGTGGGCTTTTGTAGCGGTTATTTGGACCCAGTGATTTTCCATGTCGGGACTGTTTTTCGTTGCCCCGGCTTCATTTGCTGGGTGATCACAATGAGACTTTTGGAGCCCCGGTGCGACATGTCATGCCCCTAGCGTGATTGTCAGGGACCCCTAGGGTCCCTGACAATTCAGGGACGAGAATTCTTGGTACCCCTAGGTTCAGCGTGACTTTCGGGGGCCCCGGGCCGGGCCGTTTGTGGCCTCCGTCGTGATTTTCTTGAACCCCAGCACGACTCTTTTGAGCCCCCAGCGTGATTTTCAGGGGCCCAGGCGGGAACTTTTGAGGCCCCAGCGTCCTTTTCAGGATTCCCTGCGCGACTTCTTAGCCCCAAATGTGATTTTTCGGGGCCCCGGTACGATTATTGTGGGCCTAAACTGGATTTTTAAGGAGACTGGCGCAATTTTTTCCGGAGCTCGACGCGATTCTTGGGGGTCCCACAACCTGTCAGGGAGGAAACTGCCCACAATGTCCCCTCCCCATTCGGCATGCCACTGTGCCATGCAATTATGCAGCATAAGCATACAGGAATAACTCATCTGCTTCATCACTCACAAGTGATTTCAACTCCCAAGTTCTCCAGACAGTTTGAGGAAAGTCAAGCATTTTCTACATGGATAGGCAAGGATGGACTATAAGGCAACAGGGATACCATGGAATTCAGATCTTAGTACTTTTGCTGCAATACATACCTTCTTCCGCAGGCTGCTTTGGAGACGGATGCGCTCCTGAAGTTTGGTCAGGGTTGGAATTGGATGTGGATGGAGCAGCACTGTGAAGGTGCTTCTCCATTTGCATATGGTTCAAAGGACTTCTTTCTGTTTACATTAGCAATGCGGGTAATGAAGTACCACTTACATTAATTGACTTCTATGGTGTCCTGAGTGAGCAGTAGAATCGAGATGGGTTCTTGTGATATACGTTATAGAAGTAAGGTTATGATGTAGCTTTTAGACTCCAGTGGGAATGGTACGGATTCACTCATTAGTGAATCCATACCATAGCCTAATAACCATAACCAACATAACCTAATCTAGCATATCCTAACCTCCCTTTGGAGAAAAAAAATAGAAACAAAAATTAAGCAATATATATTCTGAAAATTTTATAAATTGAACAACCGAACCCAACCTAACCGAACCTAACGTCAGCTGCTTTTGAAGGAAAATTTCCGATTTTATTTTATTTGTGAAAATTTTGGATTTGTTTTCCAAGTTAAACAACTAAACTAGCCTAACCTAGCCAAACCGGTATTATTGTGCTTTAAGGTGGTAACAAGACAAGTTTTTACACACATTTACCTCCATATAGCAAACAAATGGGTTAGGTTTGGTTCAGTTAGGTTAGTTTAGGCTTTTCAAGTTGGAAAACTTTTCAAAACTTTTCCAAAAAAGTTTTCCCCAAAAATTGCGAATTATTTGGTAACTTTGCAGTTTAGGGTGTTCTTTTTTTTCTCTTTTTTCTGCAAAATACCATGTTTATGAAGGTGACTAAGATGATTGGACCCACTTATTTTCGGTGCAAATGCTTACTTTTCAGGTTGTGAGTAAAATAATGCCAAAAAGGGCTTGAGTTCGGTAACAAAGCATAAACATAAATGTTTTTTTTAATGCAACAAAACCTAACCTAACCTAGCCTAACCTATCTTTTGAGAACAAAAAAAAAAAAATTCAAATGTCAATTGATTAATTTTCTGAAAATTCTCAACCTTAAAAAAGAAACCTAACCCAGTCGAACCTAACCTAAGCTGCTTTTGAAGAACAAATTATATTTTTTGTTAACATGCTTGTAAATTTTTGAGGGAAACCTTTGGGAATCATTGTGCTTTAAGAGGGGAACAAGAAAAGTTGTATGGGCGCTGTATGACCAACGCAGTCAATGCGGTCGTAAGACCAAATAACCAACCAACCATCCAAGAAAAGTTTTTACACACATTTGTCACCATAAAGCAAACAAATGGGTTAGGTTTGGTTAGGGTAGGTTGGTTTAGATTTTTTAAGTTGGAAAATTTGTCAATTTATTTTCTCAAATTAAAATAAAATGAATTTGCACCGAAAATAAGTGGTCCCATCATCTTCACCGTCACCGTCATGAACATGGTATTCTGAAGAAAAATTAAAACAAAAAAATCACCTTAAACTGCAAATTTACCAATCATATTTTATTCAACAGCAACTTATGATAGGTTAGGTTTGGCTGGGTTAGGTTCCTTAAACTTTGAAAATTGAAAATTGACAAATGCTTTAACTGTCTCATGCGCAGTGAAATTGAAACACGCCTGATGCTATCAATTTCTGCAATATAAGAGGAAAAAAAACTATGACCTCACCAAAGCTTGAAGGCGAACTTTGGTGTACCTTCTAAGGTAATAGTATCGTGGGTGGCATAATGCGCGCTACCAGACACTGGTCTTGTATGACTCTATAGGGTTTGTTTCGGAAGTCATGTGTGGCCACAGCTTAATACCCATTGCTTTCTTCAGGAATATCAATTATAATGAGGTGTCTATGCGGCTTCTTGCTGATTTTTCTCTCATGTTTTCATAGGCTGGCAGATTGGCTCACACGTGACTTTTGTTGGTTCAGTTTGAGATTGGGTTGCCCCATATCAATATTGAATGCATGCACATTGTCATTGGGCATGTTGGTAGGTACCTTGGTAAATATCAAGCTGATGTTGTGATGGGTAGGTTGCTGAAGATAATTCTAGTTTGTATATCCACAATCTCAAAGATAACCATGATTTTCATGCAAGTTTGACAATGACTAGAAATTGAGAATGAAATTAATCATGTTCAAGCTCCATATGCATGTGGTTTTGCCATTGGTGGTGTGTACAAACATCAGTATGACCATGTAATTGTTGTTTAGTTGCTTAGCAGATTTTTTCTTCAGATAATCTGGTTTAAAAGGCATCAGCATCGCTAATCTCAACATTTTATGATGTAAGCTGTACTTCCACAGTGGAGGGAAATCCAGCTATTTTATTTGTTTTTCGCACACAATTTGACATTTTTCAGCAAAAGGTGGAGAGTCAGTCCACTATCTAATCCAAATCTGTTTCTTTTCAGTACAAAATGTGCTGGTTAACATCAATGTTTCTACTTAGCATGGTGTGTTTCATTTTTTTCCCTTTAGCTTTCTTATCAGCATAAAATAGCATAGGATATTGGGGGGGGGGCCCAAATCAACATTGGGGGGGCCAAGCTCAACATTGGTGGGGCCATGGCCCCCACAAAAGGATACAAATCGACGCCCCTGCTTACAGCATCTAATGTAATAAGCGATACCAGCACCAATGTGTATATGCTATAATGTGTACATGAATGGCATTAGCATGCGTATTTCAGCACGTACCACAGGTGAAAATTGATGCCTTTAAATTCATGTCGAGTGCGGACCCGTTATAACCAACGGCATGTGTACACAAGGCGGTTTCCTACCTTTCGACGCATGTTGGCCTCAGTTGCAGAGAATATGAAAGATATCAGAGTGGAAAGTAGTCAAAATCCATTTGAAGTCGTTACTTTCCACTGAATATCATAGGAAAACTCTTGATCTTTGCTCAAAGAAAGAGGCTTACAGCGCATTATCGCCCTCTAGTGTCACGTTGTTACACAGCATTGCAAGCTCTCATCTTTTGTTTTACTAAGAGCCAGGTCTACTCTTTCCACGTTCAGATTTACCCACTTACGTCATCGTTTTCCTCTTATGTACTCTCAATCCTTGTCCACCCAATGGGATTGTTGGTGGCATTCTCCGCGTGGGTAGTTTACGAAAATCATCGCACCACGGCTAGCTTCACGGGGCGTGCTTTATTAACACTGAAGACCACGTGCACGTGAGTGACATACACTAAGATTTGACTGCTCTGTGCTTTTAACAATTGTTCTCACTCGTCGAGCGCTCCTACAGGCACCCCACACCGCCAATATATAAATTAGTGGATGAAGGATTTGCAATAGAGTAGGATATTTAACATCTACGTTCACATTCCACGCTAATTAGTGACTACGAGGAAACCTTTTTATGGTCCTAATGCAATCCAAGTTTTTACTCGCTTTCGACCGAGTCGCTTTCGACTCGGTTTGTGGTGTGGGCGTAGCCACCACGGAGGAGTTGCAGATATGTGCTCAACGAGATTTTACTTAGCAAATAAAATTATCTTGCTGACATAAATGAGTTACTTCAAAGGTGGCATTTCCTCATCAAGTTCGTGGAAAGATTCTTAGTCTTCGACATAATTTAACCTCATGTGGAAAGAAAATCCGTGTGCATCGTGTCCAGAACTATGTTAAATCAGAGAAAACACGTAAGGTGTGGACTTCGCCAACCACGCAATGACAACAAAAGATTAAGGAGCACTAAACGCTCTATTTTCCCCTGAAATATCACCAGAATTATCTGTAATTTCCACCTCTTCCCGACATTCACACGGTCGCCGCGCCCCTGACCAATCAGTTATGCTTTATTGTAATCTCTGAGCAGAATAAAGAACATGCCCTCCCAGTGCTTCTTTAAGTGCGAATTTCTCCATACACATGGTGCAAAGTGTGCGCTTTCTTTCTTGGCTCACTTGCATTCAAATATAGCTTTTTAATCAAAGTTACTCCACGTGGCATTCGATTTTAGTTGCCACATCTCGCTCTTAAAGAGTAATACAGTAATGGGCAACAGTGGCGAAGCGCTCACACTTAATTGGGCGCAGCCCACATCTGAAGGCGTTCCCTACGGTAAACGCCACAGGGTCTATATTATATGTTGTTCGTTATGGGAGGTGCAGAGCCCCAGCGGCCCACAAGATATACTGACCTGTATCTGGGGTCATGCGTTCCACCTTTGGCAGCCAGGGCACGGGCGGATAGGTAATCCTACCCCAAAGCACGAAAATCAGAACAGTCACCAGATTGTCGCTACCCAGAGAGAGTCAAATTATTGTCAAAGCGTGGCGTTCGGATCTCTTTGGCAAGTGCGGTTGGCCGGCTAGATCCGCCAGTGAGGAGGGAGCAGGTGAGGTGTGTTTCGCCCACCATGTCATGTCAGAAACTAGTAGAGCCTACAATTTGAGATGTTTGGGGTGCAATGGGAATATTCATGCATGCGAAATCCGTGTAGAGAAAAACAGCAAACGTCCCTACATTCACGATATTTGTGCATGGCACATGTGCATCATGTTATACAACAGCGGCATGCATCAACGCAAATCAGTTGGAATGTACGCACTTTGGCACGGCATATTCGTGTCAACCCTCCCCGTCTTTCCGGTTATATCCTCACACCCCGTCTCGGGGGGGGGTTGATACATACCCCCCCCTCTAATCTCCCAACTAAGCGTCGCACGAAAACGAAAGAGGTGTCATCGGAAAGCGCTCGACGAGTAGGGCCAGACACCACCCCCAAAATGTTATCCCCCCAAAAGTGACGTCACTAGGGGGCCTAGGTTTTCACGACTTACATCATGTTTTTGGCTCTGGGGAGTTCATTTTGGGGGAGATTTGAAGAAAAAAAAATATTTTGAATCAGAAAGGGAAGGCGAAATCGTCGATGGCCCTAAAATATTTGCCCACCCAAAAATCAAAATATTATTTTTTTGAAATTTCAAAATTTTCAATTTTCATTTTTCTCTAATTTGTATTTCTCTAATGGGTAGAGCGGACCGAAAAACGTTGTTCGAAGTGAACTTGCTCTCATACAAAATGCTTACTTTAGCCAGAATCTTCGATTTTAGCCCTAATGGGCAAATATGCCTAACTAATAAGTCATCAAAAACGAAAAAAAAATCCTCTGGTGCGTTTTGTTTTGTTCCTAAAGATAAGCAAACGTTGAAGGTTTCATTAAGATATCTGTATCCGTTAAAGCGTGACGACTGGTTCAACGTTTCTGGAGGTGATCTAACTTGATCTTGACTAACTCGTTGATCCTAGATGACCTGACCTAAAAATTTTGACACAACATGCCAAATTGATGTGGGAAAAGATATGCCAAATTTTGGCGCGCTGCCGCGTGCTGTTCTTTCACTATCCACGAAAAACCTTAGGAGGGAGCGCATATCAACCCCTCCCCCCCCGAGACGACGCGGGTTAACCGGTCATAGCATGTCGTCTTTTGCGTCTTGTCTTATCATTAGGAGTTCACCAGACTAGATGGAACGCCTGTCAGTCGGAGAGGGGGATGTCCGTATGCTGCGCGTTTGCACGCCTGACCCATTAAAAAAAATGTTCAATTGCAGCCAGGACAATAGTCTAGCGGGTGGTCCGTGGTCTAGCGGGTGGTCCGTGGTCTAGCGGGTGGTCCGTGGTCTAGCGGGTGGTCCGTGGTCTAGCGGGTGGTCCGTGGTCTAGCGGGTGGTCCGTGGTCTAGCGGGTGGTCCGTGCAAATTGGGAACGTATTTGGAGCGCAATATTTTTGGAATCAGTCGACTGATTGTGATGAAATTGGGCACGTAGGAAGACAGTACTTATTTTATGGTACTATCCGAGATAGAGTTGGCAGACTACTTGGTTGAAATTACTGTGAAATGCGAAATCCTTACTTTTGTCCTGCTCTGGCTTACCAAAAGTACATAAATTGGGCAGCACTGGATTTTATCGTGGCCGGCAATGTATTTTCTCCCTTGGCTTTATGTCAACTGGAGACTAAATGGCCAGGAGATTCAGCCCTTTTCCTCCGGAGAAAGGCTGAACCAATAAGCTCAGAAAGTGACTTTTTTATTTTAAAAATTACTTGATGTAAATAGTTCTTCGTTCTTTGTCAGTCAGATACAATTTGAGTTAAGCTGGTTTCAACTGACATAGCCGTGGACGTAGTTTCAATAAACTCACTGCTGTTTTCCCACTGTTTTACCAACCCTCCCTACATGGATCTGTTCCCGATCTGGATAACTTGGATCTATCCACAGCTGCTGCTCACCCACTCCCACATAATCTGGAGCGGAATCCATATGCGTGGATCTCAGCATACGCGGGTACCGGCCCGGCTGATGACCTATCAGTCTGCTACGAACCGTCAAATCCCCTGGGGTACATCGAGTGCGAAGCCGGTCTGAGTCACCACCGCGGACCGACAGCTGCGTCAGCCGGCACGGCGTCATGGGCGCCTCGCTGCCGCGGCCGGCCGGCGGGGGCGGCAGCCGTCCGGTCCCCAGTGAAATTCGGCGGCGGCCCGGCCAGCGCCGGCGGCACCCTCGCCGCGATCAATACCGCAGATTCGGCAGGCCCGGGTCCGCTTTCGGTCGGCCCGCCGTCCCCGCCGGCCCCGCCGTCGCCGCCGACGGGGCCGACGCAGCCTCCTTGGCCGGGCGGCGGAGCGTCGCCGGCGCTCTGACGGACGAGACGACGGTGGGCCCGCAGGCCGGCCGCGCGTGCAGCGTGGCAGTCCAGACTGCGGCGGCGGCCGACTGTGTACTGCGGCACAGACTACCGTCAGCGCACCAGCAGCGCTGACATGAAGATGCGCGCTGCTCTGACTTGTCTGCTGCTGCCAGGTGAGCTTACGACCGGACTGGTGCTGGGGTCACGGGAGGGGACGGTTGAATTGGACAAGCTGGTTATGTCGGGGCTTCGGGGCGTAAATCCAGACGCGAATTTAGAGAGGAGGTTGGTGTGGGACCAGGAGCAAAAATGGACCTTGCGAAGTGACATAAAGGCTTGATCATTCCCAGTGCCGGATAATCGATACAGTTATTATGAGTGTTTTTATAATACTTTTCCCACCATACAACGCATTCGCTAAAAATTTCGGATAGCCCATGTTATATTCCTTCCACACATCGCAATTCAAAATAACGACCCGTATATTAAAGCAATATATCGTAGCGAGCCCGTAGAGCAATGCCCAAGACATCACAACAAGGAATGCTTCAGGCCATTCCCGGACGAAATCGCCATCCTCGGATAGTGAATTCGATCCCCGAATTGGCAATACCAACTGACCTAGAGCAATTCACAGCTTAGCTGACATGCTAGCATAAGCCATTAACTTTCCAACGTTATATGCGGTCCTTGCTATGTCCTAATTCAAGGAGGACCTCAATAGACCTGCTTTTCTTTGGTTGTTTTTCTAGGGTTATATTTTAGGCTGTGAACACCACTGAATTTTTCGTCTATTTTACCCACTGGTTTTTGTAAGCATTGGCTTTGCAAACACGTTAACGCCTCCATCAGCAGGGTTATCAATTTGGCGGGCTCTGAGGCATCGTCCATGTGTGTAAATGTAGCTAAGGATACCCCAATTTATTGCCACACATACGGAACACTGGGAGCATTTTAACCCCGATTCGCGCACGGTGGTTGTTGTAACCCTCCTCTCCTACCGTGAGGTTTGTTTTACGACCACAAAAAGCGGCACACGTCAGCGCGGCGCAGCTTGCTACCTCCGATGAGGTATACGTTATGCATTTCATGGTGCACAAAACTTGATGACGTCATGTCAGGCCACTTCATGACTGCGTAGGAGGAACATGTCGGACGGCTGTTCGTCAAAATCGTAAACCATCATCGATTGAATCGCGCTGGGGTTATGTTAGACGCTGAGTCTGTCTAAGGTTGACTGTTGATAAGGTTAACATTTTGACCTGATCTGGCCCCTTGCCTATGGGGCGAATTGCGACATTTCGCATATGGCTAGTACCCTATGAACATCATGGTGAGCATTCGAAGTGAATATTTGCTGCTATTTTCATACAGGCAGCGATTAAACGTGAACGTTTCGATTTGTACGAAATAAAAAAAAGCTTTTAAAGTGATCGGAGTGGTCACTCAATGACGCAGGATATAGCAATCTGGTATCAATCGCGCAATTTCGTGATGAGCGAAACACTGGTTTTTGTTGCATATCGATATCTCTCTCCGTCTGGAAATGCTAGGGGTTCGTAACAAACCCCTCCCCCTGCACTGACGAGGGTGGCAAAATGCTGTACACTGGCGAGGGTTGATGTATTTCACTTTTTATATTGCTAGAGTGAGCAACTCAGTTGTATTTTCAGTTGGAAAATAGATTACAATTATTTAGGAAATATGACCATTAACCTGACGCGGAGGGAGAACATAGTATTTTTTGGAAGACGTCTTCTCACCTCGTACCTAAATTATTAAAGTGTCATAAACATGAGGTAATAAATACGGTATCTGAAAAATATCCCATATTTCGGGCCTTTTTGTAATCCCTTGTTCACTGTGAGCATCGACACGCAATTAAAGAAACCCGTACAATCTACAGCTGCATATTACACGAAAACATGCTATAGTTTTCAGACCACATGTTTCCGTAACTTTAGTTCATAAAATAACGTCGCTAGAGAAGTCTCTTGAAAGCTATATCCCAAATCTTCGTGGATGGATAAAATGTCATCTAGCTACACTGTCCAAGACGTCCAAGTGCAGTCTAGAAGGGATAACTCACCAAATTATCTCCCTAGTCAGATGCCGTAACAGTGACATTGTGCGAAAGAAACACAGAATACAAAGTTGTTTTGCTTGTATGCATTATTTTGTCTTGCATACTTATGCTCATATTGATCAAGGCATTGCCAAAAGCCACGAAATATATGTGATGCTTCTCTGACTCTATTTATCAATTCATGCTTCCGTAACTTTAACCAATCACAACATGCAAAAATCAGCGTTAAAGCGAAATCTGATCACGGGTAACAAGCTAGTTCTTCTTTCGTTTCACAAACTCACTGCGTCTCGGAAGAGCAGGAAGGCACCAGTTCTCCTACACTGGGGCAAGTAGGAAAGCATTGTACATGGACGATGGCCATACGTGTAATGTCAATGTGATAGCCGGTGATCCTATAACCACATGTATCATGCAGAAGCATACAAGCATGGGATGAACACTACACACATGATACAAGTGTACGATCAGTAAGACATAAATAGGATTAAGTTTACGAAATCGTATTTGAAACTTGAGCAATGCCCTTCTGGAACCGTCCGCATCCTATGCCTTTGAGAGGGAAAGAAAGAGGGTGCGGATCGCACCTTCCAAAATTCATACATCCCAACGTCCATAACTTCCAAATTGGAACTTAGCTTCCAAAGCAGCTCGAATAAGAACCGAACCTAACCTAGCTGAACCTAGCCGAACCCAGCCTAATCTAACCTAGCCTAGCCTAACCTATCCTTCCAATTTTTGAAAGTTAACTTGTAATTTGGAAGCTATAGATTTCGGAAGATATGCAGTTTAGAAAATGTGAACGCCTCCTAGTCAGGTTGTTTTGGAAGTTAACTTACAACTTTTGGAAGTTAACTTCAAATTTGTAAGTTATACCCGTTATAACATTGGAAAATATGAACGCACAACGATAAAGATCATGCGTTCTGCTGCCACAGATTGTGTACATAACTTGGCGGGCGCTTCCATGTCGAACATTTTTCTTAAAGGGCTGGTCTGCTCGTGCAATGTATAGTAGGACTGGCCAAACATAAATTATTCAAGTTTAATATCTAATTATCGTGCCACATGGTCTAAAAACGTCCCATTGTTTCCCCAATGTTTTTTTTAATGATGTCTTGACACTGCGCCGACCATATGATGTTCCGGTACTTCGCTCGCGCGGCAAAATGACCCGTGTGCGAAAATGTACATAAAGGCATTTTCGCATGCGGTCGGGTCGAAGACGGCGCCGGATTGCGAGTTGATGGACGTGCATGTTCCTAGCTTCGATATTTACCGTCCGATTAATTATTTCTTTCGCTTGACTCCCGCCAGTGGGCTGAGCCCCACCCTGCTCGCGGAAGGGGCTCTGAGTCCCAGAGCCCCATAGGTTCCGCCGCCAGTGTCGGTAATGACTGTCGCTGTGCCAAAGGAACGTGCGTGTTTGTTTGTCTCTGTGCTCGTCTCGATTGCTTGCAAGGGTGCGGCACTGCGAGTGGTTTTTGACGCGACTTGTCCCGGGGTGATAAAAGATATCTCAATGTTGTGCCATGTGGTATGTGCGCGCGCTGTGCATGATATTAAGCTGCATCAGAACTTCATTGACGTTCTGAGTCGTAGCCAAGTGCTTCATATTGCTAAATGGCAGAATTGCGTCGGTGAGCGGAATTGCGAGAAATGTTCCAATTTCGCAATTTGTTTCAGGACGCGGCTTTGTGGGCTTTGTGACTTTATAGGCTTTGTAAGCCTTGTATTATGAAATGAGTTGAGATGGATTCCTTTATGTCGGTGCACCGGTCATGGCTATCTTTCATTGAACAAGGATGATTAAACAAGAATCATTGAACAAGAAATTTGATTTAAATAGACAATAACATGGTGATGCTAAAACAGAGTGTTTAAGTGCAATGGAGGAAGGATGGTGAAGATGGTGGAGCAGATTGAGACCGTGAAAACAGTGACTTAAGAAGCGAGAGGACAGGGCAGTGGTTTAGAGAACATCAGCTTACGTTCGGTGGCACGCTACTTACATGTGCTTCAATCCATCTTTCGCTTACATAACATAATAATTGAACGATGAGAATAGCGTGTTTCAATGACAATGAACCTAGCTTCGATCGCAAGCATTCCGATATTCGGTAATAGGTAGGAATAAATGGCGGAGAACATGTCAGTAGCGGGCTTCCACCAGCACACGCAATTATGGCCCGTAAGTAGGAGGATCGCAGCTCTATGCGTCGAATTTTAAAAGACCGCTAGGGTATTAAAGCTTTATTTTTTTAATGGAGAGGAAAAAATCATGAAGTTTTCCGACCATGTGGCACAATAAATTTGCTATTAAGCTTTGCTATTGCATCCGACAGGAAAAGTATCCAGATAACCCGTCCTAATGAATAGCCGGGTTTCTATGGGCTCATGTTTATCGGAACGTTTGCACACATTAGCTATTTTGTTTCCAAGTATCTAGCGTAATTATCGCCCCACTGGGGTGGCAAAATCTGCTCCCGTTCTCCTCCCTCTCTGGAGATTTACTTCATAACCCGAAAACATGTAGCGATATCAATATCAAGCTGTATGCACCTGTTCACACATCAACTTCACAGCTGGTGGCCAAAAACGATATTCTAGCTCACTATCATTGGGGCGTCAGCCACGGTAAAGTAACGTCATCCTCGCCCCGCGATTTTTTAAACGAAATGAAGGGTGTATAAAAAGCGTCAAAATTCGAGGAGCAGTGATATTAACAATTGGTCTACGCGAAATATCGGCGAATTCAATGGACAATAATGATGCTTTCTCATAATTGTTTTTATAACAAGTTATGGTCCAAATTTTCGGGCGCAAAAATTAGATGTTTATTTTTTTCTCGGAATGCTTAGACTTTTTTTTTTCAAAAACGGGAAAATAGATGATTCAGATTCAGATTGTGAATATACATGGCAAATTTCAAGTCAATATGTTGCAAATTGGCTCAGGTATGGCGAGCCAGAGTAGTCCAGAGATAGTCTCAGTATTGTACACAATAGAGTATCGCACGCTGTGGCTGTACCGTGTACGGTCAGTGTGGAGCAAGCATCAGTGGCACTAGCCTGTAGCGTTGTTTGAAATATTGTAGTTTTCCATTATGCATTGTGAATGACTTGTGCCTGCCCCCAATGTGCCTGAAGGAGTTGTCCATTACGTCTGTCGGTTTCCTGGCAAAATATTGGTGTAGAAACATGCACCTCATGGGTATCGGACCAGACTGAATATATGAGCACGTGACCCACCATGACCTCAACTTTATCCTTACACATGGGTGTCTTTCTTGGCTATCGTAGTATGCAAGGTGCATGACAACACCAAAATTCAGACTCTGCGCTGCGTTAATTGTATAATGCTCGACTAAAATCCGAACTTCGCCAAATAGATCAAGTTTTAAGCCTCGTAGTGAAGTGTGATGCCACATGCAACACTTAGACCGATGTATTAGACATCTGAGCTCATCGTCCTGAGCTCTGTCGTTTGCCGCCCAAAACAACGAAATCGGCTGTAATTTTGTCAACTTAAGCAGTGGGCAGAATCTGCCTTCCGTCCCCTCTCCCGCGCGTTCGGCTGCTGAACCCAGCGGCGCGCTGGTTAAGACTGGAACTGTACCCATTTAAACAAAACAAAAATATACTTACCTGACTGATGTGCTTGTTTCCAGTGGCCGCGGCGTGGGACAACTGGTGGACCTACGATGGAATAACAGGTACAAAGCTGGCACAAAACTACACGAAGACGCACACTGCCCCCGGGTGATATTGTGAAATGGAGCAAAGCTGCATTGCAGTGTCCCGATGCCTGGGCATATCATGTGCCTCGAACTCAACGGATTTTGGCAATCTATTTTTTACATTAATGCATAGTAGCATGCGAGTTTGAAGTCTTCGCTAATCACAACTAGCACGATGGTAAACATTGCATTGTCGAGATTTGGGGTCACCTTACAAAGTACGGAGTTTGTAAGGTTCGAAACGTAAAGCCTATGCCATGCAAGGCGAGATCCCGCATTCTTCACGAGAGTTTCATCTGTCAAAGCGTGAGGAGTATGCTGTGATTTTCAACGCATTATGTGCAGCTAAAGGCCCAGATGTGCAGGTTTGTTCCGAATTAGCTTGAACATCGGAAGAGCTACGAAGCATGAAGTGGGTAACGCAAGTTGAATTAAGTGCTCTCAACCCAAAATTATCCCACGGGGAACTTTGGGATTGCAGGAATGTGTTGAATGTATGTGAAGAAGGAGAATCAGCAAGCCATGTGTAGCGTTGGCTGCATTTGGGCATAAAGTAATATTTTTAGGAGTAGCAGGGAACTCTTTCCCTTCTGCATTCACTCAAAATCGGTTAGAAACCGCCAACGTACTTGGTGTATTGTTACGGTACATATCGAGCAGTAGAGGCTTCGAGCAGGACCATGTAAATAGTGTTACCGTTCGGCACGGCATGCACAGACCATAACTTCTAATGTACCTTATTCTTGCCATATATCCCAACTCTATTCAAACACCATTCTGAGAGCGGGTATATTTCGCAGTTCAAATTTTCAGACATCCTGGCTAGCATTTTACGACTTGACCTTATGTGACGGGACAATTTGGTGTGGTGCATAGCCAACGATGTCATAGTGCGAAATACACAGATATTTATATTCAGTGAAGCGCTGAGCCTCCTCTAGCTTCATTTGTATGCTTTAATAACATTTCCCATTGATTTCTCCAGCACAAACAAAATCTTTAATGTTGAAGAATTTCACCGAGCCCGTACCAATAGCGGACGATTTGAAGCCCTCCCAGTCCGCTGGATACAGCCGGGCGATCCCATAGATTTTGCGGGCTGTAGATACAAATACCTTTGTCGACTTCCTGGCAAACTGAGCACCACAATAAAAGTAGCTCATATCTGCATCAGGATCGTAGATTTCCACCTGGAACAGTCGGCAACCGCTAGCAAACCAGACTCGCTTCAGATCGTTGCTGGGGTTCGTTGAGAGTGTGACGGCTATCGCAGCACGAGAGCAGGTCAAAGATGCTGGCACCTCCGTCTTCCAGATGC
Source organism: Ashinkailepas kermadecensis (assembly GCA_034440615.1). Lineage (NCBI taxonomy): Eukaryota > Metazoa > Arthropoda > Thecostraca > Neolepadidae > Ashinkailepas > Ashinkailepas kermadecensis. The sequence continues at coordinate 601,618 of JAOTOM010004943.1, forward strand.
ACGAAATGGCTGTGCTTGTTTCTGTCATCATGCTTTTGAAAGTCACTGTGCGCTCAAATTGACGCTGCGTGGCCAAGCCCTCTTGATTGCATTTTGGTTGTTCCGGCTTATCTTTGCTGCATGGCTTGGCTGCGCACCCATACTCACGATTTACAAGAGCTGCATCGCTGTCAGAGGGCTTGCTCCAGTCTGATCCGATGCCAGAGGACAGCATTAATCCGTCCGAACCTTTCACTTTCCCCAGAAAAACACTCTCACCGTTATAGCTCAATCCGAACAGGTCGAAATGCATTACGGAGTTATAATCGTATGGGCACTTGTCGTAATCTTTGTAATTTAAGAACAAAACGTCCTCTAAAGCTGTGTTGTGGAACTGGATATGAAGGTTCTGATCACGGTCTGGTCGCGAGTGCTGGTGTACTAAGCCGATGACGTGACCCAATAAATGGACGACGGTGCCTTTGTCGCATATATCGCCTACTGACATCTGCATTTTATTTGAGTGGTATCCTAAATGAGCGTAGCAGCCTTTACCTTTCGTTATTATTACGGCATTGCCGGACCCTTCCTTAAATTTGATGCATGTTTTGTCAGACCACTCTTTCATTGCACCTGTTATCATAGCCTTGTCGGGTGCAGGAGTCCCCATTTTATATATGACAGTATTGCTTGACCATTTCTCTTGAATCAGTTGCGCTGAGTTTTCGGTCAGATATCCAGTTTGAGACCAACGTGCCTTTTGATCAGATGTGACTATCATGTCTCCTTCAAAAACAATTTTCTTGACATCAGCAACTTTCCAATTTTTCATAATCCTGTCAGACGATGTCAAAAACTGTTTTCTTGCATTCTCACACTTCTGTTTTACATCCTGACTGAAAATATCAACTCCTCCACTACATGTGGATATGAGCATACCAGCAGCGCACAATATACGCAAAATGTCAGATGTCATATTGACATATCATATACAGTTCGTTAAAAGAAACCATACACTGAGTATTTCATAAGAGTACAAACTTTAGGCATTTCAATCGTGAATATACTGCAATTAAGATCTGTATGAAATTTTCGTGTCGATGTGCAATAGTGGCACGCGCCTTATTTGAATGATACGCTTTTAGCAAAATAAATATATGTGTGTGTGTGTTGTTACTCGATTGCACAATGTGAAATGCTGTGAACACATAGTGTTTCAAGTCACGCGAGTTCACATATTTTATTTTCATCACGGTTTTTGTCACTGTTTGGTTACACGATAATCCGCATGGCTGCTTACAGGAGTGTAAAGACGGTGGTGAATGGTGGAGGAGCCAGGGCCCTTGTGTTCCATACGGCTCGTAGTTAAGATGAGTGAGATCACGAAAAGTATGGGGATCATGGATTCCTTCCCCCGGCCCAAGTTCCTACAGCTATGGTTATAAATAGCATTGGGGACGCCAGAACCGAAGAGCATAGGGGCCTCATCGACTTCGAGACTGAGAGGATACACCTGCTCAAATATTGCAACATGCAGAATTGCGTGTCTAGGAGTTCATTGTTGAAAATTTTGTTTCAATATGTGACTCTGTCGAAGATGAATGGGGCTATGTTTTCGCTGGCTATTTTCCCGTGTGATTTTGCTTGAATTATTTTAGTATTTGAAGAACACATAGCATGCAGAATAGCACCATGTGAGCGAACAAATTTCGTCCTTGACATTGAATGCGCAGCACAGTGGTTGGATTGTTCACATCCACCTCCGTATTTTGCCAGTAAGCTGTTCAGAATTTAGTTTTGCGCTACGTGCCTCATCGCTGTTTTAAGATCGACCAGTCACCACTATACTATTGGCGTTGGAAGTCAAGGCTGATGGTTCTAATCCGGTAAACATCGAAGCTGGCATTGCCGACTATACTAGATGCACACCGACAGCCTAGCTTAACCTAGCAGAGCCTAGTCTAACATAACCTGAGATTACATGACATCACATGACATGGCATGACCAAAACTCATTTGAACTAATCTATCCTGCCCTTTCCTGACTTCATTTTCATCCTCGCAATAATACAGCTGCATTTGCCCGTTGCTGCGTAACTTACACTAGAAGAGCAGATTTCGCGTTGCGAAATTGTAGTAACTCATCAGTTCGACGTCAAAGAGCATTAAGTAAGCTTCAAAGTTGACCTTATAAATAAGAGGAAAATAACGAAAAGAAAAATTAGAAATGCCACACAAGGCCTCCCTCCCCATAAACGGCAACATGCACACACTTTTCACAACTCGGATGGAGATGCATGTTAAGGTGTTAGTTTGTCAAAAGTCTGACCAACTAACTTGGTTAGTGTGGTCAAGGCACGTGTGGCCACAACGGCACGTGCCCACATGATCTCGCAACCCAAAACCACCGCCATAACCTGTTCGCCGAACCGGCCCATCACATGCTTGAGCGAAATCCTCCCGGCCGTTTTGGCACAGCATGCGTCGAAGCGGTACATACATACAGATAGATAAACATTTCCCGACAACTTTGGAAAACCGACCGTCATGCGTTAAATCTCCGATCGATATTTCTCGTGATAGAGCTACCCTAAATTATATTTACGATTTTGCAGTAATCTAATCGAGCCTAATCTAACCTAACCTATCCATTTATATTCATCCCCAGCCCATAGCCGAATCTCCAGCTTGAGTGTTTAGTAGCTGGCAGGTAATATTGGAATTATTAGAACATGTTTTGTAATCCAATGACCTTTGGTAGAAATGGGTTATGGACTAAATGAATGTTGCTGGCCCACCCCGGGTCTTCTACTGAATGCTATTTGTGATGCCCGAAATCCTACAAAATCGTTGCAACATTAAAGGTCAAACTCGGACAAAGGTCCGGTCAAAGTTCTTCTTTGCAATGATAAGCTTGGTATGTTGAGCCAGCAGAGGACCGTTGCTGCTGTAAGTCATTGCCCAGCCGTAATGTCAGCAGTTACTGGAGCCATTTAGATAAGCCGGACGCCATTCGGCTCACACAGGACCCGACTTCAGTATAAGGGTGCTGGAGAGTAGCGACCGGCTGACACATTTTCTGTCATCAGTTAGGAAAGAGGTGCACAGCTTTGTTGTTCCCAGTAAAGCATTTGGAAGAATGATACCTATCATTACTACCAGAGTCTATGTATCGCTTGCCTGCCAGCCATTGCTATGGAGTGATTCACTTAGGCATCAAATGTCTGCTCAATCTATTGAGCCTATGTAAAGCAATGCTTAAGCCATCCATATGCTGAACATATACTAGGTTATTCGATTGCTGGCGCATGTGGCATCTTATGTATGCGGTTGTTGAGTGGGGTGACACGTTCTGCAGCATGGAGATCGCAGTATCGGAGTTATGGGAAAAGATGTGCTTCCAACGTTAGTGCTGAGCAATCGTACAGAACCAATGGTACTCGACAGCCACCTCTGTGGTGGTACTGTGCTTCACCCTCGCAGTGCGGGGAGTTCATTTTGACCCCACCCCTGATATTTGTACAAGGGAACACCTGAACCGCTCACGCCATCGCTTTGACATTTGACATGCTTTTCTTCACGTGTCTTGTGCAGTTGTGTAAACCAAAAATGTAATCTAGGCTCTTCAGATAGTGGAATTTTGGCGGGTCAAAATCAGATCACGACCTCGTCTCAACGCCGTTTTTAGATGTACCTTGGAACATTTTCTCACAAGCAAACCTTGTACGATACAGTCAAAAGAGTGATATGGCTGCATAGAGAAGTAATCAAAGTAATGAAAGAAAAAGTACAAAGATACCAAATGTGACCTCAGTTTCTATGTCTAGAATAAATGAAGGTCAAACTTCGAGGGAAAAAGTTTTGGCATGTACGTTTGCAACTAATCAATATGTTTGAAACTTTATAATATATGTAATGGTAGCCGAAGTCCTGTAACACTATGCCAGGTTTCAAGTTTATGTCAAGTTAGGTCATTGAGAAGTGACCTGAAACGTCCCAAGGGTAAATATATTCCAGGAGCTCTTGAGGCGAGCCTGCGGATTGCTACAAAGGACAAATTTTTGCACGCACAGTTCATTTTTAAAGTAGTCGGGGTAAAGAAGCACGATTATACAATGTGATGTTCCATTTTTTAGGACAATTTTTAAGCGATATTTTTAATTTTTATGTCGACGATTGTCAAAGAGGGTGCCAAGCATATGGGCTTAGTGACACGCATGCCCTCTTCCTCAGTGCCATCTATTTCGAAAAGTGTCAGCTTCACCAGTTCATCACATATTTCCGGATCTTTGGCCTTGATAGGACCACTGACCTCTACCGTAACATGTGTCTCCTGTGCTAGACTGATTCTTCAGTTTGCTTATCATCAATATTGAAGAATGAAGTTGCATTTGTTTTACGATCAAAATCCGAAAAATACGGCGTAGACGGGTGTCTGCTGCACTCTGGCATTGACCTGCTTGACCTTATCTAGAAGGTCAAACAAAAGAAATGTAGAAATATGTTCCACACAACCCGCCATGTTCAAGGACGTAGCAATACCATGCCGTTCATCATAACTCTCTATCTTGCTCAACACAAAACTGAGCGGGATCAACTTGACCCACCCATTCCCGTCCTCCGCACTGTGAGGAATAGAGAATACTCCCGAACTGCGATGGTCAATAGACCAAACGTCCCTGACTGATTATCTATTAGACTGTTTTCTTCGACTACCTCTCCCCCTCCCTCTCCCTCTCCCTCTCCCTCTCCCTCTCCCTCTCCCTCTCCCTCTCCCTCTCCCTCTCCCTCCCTCTCCCCTCTCCCTCCCCTCTCCCCTCCTCTCCCTCTCCCTCTCCCTCTCCTCTCCTCTCCCTCCCCCTCCCCTCTCCCTCTCCCTCTCCCTCTCCCTCTCCCTCTCCCTCTCCCTCTCCCTCTCCCTCTCCCTCTCCCTCTCCTCTCGCCTCGCTCTCCTCGCTCTCGCCTCGCTCTCGCCTCGCCTCGCCTCGCCTGCTCTCGCTCTCGCCTCGCTCGCTCTGCTCGCTCTCGCTCTCGCTCTCGCTCGCTCTCGCTCTCGCTCTCGCTCTCGCTCTCGCTCTCGCTCTCGCTCTCGCTCTCGCTCTCGCTCTCGCTCTCGCTCTCGCTCTCGCTCTCGCTCTCGCTCTCGCTCTCACTCTCGCTCTCACTCTCACTCTCCCTCTCCCTCTTCCCTCTTCCCTCTTCCCTCTTCCCTCTTCCCTCTTCCCTCTTCCCTCTTCCCTCTTCCCTCTTCCCTCTTCCCTCTTCCCTCTTCCCTCTTCCCTCATCCCTCTTCCCTCATCCCTCTTCCCTCATCCCTCTTCCCTCTTCCCTCTTCCCTCTTCCCTCTTCCCTCTTCCCTCTTCCCTCTTCCCTCTTCCCTCTCCCTCTCCCTCTCCCTCTCCCCTCCCTCTCGTTCTCCCTCTCCCTCTCCCTCTCTCTTCCTTTCTCTCTCCCTCTCCCTCTCCCTCTCTCTCCAACTCTCTTTCTCTCTCCTCCTCTCTCTCTCTCTTTCTCTCTCCTTTCACTTTCTCTGTCTCTCATTTTTCTCTATCCATATATTTCCCTCCTCTCTCCCTCCTGTCCCCCTCTCCCTGTCTCCCTCTATCCCATTATATATATATATATATATATATATATATATATATATATATATATATATATATATATATATATATATATATATATATATATATATATATATATATATATATATATATATATATATATATATATATATATATATATATATATATATATATATATATATATATATATATATATATATATATATATATATATATATATATATATATATATATATATATATATATATATATATATATATATATATATATATATATATATATATATATATATATATATATATATATATATATATATATATATATATATATATATATATATATATATATATATATATATATATATATATATATATATATATATATATATATATATATATATATATATATATATATATATATATATATATATATATATATATATATATATATATATATATATATATATATATATATATATATATATATATATATATATATATATATATATATATATATATATATATATATATATATATATATATATATATATATATATATATATATATATATATATATATATATATATATATATATATATATATATATATATATATATATATATATATATATATATATATTTTATATATATATATTTTTTTTTTTTTTTTTTTTTTTTTTTCTCTCTCTCTCTCTCTCTCTCTTATCACGGATGCTTGCTTTCTAAAGACGTTCCTAATATTATCTTTGATCAAGCTTGATCGGTTTAGTTCAAACCCTGACAAAAAAAAACTAATGGGGGATCGACGAAGATGAGATCACTTGGCTTATGAGTTGAAGCGTCACTGACTTAAGATTAAGCTAATTTCGGTAAGTACTGGCCAACTTCAAAATTTCTGATGCGAGCTGTAGCAGCGCGGCGTCCTAGACGGTTCAATTCAGTCCACTTCACTTTTCACTGCAAGGTGGCATGCTAGGTGCGTGAATGGTATGCCTGGTGAGGTAATTAGAAGTAATAATGAGATGAGATTCATGAGCATATCGCCAATAACATCGTTGAGGGAGCCATCGTCCGTCAGATCCGTCAGGAACTTGGCCCGCACATATTGGCACACCGCTGAAACAGATCGTCAGCACATCGTCACACAGTTGCTAACCAGTGCACTCATCAATCACACAAACTGCTAACCAGTACTCTGACCCGTCACATACAGCTGCTAACCAGCACACCCATCCATTACACACATCTGGTAACAAGCACACCCAACCGTCACACACATCTGGTAACCAGCACACCCATCCGTCACACGTAGTTGGTAACCAGCACACCCATCCGTCACACACATCTGCTAACCAGCACACCCATCCGTCACACACATCTGCTAACCACACACCCATCCGTCACACACATCTGCTAACCACACACCCATCCGTCACACACATCTGCTAACCAGCACACCCATCCGTCACACACATCTGCTAACCACACACCCATCCGTCACACACATCTGCTAACCAGCACACCCATCCGTCACACACATCTGCTAACCACACACCCATCCGTCACACACATCTGCTAACCAGCACACCCATCCGTCACACACATCTGCTAACCACACACCCATCCGTCACACACATCTGCTAACCAGCACACCCATCCGTCACACACATCTGCTAACCAGCACACCCATCCGTCACACACAGCTGCTAACCAGCACACCCATCCGTCACACACATCTGCTAACCAGCACACCCATCCGTCACACACAGCTGCTAACCACACACCCATCCGTCACACACATCTGGTAACCAGCACACCCATCCGTCACACACATCTGCTAACCACACACTCATCCGTCACACACATCTGCTAACCAGCACACCCATCCGTCACACACATCTGCTAACCAGCACACCCATCCGTCACACACAGCTGCTAACCACACACCCATCCGTCACACACATCTGGTAACCAGCACACCCATCCGTCACACACATCTGCTAACCACACACTCATCCGTCACACACATCTGCTAACCACACACCCATCCGTCACACACATCTGCTAACCAGCACACCCATCCGTCACACACATCTGCTAACCAGCACACCCATCCGTCACACACATCTGCTAACCACACACCCATCCGTCACACACATCTGCTAACCAGCACACCCATCCGTCACACACATCTGCTAACCAGCACACCCATCCGTCACACACAGCTGCTAACCACACACCCATCCGTCACACACATCTGGTAACCAGCACACCCATCCGTCACACACATCTGCTAACCACACACTCATCCGTCACACACATCTGCTAACCACACACCCATCCGTCACACACATCTGCTAACCAGCACGCCCAGCCGTCACACACATCTGGTAACCAGCACACCCAGCCGTCACACACATCTGGTAACCAGCACACCCAGCCGTCACGCACAGCTGCTAAGTAATGCACCTATCTGTCACACGTAGATGTTATGCAACACACTGGTCTGGCACACAGCTCCCAAGCAAAACACAGTGTCATGTTCATTGCGGTGATGACTCTTTCTCCACAGGTCTCACTCAGTGCGGACGTTCTGAAATGAGCAGCGGAAATGCTCATTCCCGTCCTTAACTGGCGCCTACAATATTTACCATGCAGTTACTGGCTCGTCGCTCTAATACTCCACAGCCGACCTGTTCCCATCTCGCGGTCTCTCACCTCCGCCAATCGAAGAGTGGGTTACCGAGGCAGCCGACTGGCACCACGAGTAATGTGACCAATTCCCAAAATCAATTCAACCGCGGCTGTTTTGTGACTGTCCGAAGCCTCCCAGACATTCGTTCAGCACACCTGCCTCCGAGCGTCCATAACTCTCCCGTGAGGGGTGTCCATTCGAGAAGGTGACCATCAGGTCTGGCGGCCCTCCGCACACTCCTGCCAGCATTCCGGCAGGCCAGTCAGGCCAAACAAGGCACCGATGCAGATCATGTGTACCAGACATAGGATAGGCAATGCAGGCCATGCGAACCAATATAGACCAATGCACAATACAGTCCAAGTGGACAGGGCATGGGACCATTACAGACTGTGTCAACCAGATATGGGGCCAGTGCATACCATGTGCGTAAAATGTGGGACAATTACAAACCACGTGGACCGGACATGGGACCAACGCAAACGGCGTGGACCAGACTTGGTGTCAATACAGACCACATAGGCCTAACATAGGATCAATGTAAGTCATGTGGTCCAGGCTTTGGACTTGGGATGAAATATCATGTTGACTCAACATGGGACAATAATCCATATGAACTATATATGAGACAATTGCATGCCATGTGAATCAGCCATGAAGCCAATGCAGATCGCTTGAGCCGCAAATGTGTGCAATAGCGTTAATTGTTTCTACACTGATATTTCGTGTGTGTCTATGAAGTGCTGTTGCGCATGTGTGAACGCCAGGCATGCCGACGACCACTGGAAGCCGACTCATATTTAAGCTGATAAGCAAATCACTAACTGAAGTTACTCAATATATCAAAACCAGTTCCAATATGTGTTGGGTAAGCTGGGTTAGAACATGGCCGAGCTAATTTAACTTGTGTGCACTATAAACCACTCATCACATAATACTATTTCCGTTCCAGGCCCGCTGATTACAGAATACAAGCTATGTGTAGTTTGAGTTTTCAGGATGTACAAGTTAGCCTGCCTCCTTTAGGCCAGTAGTGTATCTTGCTGATGCGCAAAAGATCAGCAATGCTACCTCGTTTTCAGCCAGCCCTGCCTTGCGGAAGCAAAAGGTTGTTGAAATGAGCTGATGGGTGATCGTTGACAAGATGCACACCAGCCCTCGCAATGTTGATGTGCTCTAAGTTAGAGAAACACTTCCGCCTATTCCAGGCTAAAAGAGGCTGTCCCCGATCGAATTCGAACCGTGTTAACGCGATTTTATTAACCAACGTATGGCAGCGGTACATAACCTAGTCTAGCCTAACCTAGCCCAACCTGAAACACATAAAATGAACTTAACCTGACCTAATCTAGCCTACCATCCAATAATGCTTTATAACTGAAAACCTACGGATGTTCACCAGCTTAAAATATGAGGATGATGTTGGCTTTCGTAAGCCCTATAGATGTTCGACCACCGAAAACCTAGATATGCTGGATTGCTGAAAGCATACGAGTTTTAAATCATGTACGAATGATTTAACATTTCATCCTTGTTAATGGGTGAGTCTTACGTCGAATTCTACGATCTATATTTAACTCTGTGAAATGATTTACTTCAACTCACGCGCGACATTTGTTGTGGACTTGTGGTTTTTCTTGCAAGTACGAACGTGCATGCGAACGTGCAAAACAGATGCACGAGCTTGAGTCACATCATGGCGCTCACCATTCAGTTGATCCCCAAAAGCGGCTGGTTCCAAGTGGTACACACATTTTCACGAAAGTTCAGAGGCATTCGCTTTTTGGTATATTCCGCAGTGATAGACAAGTGGGACATGGTGCAACAGGCTCGTTCGTGCACGGTGCACACACCTTCACGCCCACCTCTGCAAGCTAGACATCCTCAAGTGGCCCTGGAAACTGGCGCACACCGGTCCACCAAAGTGTGGCAGCCACAGCGCGAGTCGCACTCAACTCGGAGACGTTCTCAGCATACGGTGCACCCCACACCGCTGCGAAACACAACAGCTGATGGTCCATCACGAACCACATACCGGTCCACCAAAGTGTGGCAGCCATAGCGCGAGTCGCACTCAACTCGGAGACGTTCTCAGCATACGGTGCACCCCACACCGCTGCGAAACACAACAGCTGATGGTCCATCACGAACCACATGTTCCAACCATACCGGTCCACCAAAGTGTGGCAGCCATAGCGCGAGTCGCACTCAACTCGGAGACGTTCTCAGCATACGGTGCACCCCACACCGCTGCGAAACACAACAGCTGATGGTCCATCACGAACCACATGTTCCAACCATACCGGTCCACCAAAGTGTGGCAGCCATAGCGCGAGTCGCACTCAACTCGGAGACGTTCTCAGCATACGGTGCACCCCACACCGCTGCGAAACACACCAGCTGATGGTCCATCACGAACCACATGTTCCAACCATACCGGTCCACCAAAGTGTGGCAGCCATAGCGCGAGTCGCACTCAACTCGGAGACGTTCTCAGCATACGGTGCACCCCACACCGCTGCGAAACACAACAGCTGATGGTCCATCACGAACCACATGTTCCAACCATACCGGTCCACCAAAGTGTGGCAGCCATAGCGCGAGTCGCACTCAACTCGGAGACGTTCTCAGCATACGGTGCACCCCACACCGCTGCGAAACACAACAGCTGATGGTCCATCACGAACCACATGTTCCAACCATACCGGTCCACCAAAGTGTGGCAGCCATAGCGCGAGTCGCACTCAACTCGGAGACGTTCTCAGCATACGGTGCACCCCACACCGCTGCGAAACACAACAGCTGATGGTCCATCACGAACCATACCGGTCCACCAAAGTGTGGCAGCCATAGCGCGAGTCGCACTCAACTCGGAGACGTTCTCAGCATACGGTGCACCCCACACCGCTGCGAAACACAACAGCTGATGGTCCATCACGAACCACATGTTCCAACCATACCGGTCCACCAAAGTGTGGCAGCCATAGCGCGAGTCGCACTCAACTCGGAGACGTTCTCAGCATACGGTGCACCCCACACCGCTGCGAAACACAACAGCTGATGGTCCATCACGAACCACATGTTCCAACCATACCGGTCCACCAAAGTGTGGCAGCCATAGCGCGAGTCGCACTCAACTCGGAGACGTTCTCAGCATACGGTGCACCCCACACCGCTGCGAAACACACCAGCTGATGGTCCATCACGAACCACACACCGGTCCACCAAAGTGTGGCAGCCACAGCGCGAGTCGCACTCAACTCGGAGACGTTCTCAGCATACGGTGCACCCCACACCGCTGCGAAACACTACAGCTGATGGTCCATCACGAACCACACACCGGTCCACCAAAGTGTGGCAGCCACAGCGCGAGTCGCACTCAACTCGGAGACGTTCTCAGCATACGGTGCACCCCACACCGCTGCGAAACACAACAGCTGATGGTCCATCACGAACCACATACCGGTCCACCAAAGTGTGGCAGCCACAGCGCGAGTCGCACTCAACTCGGAGACGTTCTCAGCATACGGTGCACCCCACACCGCTGCGAAACACTACAGCTGATGGTCCATCACGAACCACACACCGGTCCACCAAAGTGTGGCAGCCATAGCGCGAGTCGCACTCAACTCGGAGACGTTCTCAGCATACGGTGCACCCCACACCGCTGCGAAACACAACAGCTGATGGTCCATCACGAACCACATACCGGTCCACCAAAGTGTGGCAGCCACAGCGCGAGTCGCACTCAACTCGGAGACGTTCTCAGCATACGGTGCACCCCACACCGCTGCGAAACACAACAGCTGATGGTCCATCACGAACCACACACCGGTCCACCAAAGTGTGGCAGCCACAGCGCGAGTCGCACTCAACTCGGAGACGTTCTCAGCATACGGTGCACCCCACACCGCTGCGAAACACTACAGCTGATGGTCCATCACGAACCACATGTTCCAACCATACCGGTCCACCAAAGTGTGGCAGCCATAGCGCGAGTCGCACTCAACTCGGAGACGTTCTCAGCATACGGTGCACCCCACACCGCTGCGAAACACAACAGCTGATGGTCCATCACGAACCACACACCGGTCCACCAAAGTGTGGCAGCCATAGCGCGAGTCGCACTCAACTCGGAGACGTTCTCAGCATACGGTGCACCCCACACCGCTGCGAAACACTACAGCTGATGGTCCATCACGAACCACATGTTCCAACCATACCGGTCCACCAAAGTGTGGCAGCCATAGCGCAAGTCGCACTCAACTCGGAGACGTTCTCAGCATACGGTGCACCCCACACCGCTGCGAAACACAACAGCTGATGGTCCATCACGAACCACATACCGGTCCACCAAAGTGTGGCAGCCATAGCGCGAGTCGCACTCAACTCGGAGACGTTCTCAGCATACGGTGCACCCCACACCGCTGCGAAACACTACAGCTGATGGTCCATCACGAACCACATGTTCCAACCAGATTACGGGGTTACAGGATAGCTGATATAGCCTGCAGCGCAGACCGATGGACAAGCAGTGCGGAACACGTGCAGGTGCAGCATGCACACATGCTGACGTCTATCGCCAAAATCGACTATGCCCGTATAACAATATGACGTGGATTTCGCCGAGGGGCCGAGTGGGATGCGTCCCACCCACATTTCGGAATTATTCGGACGCAGTACATTTCGTCCCACCCACCTTTGCGGAATGGTATCGCCGAACATTCATACCG